>QLNU02015003.1:53357168-53382591 GCA_006491805.2 Dysdera silvatica
TGAACTAACACTTCTGCTAACGGTATCACGCGCCAACTGAGCGCGAATGCACAGTAGCTATTTATTTTGAAGTTGAGCATTAATACGGTATTGCATTCGGTTAGTAATAATAAGAATTTATTCCTTCTTTTTTTTTTATACTTCGGGTGTTTTAAAAACAATGTAGTTGGAAGATGGAAAGTGACAGTAGCGGTGCTAGTAACAGGTTCGTCTTTCCAATGGCAACAGCAAGGGATTGCTCCTATTATGTAAGAAGAACATATTATTGTTATCGAGTTTATGTACCCGTGCTTTCAACTTAAATAAGAGATACTTTTAATATTATTTTAATAATATTTATTTGCTAGTTTTACCGCACGAGGATTGCAAGGGTCACGCTGTTCCGGGAAATACGATTTTCCGGGGAACCTGATCTCTTAAGACCAATGGAACCACCCCTCGAGCTACGATAAGCAGTCAGTCTGAATTATTATTATCGTTATTATTATTATTTTTTTGTCACGGTTGATATGCGAACTCGGATATTTACAGCAGGCCAGATTATTATTGCACTATTGTGTTCTTGTGAGGCCCTTAATTTCCCAAGAACCAAAGCTTAAATATGTAGACAAGAGAAATATACAAACGAAATTAAGGCATGTGAGTTCCGTCTCGGTTCGCAGAAACTAGAGTTATGAACCTGCTAGGTGGCCTGAAAGTCGTTGTATCGAAACCAATCTCTTAAATGCAAAACGATTTGACGCAGCACTACGGAGATTAGATTTATGAGTAGGGTCTTCAAACAAAAAAATTCAGCTGAAACGTATATCGAAAGCAATTTTTAACTGTAATTTAGGCTCGTAACGTCGGCATTTTTTAATTTTATATTTCACATATTAATAGGACATAAATTTTGCCATTTATGCATGTTATTTCAATTATTTTCCGTTCAATTTCACGTTTCTCCCCCCCTCCTTACTAAACACCCCCCCACACCTTGACGCATAATGACCCTTGCGTCGTAAAAACACAACCAACCAACAATATGTCGCCATTAAAATATCACCTCTGAGCAAGACCGTAGCCAGGATTTAATTTCGGGGGGGTTCAAAAATTTTTACAGCATGTATCGATACAATCGCATTATATAAGGCCGTACCCAAGTCCCATAAATATGCCATAATCGGCATTTACTGCTTTTTTTTTTTCTTTTTTTTCTTTTCCAACATCTAATTGTTGAGGATCTCTTCCCTGAACCAAAGATCATTAATATGTATGAAGCTCATTACCTTTACTAATTACAATGAGGTAATACAGATACGTTCTTCAGATAATTGTCATAGCGAAAGCTTGGATGCACGTTTGAATTTAATGACTTAATTTTAATAGGCTTGCTTACTTATATCTTAAGGCTCAAGGACATCAACTGCCATTTTTTCTCGGGGCCGACAGTTTTTTCAGAAACCAGAACCTAATTGGCCTAGAAACCAACTTTCCGACTGTAATGAGCAGATAAAGGGTAAGTGTTTTTTCTAAGCACCATTGGGCAGTCAAACCCATGTTAGCAGGACTCTATGTGAACGAGTTACCGCTCTTCCAAAACCAATCAGATAGGCTTCTCTCATCTCAATGTCACCTGCACATTATGCACATGCATTATTAAAAAAATACACGAAAAAATAATAGTATGAATACATTGTAGGGAATAATATAGAAAAATTTTTGGGGCGGTAACAATACATACTGTAGAGAAATGATGGATCAGAGGCATACCCGTATCCAAAGAGGTGATGTTAGGGTCCTGTCCCCTCCCCGCAATCTAAATATTTAACACGCGAGAAGGCGCGCGGATTGGAGGAACGCGAGAATGCGCGCGGGGTGCTTTGCCCCCCATTTGATTATGCAAAATTATTTCATTAAAAACGTCCAATTTTACAGTAAACAATAAGTGGGATTTTCTCTTTGTTATCCTACCCCAAAAGGTCGTGATTTTGAAGGCAACAGGAAAAACTTCGTCTAGTTTCAGAAACAAGGGTGGACTTCAAGGGTGCGAAATACCCCGCGCACGTCCTCGCGGGTTAATAGGACTTGGGTACGACCTTACATGCTGTGATTGTATCGAAAAATTGCTGAAAAATTTTTGAATCTCCCGAAATTAAACCCTGTCTATGGTCTTGCTCAGAGGTGATATTTTAATGGCGGCATGTTGTTGGTTGGTTGTGTTTTTACTACGCAAAGGTCATTATGCGTCAAGGTGAAGGGGTGTGTAGTAAGAAGTGGGGAGAAACATGAAATTGAACGGAAAATAATTGAAATGACATTCATAAACGGCAAAATGTGTGTCCTATTAATATGCGAAATATAAAATTAAAAAGTAGAATTTAGTATTTGAAGTTCTAATTGCAAGTTAAGACATTTACAACTTTCTAAAAAAAAAAAATGAAATGCACTTTGTTCTGATGCTGCACTGTGTTTTTGTATATTTAATTTTATCTCAAAATTTTGAAAAATTAGGAAAAGGATAATACATGCGGAATTTTATAGATTTTAACACACTCGGCAATTTTTATTATTGCATTTGCTTCCTTCATTGCGTTCCGAGATGTTTGTTTGTTTGTTTGGCTTTTTTATGGCGCAAGAGCATCTGGGCTATACTGCGCCAAACATGGTAAAATCAAAGACTGTAGTAAAAACCAGTACTTTTTAAAAATTTAAAAACATGCGTATGCGTATGGTCAGCATGGTCGCGTTCCGAGATCATGGAGCAAAAACTATTTTGAGATTTCCAATGATGGTTCTTTATCGTACTTGGTATGAAAAGATAAAAGGCTAAATAAAAGATTCAAAAATTTGAAGTCCATTTTAATTAAAAACAAGCAAGTGAAAGAAAATCGCCTAAGGTCGATATTTAAATTTAGCGGGTTTCAATTAACACTAATTCGCAATTCTCTAATTCGCAACTCCCTATACCCCGCACTATCCAATCGGCAACCCTCTAATCCGCAAGTCTCTAGTTCTCAAATAACTTTCCAACATCAACAATAGCCATCACCATTGCATTTATGGAAGACCTTTACCTTACCCTTTGTATTGCTTGCATACAGACAGAAAAATTATTGAAACCAAATAATACTTTTTTTTGTAGTGACACAATTGTGAAAGAAAAGGTCATCGCAATATTGCTTACACAATTCAAGTTCATAAAATAAACAAGCAAATCGAAATTTCAACTTGTGTATCTCAAATATGTGGTTGTTTCTAGAAGGGGAATTTTTTTTAGGGTTTCTGAATAGGTGTAATTTTAACATAAAATATATATGGAAAACGGTAATTTCGAGGAAGGGTGGTCGTTAAGGAAGGTGGTCCTGCAGGAAAGTTGCACTGTGTAAGAAACCAATAACATGAAAATATTTCTTTTCAAGAACATTATTTATTGTCTTTTGCGTTCCGGATTACTATTATTTGGATCAAGTTTCCCTTACACAATCGAATCCTTTACGCACGTCTGAAAAGAAAAAAGATTTCGCTGGATTTCCAAACGAAGAAAAGAAACTATTCTATCAAATTTCGTTCGACTTTCATCCAATTATTTTACGGCAATAACGTAGCCCTTTTCCCTTTCGAACTTTTCATATCTGCTGTCTAATTTAAACTCGAATAAAGCATCTATATATTCTAACGTTTTGTAATAAAATTTCTTGCATATGCTTGCGTTTGTACATTGTTAAAACTAATAAATATTTTAGCGAGGCAACTGAATATGTTCCAGGCTTTGGTTTTTAGCTTTCAATATTTTTTCATTTGTTTTTATTCAAACTTTCTTCCTAAATTAGTGGGAGTTCTAATCCTTTTTTTATTTCTTTTCTCTTGAAGCTCAGATGTAGAAAGTGACTTGTTTGAAGTCAACAAAATTTACGGAAGTCAGTTCTTGAAATATCGTCTAACTTTCCTTAGAATTCTTTGTTATTTTAGGTGAAATATTATTTCTAGAACATATCTTCGTTACTGTTTCTAATCAGTGAAGACACATGCATGTCAATCATATTTTAAATACCGTATGGATTTAAAAATTACGTTATCAAGCAGTAAACACAAGAATATGTGACATAAATGATTTCGTTTTACATACATACATACATACATACACACACACATATATATATATATATATATATATATATATTACATAAATATTCAAATTAATTAAAACAACTAATAAATTTCGTTTTAATAAATTTAAAATTTTGAAAATTTAAAAATATAAAACAAATGTTATGAAAAAGTTTGCAATATGTAATCCCTGAACTGTGTATTCCCTGAAATAAATAAGTATGGGTTTTTGCTAGAATGTTAGCAAGCATTTTTATAGACACTGTGATTAAGCACTGTGCAGTTTAAATAATTTTCTATTTTTCACTTCAAATCTTGGAAACTGAATGAGTAATGGATGGCATTCAAAATATAAGTTCCTCTAATTATTACGCAAAGGTAAATATATAATTCACTGGGGAGGAGCGTTTGGCCAGTAAAGAGATTTTAACCCTCTCAAAAACTATTTCACAATAATAATCAGTGAATTTAAGGATGTATATCCAAAAGCTTTTTAGAATATTGTGGATAGTCCACAATTTTCAGCACAAAATTATAAATTATATATATATATTTTGTCTTGAAAAATTGTAGAATATCCACAATATTCGCCACTCATCCAAGCCATAATACAAGCAGATGCAAATTACACGCCACTAAACCTGTGTAGTACCGAAGAGCGTGTCCTCGAAACAGCCAACGAACAGAAACTGAGAACTTGGGCCGGAAAACCATTACATGGCAGGCACTACAATGACCTGCAACAACCACACGTTGACAAAAAGGCATCAAATTCTTGGCTGGCCAAAGGCACTCTCCAGCCAGAGACAGAAGGATTCATGCTAGCCATCCAAGACCAAGTGATCGCAACAAGGAACAATCAGAAATTCATCCAGAGAAAAGACATAGAAAGCGACAAATGCAGACACTGTCATGCGGCATCGGAGACAATCCAACACGTGATGGCAGGATGCAAGATCCTTGCGCAGTCAGACTACAAACATAGACACGATCAAGTAGCGAAAATAGTCCACCAGAAATTGGCAGCGAATGCTGGCTTTCTGACAGAAAAATGCCCGTACTACAAATATGAGCCAGAGACCGTGCATGAGAACGAAACACACAAGCTTTACTGGGATAGAGCAATCATAACAGACAAGACAGTCCCACATAACCGTCCTGACATAACCCTCGTCGATAAATCGAATAAGACCACGTACTTAATCGACATAGCAGTACCCAACACCAATAACATACAGACAACCTACACAACGAAAATCACCAAGTACCAAGATCTCAGACATGAAGTACGAGATATATGGGGTATGGAAAAGATCTTCATCATCCCGTTAGTCATCTCAGCAACAGGGATAGTACCAAAAACGCTTGCGACGAATTTGGAGATACTCAACATTGACCCAAACACCTACATTGAAATACAAAAAGCCACAATCCTAAACACGTGTCACATTGTCAGGAAGTTTCTAGACATGGCACATTAAGAAGTGATGTAAAAAGAGGCTTGGGAACATGGCGCTCTGCCCGTCCCAAAGCCTGTTTCCGCCAAGAATGGGCGAGGAAAACTTTTTTCTTTATATATATATATGGTAAAAAAATAAAATGCCTTTAACTACATTAAACCAAATATATAAATATCCTGACTGTTTTATAACATATTTTCAAATAATCTTATACAATAAAACCTTCTTTAGCGGTCACTTCTAAACAACGTTAACTTCCGAGGACCAGCCAAATATTAATGGAACTGAACTCGTTCCATAAGTTTAACATTAGTGCTAACCTCTAAACAAGGAATTCCGAACAACGGCCACACGGTTGACATCACGAAAAAAAATTATTCAATTTTTAAATTTTTCATACATATCTGTAACCCAAATTATCAATAACGTAAAATTGACGATATTTTCTTTCGAGGTACTACATTGAAACCCATGTTCATTTTATAACTTTGTTTGTATACCTGTTTTTGTGAATACGGCGTTGCTATTTATAACAAACCACCCCAATATTTCGTTTGCGCAAGCAACCACTATCCACTGAAAATTGGTTTTTGACAGTTTCGGTTATTTATGTGTTGATACCATTAAATAGTGTCATTTCAACCTAAGTTGTCATTTGATCTCCAGTTTGTAATCACAGTGAGTTTTTCACGAAAATTGTTAAATTTAAAGGAGAAAATAAAAGTTATCCAAGACAGTCTAAAAAGTGTTAGTACATGAAAATTTGCAACGCTTTACTGTTGTAAGAAGTCATAGATAAATGAGATTTAAAAAATTGTAAAGACCGTCTGCAACTGACATTTTGGGACATGAACTTAGATAGCAAAATACAGCGTCGGAAGACTGAAAACTGAGAACTTGACAAGTGCTGTTAGAATAGCTTTCTAACTATTGATCAAAAATTTGTAATCAAAATTCCCACAATTAAGATATTTTTAATTGCAGAATTTTTCCTCACCTGACGAATCCAAAACTATTGACAGAGATAATGATGGGGGAAGGGTTGGATAGTATTCTAAGTTTAGTAGGAATGACAGATAAGAAAGCCAGCGAGTTTGTTTGCATGGACCAAGAGTTAACTGTTTCTGCTACGTTTAAATATCATTCAGGAATTTTTAGAAAACCTGATGGAAGCAAAAAAGATGTGAGCTTCCATAAAATTCTAACATCAACACGTGTGCTGGCGTGCTTTGTCTAATTTTGGGGAGATCCAAAACTTTGATCTGATGATCAGTTGCACAAAAGAACTACAAATCTTATTTCCTTAGAAAGAATGTTTGCCATAAAAAAGCAAAACAATTACGCATCACTGATTTTTTTAATATAAATTAAAATAGGTGAGGATTAATGTATTTGAAATGGTTATAATTTTTTATTGTTAATTTTATTTATTTTGTTCTTTTGTACTGAACCTCTAAATAACAGCCACCTCCGAAGGATGGTCACCTTTGTAGAGTCCCGCGGGTAACCGTTATTCGGATGTTTTACTGTATATTGAAACATGTTCTCAAATGTTACAACTGCTTTGGCAATGCATTTGAATACAACTGTAACTGTTGCAACTGGAGAGAGAGAAAGTTTTTCGAAATTCAAGATAATAAAAAAATAATTGGAACTAAGGTGTTTATCGATAATTCCTCTGATCCTTTCAGATATTATACATTCTGCTGTCTGTATTGACAAACATAGCCTTTCAGCGATACTTAATAATTCTTCAGCTTTTTTTGTTTATTATACAGTCAGTTTCTATTTAAGGCGAGAGGTTTCATATTAGCATGAAATTTATATATTATCGTTATAATATATAATATCGTTAGTCGATATGGCCTGATATATATATGATTACATATATGCATGTATGTACTAGCCTATTCCCTAAGGTAGGTTATTCATATTCTGTAATTTCTCCGTTCAGTTAAATTCTTAGTTTGAATATAGTTATAATTTATATTCTCTTATTAAACCATTCTCTACAAATTTTTGCATTATATGGACATAATACCACAATTCTTTTGCCCTATCGTTCTTTTCTATATCTCTATTAGAATACAAATATCATGCGATATATCTTTTTTAGTACACAGATGTCATTAACTGATAAGGTTCCATATTTCTTATCAGTAATGCCAATTAATAAATTTTTAACAATTTTAACCACTTTTTTTGTAACATATGGGCATTTTAATAATTGTGCCCCTATTTCATTTAGTTCTGATTTTATCAACTTCAAAGACTATGATTTCCAAGAATAAAACTAAATTTTATCTCTACTTTCACCAGATATCGTCACTCTTGCAATATGTACCGGGGCTGTTTTTAATTTAATTGTCCAAACAGATATTGTAAATGTGGTAATTTTCACATTCGGAAGTCAAAGGCGAGCCCAGAATATTATTACGGGGGGCGATTTTTTTCTCACCGGAAAAATTTTTAGTTTTGGACTCTTAAATAGTTTAGGCAAAGTTGAGTATGTTGTTGATACGTGTTAATATGTGTGAACTTCGATGAATCCATACCAGCCAACGAATTTTACAAAGTTCGAAGGACGTGAAAGAACTTAGATATGTAGTGTATGCAGTATTAAATTATCCAGGAGTTGTCTAACGAATAGGCCAAAAAAGGAATTCTTACCAACTAATTGCTCCTTGTAGTCCAGGGGTTGGTTCTCAAGGTCTTAAGAGATAAACTGTATGTCCCGGCCAAGCATCACGATTAACAACTTAACCTCGTAAACCTCACACAAACCACAATAAGTGTTTAATCATTTATTCAAGTACTATACAAACGTTCATAACTTAGAGTACTTTTGTTTGTTGCCACCCTTTTATGGTAATATCAATAATATAATCAATTTTGTTAAAGCCAATGGAAATTGAGTGTTGCCATTGTGTTATGGCAAACTCGATAATATTAGCTACATAGGAAATATCAATTGTTCTTAACTTTTTTCTTTTCATTTGATTGTCATGGTAACCCTAAGAGCATAAAAGGCCAGAAGGCGCTTTTTATGTTTCGTTCGTCAGTTTTTTTCTAGCTTTTGGAGGGAACGGACGTCAGTTTTCTATTCAGCAAAAATGCTGATGTTATTCATTACTCACCAATAAATTTATTAGTTTTTTATACTGGGATTCTTTGATATTATTCTTTGTTGTTATTCCAAACCATTACTCAATGCAGTCCACTATTTATTTAAGTGAGCTAACCGAGCTATTTATTCTTCCTCATTATCCACAACTTTTATAGTTGAATTTATGAAATATTTTGCATTTATAAATTAGAGTAATTTTATGATTGATTTTGAAAGTATAACATGACGGATATTTCTAAATAATTTTTATTCTCTCTATAAGTTTGTATTTACCATGTACTCGACAGCTTACTTACTTACGAGGGAAGATCGGAGGACGGACGATGCGGATTTTAATGACATTAGGCTCATTTGAAAGAGCTGTCAAAAAATTATTAGACACGTATTCGGTCATTTTTCAGAATGGCCATAAATATAGGTGTTATAGGGCCGGAGGGAGCAAAAATGGGACTATTTTCAGAGATTTTATATCATATTTTCAAAAGTATTGAATATTTATTTTTTTTTTTGCTTCATTATGTTCCTTGCAGAAATCCATCGGATACGCGTTTCACGGTTTTTGGAGACGTAACTTATTAATAATGTTTTTAAAGGGTTATAAAACGCACGCGGAAACGAGTAGCCCAGCGCAAGAATTCGCCAACTTGTTGGCTGCTTGGCGAATATAATATGTTGCATTTCTTTTTCCTGTATACTTATGGTATGATAATGACATAAAAATAACAAAAATTGTGATGGTTGAAGGAGTTAAAGTAATAAAGGAAAATCGAGATTTATATCATTAGAAGGAAGGAACATAAATGAAATTGAACTTTCTTCATTTTTATTTAAGAAAGGAGAAATCTATTTATTACAATTTTTATCGAATATTACGATTTTTAGCAATCAATTGTATGAAAATCACAAAGGCATGAAAAACAAATTTTTCC
Source organism: Dysdera silvatica (assembly GCA_006491805.2). Taxonomy (NCBI): domain Eukaryota; kingdom Metazoa; phylum Arthropoda; class Arachnida; order Araneae; family Dysderidae; genus Dysdera; species Dysdera silvatica. The sequence continues at coordinate 53,366,774 of QLNU02015003.1, forward strand.
TGCAGTGGCTGGCTGCATCGAATAAAAGGAGAATTTTTACAATTAGGTATTTTATCACAAACATTTCCTGTGAATGTGAAACACATTTAGCGGACATTTAAAAAATCAGGATTTTCGTCTTCTGATAACCCAGATGTAATCCATGCTATTGATCATGGGTTGAAAAATATCGGAACACATTTGGAAGTGTATCAAGGACTGTAATTGGATAATATTATTTCGAATTTTTAATTCAGAACCAACAGCAGATATTTTAAAGTATCGACATATTTCTCGCACTATGTACTTTATTTCTCTAAAAAAAAGCGATCTAAAAGTTGGCAAATGGGAATTGTCTGTTCAGAAATAATTTTAACTACCCCATCTGGCTTCCCCCAATGCTACACCTCTTTTCAAAAATCTACAGATTTTTATGAACACTACAAGAATCGTATAAAAGGACACAATTTTCAGTCATATTTCTGAAAAAATGCTCGTCCGAAATTTGCTGGAATAGGTTTGTCGTTAATTTTCCTAATGAACTGCAAGTCATAGTTACATTTGTCGCTTTAAACAGAGAAGATTGGACTCTTTTTCCAAATTGGCCTGTGCTTTCCGGTAAACATAAAAATGCATCACCAACAACTTCGCCATCAGCATTTATTAAATATTGAACGGTGTACGAGTGAGTACACTGATTAGTTGGAGATGATGCACAACCCAATGTTATTTTTTCCCCTCGGAAACAAAGCGTTCGACTATCTGTTAATTCGTCATTGAATCCGCATTGATCGGTATTAAATATACAACGGGAAGGATATGTTTTAAATAGTTTTAGCACTTCTGTTTGAAATTCTGTTCCAGTGTTTCGGATCACTTCCGGAGAAGTCAATAGTTTTTTCGTTACAAGTTTTGTTACCTTCCTAGACGTTATGCCATGACGTTTACAAAAGTCCTTTATCCATGTGCTTGAGGCAAGAAACTCTAATTTAGGGAAACATAAAGAAGTTTCAATTGCCCATTTCCGAATATCGAAACCATGTATAACTCGTAGTTTTTTGCCCATAATTTCCATAAATTTCACCAAACTTCCATTTCGATTGCTTTATACATATCGATTAGTGACCCTTCGTCTACTTTATCCTTTTTAAAACGCAGATATGTTTTCTGATTAGGCATTTTTTTACAGCCCTTTTTGATTAAAGTGTCCCATTTCCAGGTTGGATGAGTTTCTTTAATAGCGACCATATGCTCCTTATCGTCTATACTTATATAACCAGGCTCACATTTTATTTATACCCCATTATCATCATGTATAGAATAATGTTCTGGATCTTTTTCGGAAATCTCGATAACTTTACCATCTTCAAACTGCGATTTTGTTAAATAATTTCCCAACACACTAAAAAGTTCCACAGCTATAACTTTTTCACAACCGGTAGTATCACTAGACATATTCAAGAAATTTGAATACGTTGCTTCGGTTATTTTTTGCAAATGATGAGTAACATTAATTGCATTTATGACCAATAAATCCATTTTAAAGTATAAAGCGAAAATTCGTAAACAGGAAAAAAAAAGTTAATTTGCCAAAAATTAAATTTTCTGTGGTTTTCTGCAGAAGCTAAACTTTAGCTTAATATTAAAAGAACAAGATATATCACTGTGATTTAAATTATGGACTAATAAATTTTAAACAAATATAAAAATATATGTTGAATGCGAAGTCAAATTTTTTTAAATACGAAACTAACAATTTATTATGCGTACGATATATAAGAACAGTTTAAATGAACTGTCATGCAACACTCCCGAATGTGTCACTTTCTAATACTACCTTTGAAAATAACTGATTATACTACACCAGCAAATGTGCCAAGCAGCCAACAAGTTGGCGAATTCTTGCGCTTGGCTACTCGTTTCCGCATGCATTTTATAATCTTTAAAAAACATTATTAATAAGTTACTTCCCCCAAAAACCATGAAACACGTATCTGATGGATTTCTGTTAGGTACGTAATAAAGCAAAAAGAAAAAAAAAATATTCAATACGTTTGAAAATATGACATTATAAAATCTCTGAAAATAGTCCAATTTTTGCTCTCTCCGGCCCCATAACACCTATATTTATGGCCATTCTGAAAAATGCCCGAATACGTGTCTAATAATTTTTTGAGAGCTTTCAAATGAGCCTAATACCATTAAAATCCGCGTCGTCCACCCTCCGACCTTCCCTTGTTAGTCTAACTAAAAGTATTTTGTTGCTTTATTTTTACTTTCTAGTAGTTCACAAAAGCATACATTTCTAGTTTCACAAAAGCGTACATTTCTAGTAATTCACAAAAGTTCTAGTAATTCACAAAGCATACATTTCTAGTAGTTAGTTCAGCAAAGCGTACATTTCTAGTAATTCACAAAAGCATACATTTCTAGTAATTCACGAAAGCATACATTTCTAGTAGTTCACAAAAGCATACATTTCTAGTAGTTCACAATAGCCTGTAGATTACTGAAGAATTTCAAAATTAATTACAAATGCAGTTTTGTTACATGTACAGATGCAGAATATCTTGTAAAAGTATACCATACCATCTTTCAGATATTGTATTTCAGGCGTTTCCTAAAACGGCCCGTCATTGGATGACTAATGTGCAAATTGGAAATTTCTACTATGTCAGCATAGATACATTGTAATGAAGGTTACTTTTCATTATGATTTTGTTCATTCTCATCTCGAATAACAGTGAACTGTTGCCTGGTTATTTATTACGGAATAAAACCCATCAACTTCATACACATCATAGGCGGACAATTCAGAATGCTTTCTCATGAGCGGAAAAACTAATCTCATCGACTGCTCCAATCTATTGGGTTATCAGGATTGTCATATAAAACGTTTTCGATTACGCTACACAGATGCCGGATCAATCGACGCTTCTCTTACTATCAGTAACGGAATAAGTCGGAATGTCTGCTTTCTATTGATATCGTACGCTAGAGAATTGCTCTTTCCTTTCTATGCTGTCCATAAAAACAACGTATGCTTATTTATTTTCTTGTAGAAATGTTTATAAAGAAAGAGAGAAGCATCATCAAAGATGATATTTATCACATGATGGTATTATGATATACTCTTTAATTGCCAAGATTTTTTAAACAATTGCCTATTTCTTTCTCATTTAAAAATGCACTAATCAACTTATCACTTCCCAGATAATTTCGTAACGTGAATACAAGGTGAAAAAATAAAAGCAAGAAAATTTATAGTAACCTCTATTGTGTTTTTAATGCGCTCAACACATACTCGGCTTAAAATACTGTTGCAGTTGTCAGGCTCTTCAATTTAGATGCAGCAGTATTTCTGATGAAAAATATATGTTCAAAGAGTTAAAATATTTATGCTACACGTTATTATTCAGTCTGTTGAATTTCCTTCTTCATGCATTAATACCTGTTTGCCAATATTTGATCCTTTTAGTTATTTTAACTTATTAAATGAGAAATTAGAGGTCAGACACACATAGCAATCAATCCGACAGATCCTTGGAACAGGAGGCTATTTTTGGAGAAATTTACAGCAGGTTAAACGAAAATGACGAGTTTAAAAGCCCGTTTGAAGCCACTAGCAAAAATTTCGCCAAATTGGCCAATAATAGAGCTGAATATTGATAAAGACACAAAGTGAAGGACAAATGAATATAGACTGATGGTACCAAGTAAATCGAGCATGCTACGAAAAAGTTGCAGAGGTCACGGGAAGCTGTATTTTGCTAGTTAAAACAATGGTGATGGAACACATTCTAATGTAACTTTCTGCAACAACTCTGAATACATGACAATGTATGACTTTGTGGCCTGACAATATGTAACTTGAATTTGCATAAGAAATGGGACACATGTAACCAAATATCACAGTTCATACCCAATTGCCAATAAAACCTTCCCAAGATTTTTTCAGTGGTAATTTGATCAACGGAGCTTTCCCGAAGAAAAACCCAAATATATATATGGTACGACATCATTGCAACTGACCATAAACTTTTAAACAATATTACACATTTTAAAAACCATTGGCCCTTCAATGATGCGTTTTACGTCAAATCATTTTTTTTATCGAAATGTCTAAATAAAATGTTCCTTTCTTTAAAGTTTCTGGTCTCGCGGTCGTTCTATGATATCGTGTTCACTAAGCACGTCATTATTATAGGTCCTACTCCCAAAGGTGTAAAATATGAACTTACCGACTAATTGCTCTCTGCACTCAGGGAGTCAATTCCCTAGCTCTTATATGATCCAAATTCCCTGAAAACGAAGGTCCACTGCCTGGCCTTCTTGTAATGTACACATCCATTGCGCCATTAATTTAGTGCCATTTGTTAGGTTCTGCTACCCCTGGTATCGTGGAACGTGCGCAGCGAAATTCAGATTTTTCTTTTCTTGTGGGCAGAGGTTTAGGTCCGTCGGGAAATGGTAGATTTCAGACGCAGAGATATCCTTGCTGTCCATTCTTTTGCAATAAAATACAAACAATGAATTTTTAGGTACTTCAACTTCGGTGACCATGCCGACTATTAGAAATTTGTTTGCAAGACCTAGATATAACTGCTAATTGAACACAGAAATAATTGTGTATTTTTTTTTATTTACTAATTCGGTTCGCTTTCGAAGTAAGTGATGTTCTAGGACCTCGATTATCCATACAATAACAAAGAGTAGAACTCGGTTTTGGAAAAGCAAAAGTCCGATTGATCTGCAGATTTAATTGTTTGAGTACAAATTGATGAAACATCTATCAAAATTACTTTTAATTATAGATTAATAAATTACTGTACTGAGTTAGGAACTATACTAGTACTATATTGATGGCGAAAAATTTTACAAATTATATGTGTGTATACTAATTGTGATATTAACTATTTTGGGAATGGTCCGATATCTTTGTACATATCCGATATATAAAATGTATATGTCAATATGTTTTTATGGCCGATAGCTATCGTTTTTATTGGTTTCTCTTTCTTGAGGCCAAAGTCCATTAGAAAACAGATATGGACATTTCTGCCGAAAATGTGGAGCCAGCATCTACTAAAAAATAATAATGGACATTAATGCAGAAGGCCAGTTCTCTTATCTTTGATTTCGGTTGAGTGAAATTTAGATAATCTGGTTTCACTCAAATTTCAAGTTTTCGCATTTTTATGTTTGCAAGGTTTGTAGTATAAGGTATCAACATTTCTCCAGTTATTGCAAAATAGATTACTATTTTCAACATTGGAGTTGAGTGTAGTTTTGCACACGTTTGGATAGTTGCAAATATATGGAATATTTTCACCCGTTTCCTGCTTTATAAATTATAGTCATCCTTCATTTACTGCGCGTCATTGAAATTCCAAAATTTGCTGATTAATTTACTGAAACTTACTTCACCTCAATTTACTGATAACATTTAATGAAATATATGCTATAGAAGAAACATAATTATTAATTAGCCAGTTAATTTCACAATTCAACAAAATCTTTAAAACATTTTCTGCAAGCATTTTTTTTACACAGCGTAAAGGCAGCATAGGTCATGCTGCTCCGGAAATTACAGTTTTCCGGAAGCACGAACCTCGGCTTCCCGGAAGCGGAACTGAGAACCAGGAAAGCGGTCTTAACTGAACCAGGCCCTGACCAGGCTGAACAAAAACACACCAGTCCTTATACAATGCAACTGAGTGTTAAACCCGGGTTAATGTTAAGGCAGAAGATTGCTTTTATACTTCGTTATCTTAGAGTCGAAGACGTGCATTTTCCCGAGGAATACAAACCCCTTAAAGCCCCTTGGAATCAACTCCCGAACTACAGTGAGCCGTCGGATAGTAGGCGTTTGTTCATTAGCAGGTTTCAATAGATATTAAACCCACTATTGCTGTTGGTTTTTCTGTCTGTACGCAATAAAAGGGCAAGAAGGTCTTCTGTAAATGCAATAATTATGGCTGTTGTTAATGCTGAAAACCTACCGAGTTACTTGAGAATTAGAGAGTTGCGAATTAGAGAGTTGCGGATTAATGTTAATTGAAACCCGCTAAATTTAAATATCGGCCTTGGTGAGTTTCTTTCACTGGGTTGTGTATTTATTATTTTACAGTTATAAGTCGAAAAATCGAAAGTTAATGAATAAAGAGTTAAAATATATGACATTACTTGGTTATGTAAGGAAAGCACGGTGTGTATGTCAGTTATTTCGCACTGTACTCATTTTTAAGACTACCCAACAATGTGGTTTTCAAAAATATGATGGATACATTTTGCTTTTAAACTGCCGCATATAGGCAGAAAATTGTTAGTTGTTTGGTCATGGGGGCACCATGATAGGCGTTTAATGTCTACCTAGGATACGTTTGGCAACTAGCTAAACTAACTTGGGAATCAAAGTCGGACAAAGCGAATCTGAAAGCCGGGGAAACAATTATTGGGGATACTGGGGCGTCTGTATTCAAAATTAAATCTCTACGAAATTTTTATGAAAATACCTTTATTATTTTGAGTGATGCTGGAAAAGAACGAATATTGCAATCTATAAAGAGAACATTTTATATGACTACTTGGCACATGATATTATAAAATAGTTGTCATTCTTTTGCACACAAAGGGAAGAATTCTATGTGTCAATTTCACAAAAAAAAATCGCGTTTAGTTCACTGTTCGTCCGGAGAAAAATACGGTTAAGTATAATATCTTTTCGTTTGTCATTTTACGGGACTAGGACAGTAAAAGTCATGTTATGTCCAGACATACAACTGTCGAGGAATTCGAATCTCTACGGTTAAGCAAACCAAACCTCTAGAAACAATGGGCACAAAAATGGAATGCGCACTATGATACCATTGGAGATCAACAAGGGTTAATAGCCCAATAGGCGAATGATATGTCATTGCGCAAATTCTTAGCAGGAGACCCAAATTTTCCCAGGAAATCGAACATCATGAGATTTAGAAAACCGTTCCCAGGATTACAGTTAGCCCGCCCCGTAAGTTTATTTTTTTCTGCTCCGGTGGAAATAAAACGTGGGTTAATGAAAAGTTAGGCGAGCGCGTCATTAGTGCACCATTGCAAGGTTTTCAGTTTTGATATTTTCTTCTTTTCTCCTTCAAAGCAATTTCACTTCCTTTATAATTGTGCTGCCGTACCCGAGAAATGTATCAATAAATGTAGAAATGTACAGCAAAGGTAAAGTTATCATACCCGGTGTCGTGGTTGTCACAGGGTTCTTTGAAATGGTCCCTAGTTTAATTTTAGCCTTGGACATTGCCTTTCTCTTCTCTAGGATCCATCACATGTTACTATAGGTATTGTTCCAGTAAGAGACATTGGTTATCGGAAAAAAGCATTTCATTTATCTTCACCCCCAAAACAAAAAAATTATAAAACACTATCCCGTGGGCTTCATGTCTTCATCACTGATAATTGTGGTATCCCTGGAAATGGTGACAATATTAGGAAGATTAATGTATGTAGCCTCATTAATTTAATTTTATGAATTAGAAGCAAAGGAGATAAAAGACAATAAATTACGGAATCTAAAACACAAGTATATAAAAATTTTCCCCTCAAAGCTATGAAATATTTATTCTTGAATTCGAAGAGACTTCCAACGGGTGAAGCAGGGCTGTCCCTAAAGGGTACGCGCTGTGTGCGCCGCGTACTCTCAAAAAATTTTGAAAAATACGGAGTACGCACCGCATACTCTCAAAGTCTCAAGAAAGTTTTTGTATTTGCTGGTTTTTTTGGGTAACTTTCAATAAATTTCAGCTTTTTTCCTCTAGTCATTCGCAAAGTTGAATGGAAACAAGTAAGGAAATGGGGAAAACTCTGAACCCTACAAGCCAAAACATACTATTCTGCGTACGACCAAGAGAGGAATGAAAAACTGATGAAAGTGGAAACCACCACCTGGTCTTGGATAGGCGATAGATGAGCAATCACATGGCAATCACCGCGACGCTGTTGAACGTCACCAAATCCACCAGTAACCCCGCAAATACTGAGTAGAAGGAGTCTTCTCTTCTTCAATTAAATTTATCCGTAGTTAGAAACATTCTCCGACGAAAGCCAAAAAATAAGAATTAATTTATTTTATAACAAAGTTAACACTACTTTTCAAAGTGACAACAAGTGGCAGAGATTTTTTTTTTTTTTGCAAGTCATGTCAAAATATTGAAAACTGCGACCAGGTTATTTTACCTGCAATCAATCATTTTTTATTTATATAAAGATGAACTGTATTATATTAGGTATAAACTAACATAGCCCCCCCATACGATCATTTAAGAAACTATATCTAGGCACCATGATAATAAGTCCCTGTTGAGTGATCGAAAATGCAATATGTATAATTTGTGGCACACACAGTATTCACTCAAAATAGAGTTTTTTTTTATATATAAAAGGTCCTTCCACGCCAGATCATCCAGGGGTGTCCACGCCATCTCCTCAGGTTTATCTGAAATTTGGTACAAGGTATCTTTATGCAAATATAAGGAAATATATTTCTCATTTTTGCAATATTAGCTCCAGTTTGGAAATTACAAACCTGTAAAGTTACTTCTTTATTCACGGCTTTGGCTTTTTGCTGCAATAAATGCAGAGTAACACGCTTAGTTGAACTTGCGTCTTGCTGGCAAAGATATTGACGTAGAATCTTGAAATTCCCCACACTTATACAATATTTCATGTATATTCCAAATATTGCTTTTAAAATAGAATTAATTGCCTACAAATCATATACAAATCATATACAAATTTGAAAAATTATGTTTTCGGAATTCACAATACATTGCTTCATTAATTTTTCTATCACTTATCACATCCTTAAGTTAAGTGTCATTGGATAGATCGCTAAATTTTCTACAAGAAAGTGAAATAAAACTTTAGAGCATTTAGCTCACACTTCACCCACCCATTCCAAACTTTACAAAAGCAGTTTTTCGTGAGGGAGATTGTTTTGTACATATTATAATCGAACTATTTACTGAATAACTAATATGTTTTAAACTTTATTATTAAGTAATGAATATACATTAATTCTTATCCATTATTTATTAATATAAATAGGTAATGTGGGTTATAAGTAAAAAATATTTGTATAATTACAAAACATAAGTTTAGTAATAATAGAGGATGATGCAGTATTATATCATTCTCCAGAAATTAGTTGTGGATTAAACTTTTAGATGATGCAATATTGCATCATTTATGCTGTAGAGCATAAGTAATTTGATGGTGTCATTACTTAGCCAATCACAGAAGGCCCCAGATTGTGAGAGGATTCAACTTTAACAAATCATCTTCTCTCATTCATTCACTGTCATTCTTAGTGTTAACGTAGTTGTTGAAATTTGATTTCTCTTAATTTTTGAAGAAGTGTTTTATAGTGTCTTTGTTTCTTTTTATAGTTATATGTATTTTTAATGCAGATTGGTATGTAGAAAGTAAATTTGTGACATTTATTATTAACTGTAGACATATCTTAAATTTTCTATGGGAAGTGCAGTGTAGGTCTTTATACTAATTCTGAGTACCATATAAATATATATACTGACAGAGGAGGATACTTTTTCAATATTGTTGAAGAACTTTCGAATGAAGAGAAAGAAATTCAGGGTAGAAGATCTCACCCTACGTTCAAATTCAAGTATCTGTTCAGACAACTATTCTTCACTAATTAAACATTATGGCATAAAATTTAAGAAATACTGCGACCCATCAAAGAAACACAAAAAGTTTATTAAAAGTATATTACGGTCTATTTCTCTCCAGATGTCCAAAGATTCAAAGAGAAAAAGTCGTATTTGATTAGTTCCCGGACAAAAGCTCTGTTCCAATTGTAGGAAAAAATTGTTTAAAAATTATTGTGGTGACTTTGGAATTGCAACTTCTAATAATGAGGAAAAACAAGATTCACATTACCTTACACTTAAGGAGACCACAATAAACCTACAAAACTTTTTTTAAGGAAGATCTGAATCTAAGTATGACATTTCTCAGTCTGCCACCCTTAAAACTGAGGTCACTTTCGGAGCGTTCCAAGTTATCATATGGCTAAAGAAAACTAGCGGATGTTACGTGTGAAGTGAAAACAAAAATAGCAAAGGTTTGAAGCTTCCAGAAAAGGAATTTCAGTTTGATAGATGTCATGATAATGATGATTCATCTATTAAAGAATAAGTTCAGAGAAATGGAAAGGACTTAAATTATCTAATTGACAAAATGAAAGAAAAAATTAAATCTGAAAATTACATGAGAGAAAGGTTACACATTTTATCATCCAAATCATGATCTCGTAAGAAAATATCAATAGAATTTAATGTTAGCATGTACATGGCAAGAAAATCACAGCAGTTGAGAAATGAAAGAGGAATAATTTCTTTTCCTGAGCCTTTGAAAGGTCGAAAAATCTCTGCAGAAGTTACCGAAGAGGTTATTAATTTTTATCAAAACAGCAGACTTATACCAGGTGCCAAAGACAAAGTTGGTGCGGACACAAGAATCTATGAACAAAAGTGCAGAATACTCCGCAATGTTAAGAAACTATATACAGAATATAAAAATAAGCTCGCTTGTGATAAAATAGGATTTTCTAAATTATGTGAGTTACGTCCCAAATGGTGTGTTACAGTTGGTCAGTCAGGCATACATTCAGTATGTGTTTGCTTAATACACCAAAATCCAATCCTTTTCTTTAAGTGCTATGAGTTTAGAAAAATCCAAGATGAAGGGCCTCATAAGTTTAATTTTATGTAATACAGAAAAGCGTGATTGCGTGGTAAGAATATGTCCCAACTGTTCGAATTCTGACAAAGTTGAGGAATATATAAATAAAAATTTTCAGGATTTTGACGTTGATAAAGTTAAGTTTTCACAATTGGAAAGCTACTGATTGCAGCAATTTACAAACATTAATGCTCCCTTTATGTGAATTCATCGACCATTTTGTGAATAAATTGAATGCTTTAATGCCCCGAGTCATTTATTTCCAAACAGTAGTCGAAATATGTGAAATACTGGAAAAAGAATCTTCAGACAAATGAAATGCTTATTTTTTTATTTTCATAGACTTTTCTGAAAACTACTCTTTCGTCATTCAAGATAAAATTCAATCTCATCATTGTGCACACGCAGCCTGCACAGTGCACCTTGTAGTTCTGTACTTCAGAAAGAATGAAGATATATGTCAAATATCTTTGTGCTTTCTCTCAGATTATCTAGATCACAATATTCCCTTCGTTTTCGAAGTTCAGAAAAGAGTAGGCTTACTAGTCATGAAGAATTCCCTGATATTAATCACATGGAGTACATCACAGATAGTTTTTCACAGCACAATACAAGAACTTTAAAAGTTTGGTTAACCTCTGCCGTCACCAAGAAGATTTTGGTTTAAGAGCTTCCTGGACTTTTCATGCAACAAGTCATGGTAAAACAACTTGTGATGGTGTTGGAGGAAGTGTTAAAAAGAAAGTATCCAGAATAAGGGTGCAACGACCATATTCAGATCAGATTGCCACAACTGAAAAGGTGTTTCAATTTTACAATGAACACTTTTCTCGAATAAAGTTTCAATTGATCAAAGAAGATGCAATTCATGGAGTGGAAGAATAATTAAACAAACGTTTTTATCGGTTCGCAACTGTGCCTGGAACAATGTCCTTCCATCATTTCACTCCACGTTTCTAAAACAATAATAGCAGTTAAACGAGTGAGCTACGATGAGCATTTTTCTTTCGAGTACTCTCTCATTAAAAAATCGAAAACTTCAAAATAAAAACAAATTCATACGTGAGTTCAGAGTTTATGAAGGCAAATGCTATATTGGGTTAGTGCTTGAAAAGATAGAAGACCCTTTGATAAGTTTATGCATCCTCACTGGCCATTTAAATTGTTATACTGGTCAGAAAGTCGAAACTATGGCGACGGAGATGCACGTCGGGTTCCGTTTGATAACATTCTTTGCACTGTTGATGTTCCAGAACTTGACATAAGTTGGGAGGTTGTATTATAAACTGGCTCTTACATGTGAAAAAAATTATGTTTAAATGGAATCAGAGACTTCTTTCATTAAAGAAATTACTTATAAATTATAAATACTTAAGAAAACGTGTATGTTTATATACGTAATTTCCCTAAGTTTTCTGCCAAATATGATATTTTATTGTAAAAAATATTACCTTAAATTTATTTTCTACTTCAGTTAAGCAAACATAATATTTTCTATTTATATACAACAATAAATTATTTTGTAATTAAGAATCTGTTTGCTACAAAAATTTTCCTTACTGAAAATTGCTTTTTTAAAGAGTGCGGTTGGTGGGCGAGGGGGGAGAGCAAATACCCACAAGTTTTATTTCATTTTCTTGTAGCAGATTTTGTGCTTTTTCCAATGACATATATCTCAAGCATGTGAAAAGTGATAGAAAAAGTTATGAAGGGTATTACTGAAACAATGTACTGTGATTTCTAAAAACATACTTTTCAAATTTCTACATGAGTTTCACAAATTTGGAGGCATGAAAATCTATTTTGGAAGTGATATTTGGAATATATATGAAATTCTGAATAAGTATGGTGAATTTCGAAAGTTTAGGTCAATGATTTGTTTAGTAAAATACAAGTTGAACTAAACGTGTTACTCGACATTATCTACGGCAAAAATCAAATCGCTAAAATAGGAAGTAATTTTACATGGCTGTAATTTCCAAACCAGAGCCAATATTCCAAAAATGAGAAATATAGGTTCTTATATTTAGCTAAGGATTCCATGTAACAAATTTCAGCTAAATCTGAGATGGTAGGGTGGACAATGTATACCTTGACTGGATGATCTGGCATGGAATGATCCAAAAGAAAAAGTCCTAGTCCTAGCCCAGAGTCAAAATGAGTCTCTCCGTTAGAACGAGAAGATCTTAACCGCTCGTCACTCCGGTTTGAACCGAAGGTTCTTCTAGTTTTCTACTACTTTCAAACTAGAGCTTTTTATACATGGAAGAACAGAGTCATCGTCCTAGCCCAGAATCACAGTGAGGCTCTCCGTTAGAACAGGAGAGTCTTAACCGCTCTGCACTCCGATTCCAACGAAAGGTTCTACAGGATTTTTATTACTTTTAAAATACAGCTTTTTTATACTATATGAAAGAAAAGGAGTCATCATCCAATACCAGAGTCGAAGTGAGGCTCGCCGTTAGAACCGGAGAGTCTTAACCCCTCGGCACTCAGGTTCCAAAGGAAGGTTTTCAGATAGACTGTTGGCTAGGACGATGACATTTTTTCTTCTAGGAAAAAAGCTTTGATTTGAGTGAAGGACATGGGTGTCAAAAATTATATATAGTACGTAATTTGCTGTTTCTTTTCTCAACAACAGCCTCATCAATGTCACCGGGGTTCAGGGAAATTTCGATGGGTACGTAACTATTTTCAATTTTATTTTAAAAAAATCATCACTTTCTGTTGGCCTAATAATGTTTCGCTTTTAATAGTCCAAGGTTCGCCCTGACACCCTTAGCTGTCCTATGCATATTATTAATTTAAAAATCACATGGAAACCTTAAGTAAAAAGGGAAAGATATTATTGGGGTTGCGAAATGGAAACCTTTCCCACCCCGATGTACATGTGCCCTTTTCTTCCATATTTATTTCCCAGTTACAAGTTATTTAATATATATATATATATATATACACTGAAGTGCCAGAAAAGTGGGTACACCTACGTAATATTGTGTAGCCCCCAACCCCACGCACGCAGAAGTGCCGCAACACGACGTGGCATGGACTCGACTAATGTCTGAAGGTATCCTGGAGACAATTCACACCAGGAATCCTGCAGGGCAGTCCACAAATCCATAGGAGTGCAAGGAGGTAGAGATCTCTTCTGAACAGCACGTTGCAAGGCATCCCAGATATGCTCGATAATGTTCATGTCTGGCGATTTAGGTGGCCAATGGAAGTGTCTAAAGTCAGAAGAGTGTTCCTGGAGCCACTCGGTAGCAACTCTCGATGTGTGGGGTGTCGCATTATCATGCTGAAATTGTCCAAGTCCGTCGGAATGCACAATGGACATGAATGGGTGTAGGTGATCGGACATGATGCTTACGTATGTGTCACCTGTCAGAGTTGTCTCTAGACGTATCAGGGGTCCCATATCACGCCAACTGCACACGCCCCATACCATCACAGAAGCTCCACCAGCTTGAACAGTCCCCTGTTGACATGTAGGGTCCATGGATTCATGAGGTTGTCTCCATACCCGTACACGTCCATCCGCCTGATGCAATTGGAAACGAGACTCGTCAGACCAGGCAACGTGTTTCCAGTCATCAACAGTCTAATGGCGGTGTTGGTGGGGCCCAAACGAGGCGTAAAGCTTTGTGCCGTGCAGTCAACAATAGTACACGAATGGGCCTTCGGCTCCGAAAGCCCATATCAATGATGGTTCGTTGAACAGTTCGCACGCTGACACTTGTTGATGCCCCAGCATTGAAATCCGCGGCAATTTGAGGAAGTGTTGCACGTCTATCTCGTTTAACGATTCTCGTCAGTCGTCGAAGGTCCCGTTCTTTCAAGGTCTTTTTCCGGCCGCACCGCTGTCGGAGATTTGATGTTTTACCGGATTCCTGATATTCACGGTATACCCGTGAAATGGTCGTACGCGAAAATCCAAATTTTGTCGCTATCTCGGAGATGCTATGTCCCATCTCTCTTGTGCCGACTATAACGCCACGTTCAAAATCACTTAAATCTTGATAACCTGCCATTGTAGCGGCAAGAACCGATCTAACAGCTTTGCCAGACATCTCTTGTCTTATATAGGCGCTGCCGACCGCATCGCGTTACGCTGATTGGTTGCAAAGCTCCGTTATTTGCATACGCACAATGCATACGTGCCAGTTTTTCTGGGACTTCAGTGTGTGTGCATATATATATATATATATATATGCTCTTAATTTTCCGGATTCAATAACATAGCAAATTTGTATGCTCTTTTTAATCTTTTCCATAAGTCCTTTTAATATATAATTGTATTTATTATTCTAATATTCCACAGCTTCAATAAATAGACGTTGGTTTGTGTATCATGAGATGTTTGGGTAATCAATAAAATAGATAAATCGTAATCAATAAAATGGGTAATCAATAAAAATAAATCATTGGGAAAATATTTAAAAGTAAATTTTATTTTGATCATGACTCTTTGATTTATATTTTAATCCTTCAAATTTTAATCGTCGCCAAGTTCGTAGTTTTCCAATGAACCAGCCTTTCTATTTAATCTAATTTTAATTTAAAGAACGTTGTAACTGCTTATATGTATATATATGCTTTGAATCTTTAAAGAAATAATCTCTTTAAAGAAAATCCTTTCCTAAAGAAACTTAATCTACTTAAAACGTTACTTTAATGCATAAATTTATATTGAAGTTTAATATTTTGACGATGGTCTTAAGGTATTTATTTGCCTTTCAGAACGTTATATAGAAAAGTTGTTTACGAAAATCATTTCGGTGGAACTTGACATATTGCGTACATAATTTACGATGACATTGGGCAACCATCATCATGGAGGAAAATAGAAATCGTCATATTCTGATGATGATAGCCACGTGCTAAAACTGTCGTTTACAGTTTTTTATTAATTATCAACACCAATGAACTTTGTGTAATTGATTTTTTTCATTTATTCCATTCATTTTTTAGTAAGAATTGATTGACATAAGATTGTTTACATACACGTTAATATAAATTCACAAAACTCTACGCGGTAACTGGTGACAGAGACATAAATATGGAGATTTATATCGAGAAATATA
>QLNU02015003.1:53396830-53414344 GCA_006491805.2 Dysdera silvatica
GCGTTATCCTTACGCCACCGTAGTGCTTAGTGGACCTATAGTTTTTCGAGTAATCCGAATCTTTCAAGGCCTACGTAACTGGACCCGTGTTAATGGTACGATAGAAGAAAGCGTTGTTCTTATGCCACCGTAGGGCGCAGTGGATCAAAAGTTTTCCGAGCAATCAGAACATTTCAAGGCCTATGTAACCGGACGTGGGTTGATGGCACTATAGAAGAAAGCGTTACCTTTACGCCACCGTAGGGCGCAATTGACCTACAATTTTCCGAGAAATACGAACCTTTCAAGGCCTACGTAACCTACTCCCTACCTATAATGGACAGTTAATCCATAAGCGCATTTTTGTTTGGTACTCTTGGGCGTCGAACCCAATTTAACGACTATATGTCTAATTAACAGTCTATATGAGTACATTAATACTGCTCTGCCGAAGAACCTAAGATTTAATGGAACTGCATTAGTTCAGAATGCCCATGAATTTATATAAATCTGCAACTGCAGCAGACATTTTCCCGCCGTTTTTTCTTTTGGCAAATCTATTTTCAAAATTTATTAAACTTTCCAAATGGGGAGATTCGCCATTCAAGCCAATGGTAATTCAGAGCAGGAGAAGGAGGAAAGGAGCTCAAGGAAATTTACCGTAAAGTCTTCTAATGGACTCCATTATACTTGAAAAGCAATAAAGGATAAAACGGGATGAAACCCGTCCCACGGACAGTGGCTCATCACCGACAATAGATTCTCACTCCTCCTCTTAGGAACTGTTAACCACTTCCCCTCTTTACCGAGAAGGATGGCCGGTTCATAGAGACGCATGCAGTATTCTGCATGCATCTTCTTGAGAAGAAAGGGAAGCGGGAAATCTCAGGCTTAAAGCCATCATTAAATGCGTTCTTTTTCTTCGTTCATTTTATTTCTGTGAAGCCTTGCCGAGCTTCCATCAATGGGCTTGAAAAAAAAAATAAGAAAACGGGTGAACAAATTCGTTTACTTGTTTTTGCTGTTCATTATGCGAACAAGTTTTATTTAACTAATGGGCGAATCTCATTAGGGGATGAAAAAAAGCACCGGAAATTTTAAAGACGTTGAAGAAAGAATATTTTGAACCGGAGAATCGATGTTTTAAGAAAGAACACTTGGTCAGCTTTTTACTAAAAATTACTACTTTTCCTCAAACTAGTTCTCCCTGTTTGCATATAGTTGGGATTTGCTGTAGAAACTGGTTAAATACATTTAATTTTTTGCAGACAATTCATCCAAATTCTATTCTGGAAACCAAGATACTGATCTAATAAAAAAATTGTTATACAGGATTATATTAAAAATATTATATACGATTATATTAGAAAAAATGATATGCGATTATATTAAAAAAATTATATACGATTATATTAAAAAACATATTATATAGTATATAATATGTTTTATTGGGGGAAAGGGGAGGAGGGCATCCCTGAACCCGGCCTAGAATTATCATTACTCACCCTTTCCATTTAAGTTTTATTCATCTTTCAATTCAACTATTATTAAAAATATAAGAGTAAGTGAAAAATACATTGTGAAGTAAGGAAATCTTTAGTGCAAATAATAAAATAAAAAAGTTACTTTTTTGTATTGCTTTCATTTAGCCAAAACTAATAAATAAATGAAATAAAAATTAAAAATTGATTAAAAATTACAATAATAGACATATGATTACACGAAATTTCTCTTGCGCGCTTTCATATTTGCGAACTTATGAATTAGCTCACAGATATTTAACTGGGAATGTACATCATTTTCGATTGTAATTATTGATGAGTCTACAAACCTACCTTACGAATATAGTTGACCGTAAAAAAGACCTTAAAAAAGACCTTTCCCTACTTGCCACGCTCATTAGAAGAGTCAACAGAATGCAATACTAAGGTTTGGGAATGATAGGTTATTTATGTGAATGAAGTTCAAGGTTTCGTAGGGATGTTTAAAATTTGCGCGTCATATTACGTTCCTTTGTCGTAATTTTCGTAACTATATATTTTGTATAAAGAGTCGTATATTTCCCCCAAGTTTGGTGCCTGAATGGTTGCAAAGCATCAATGCGACTTTCCCATCGAGTTTCTGCAAGAGGCTTTAATGTCAAAGAAGAAATGTGAAAAAAAAAGTATTATTTCTATAAGCCTTTCAATGACATCTGACCAATGTTTCTTTTCAAGTTCATATAACTTTTGATTATGTGAATCAAGCGTCATCTTATTCCCTAAATTAGGTTGTATTTAAAACCATATCACATTTTCATGTGCTTCTTATGGGTAAGACCGATTTCATGTGTATGAAATGCTTTCAATAAACTCTTCCATTGTTCATAGCAGATTGATACAAAATTGCTGAACGATTCTCTCGGGGTTGTTGTTAAGAACATTTTGCAGCAGAAACAAAACATGCAGTCTATAAGAAGCATCTAGGAACAGAAAATCTGGGTGCTGTTCATTCCCATTGCCTTACGCGTTTGGGGCTTGTTCTTTTTTTACTTTTATCGCGATAATCCCAATTTTACCCGCTAGGCTGGTTAGTTTGTTTAATAGTATGTGCACCTACATAATTTTAACCAATGTTCAATTTATCAGGTATTTACTAATGTTTTATTTTATTTACAGAAGAAATGTGAATCATTTATCTGAGAGGAAAGTTTATATTAAGTATGTTATCGAAGTATATTATCATATTAAGTATATTATCGAAGTATATTATCGAAGTAATGAAAGAACAGAGAAATCGGTTATAACGACCTCCAAGGGACCGTGCAAATTCGGTCGTTATAACCGATAGTCGTTATAAACGATATATTTTTAAACTCATGGTAATATACTTCAGACTTCTGTAAATTGCCTTTATATTAAAAAGTATTAACCATTTTGATACATAAATAAAAATATATTTAATTATAATGAATTTAATTTCCGTTTAAATTATATTTATAGCCACACTAAAAACATAGCACTTTATATTTTTTTAAATTAAAAAAAATTCTAGAAAATACTAAAGTATATAATCTAGAAAAAAATGTAATGAATAATATTTATTATATTATACTAATGACTTCCGAACAGTGCCGGTTTAAGAGCTTTATGGGCCGTAGTTTGAATGAATAGTTTTGACGCCAACATATAGATTTGGCGAGAATCTGGCCCTCGGGCAACCCCCGCCAATTTGTTACTGTAAGTTGTCTTGCTAGAGTTGTCTTTGAAGGATCCGGCTGCTTCGATAGAGCGGTCCAATACGTCATCAATTAATGCAGTAGTTACTAAATCTTTTTAAGCGCAGATCCCCTTTTATGGTAAGAAAAAGATCCGCGACCCCCGCTCCTTTGTCCGTCGCCGCCACACCTCCATACTAAAAGTATTTTTAATTAACGAAGAGACCTCACAGTGAGTGCCCCTCCGCATTTTTTTAATGAAAGTAGAGACAAAATAAGGAAATACGTGTCTCGGCATTCATGCCAATGCAGCTTATTTTCGGCGATACGAATTTTTAAAGATTTTGCATCCGATATATGAGCTTAAAATACGACATCCTCCGCAAGCCAATCGGTAGCGTAGTTGGTTAGTTACCGGTCTAGCGCTTCGTGTTTTTGCGTTCGATGCCCGCGAAAATCGGTCACTTCTTTAATTTTTTAATATGTATTCTTTTAACATATTTATTTATGTATTTTTATTAGTGAAAATTCTTTGTTCACAATCAAATTTTGTTCATAAACTTACTTTAATAAAATTCATATTTATGTAGTTATGTTAATTGTATGCTTATTGGCAGTGATAATTTCTACTCGAATTTTAATTGTTGATCATTAAAAAGTAGAAAAAGCTTTGGAGTAGCCATCCAGCCTGTTATGTTGTTAAATAGATCCAGCACACTTTAATAATGTTTTTACAAATGACGACGGCACCTCTTCTTCTACTGTTGAAGTAATTCCACCTCATTGTACCCCATACTGTTAACCTCGTGATGTGTACTTCTTCCGTCAAGTAAAAAATTTCATTAAAAGGTTACAAAATTGTGTTGAAATCTTATAAGAAAATAGTCATTTAAACACGAGAGCATATAGATGCTTTGAATATCCATTCACTTATTTATAATCAACTTTCGGCGCCAACTTTTAAGAATACATTACAGTACTCTTGGTTTGTTGCAAAGTTACGAAAGAAGAGTCTTTGAAAATGTAGATGGTATTTGTTTTCCAGATGATATTAGACAAAGAAAATCAGTTGTTCGAACAATTCATTTATAAAATGCTCACGTTGTAGAAATTTTTATGTTTTTATTGTTTTTATGATAATTATCATCCAAAATTGTGTACCAGTAGACAATTCCGACACCTCCGATAGTGATACACAAAAAATATGTTCACATCAGTCAGTTTTAAAATAAAATTGATTGCATTTTATAAAATGAACTGTTTCTATATAAATGAGATGCACATAAAATGTTTATATGTTATAAAATAAAATATTATTATTAATTATTATTATAAATATTATAGTAATAAATATATAATTATAATAAATAATAATAAATAATACAAAATACATAATAATATAAATAAATATTATTAAAAATTATACTAAAATACATTTATCAATAGATAAATATATTTAAAAAAATATTAGGCATAACAGATGCTAATAGTGGAAGACTGAAAAGGCTAATAATGATAAAATAAGACGAATTAACAAAGTTTTCGTTTTTATTTAAAGGAATTGTTAAAGTTTTCAGAAATTTTTCCACCCTTAAATAAACAAACAGCGTTATTGTGTTCCATCCCTTCACAGGTTAACAATAAGTATGCAAATTTATGAAAGTTATCTTCACATAAAAACTTACAGCTAACTCCCAAGCTTTTTACTCTACAACTCTCTTCAATTAAAATGAATTCGTGTAAAAATTATAACTGCGATAAATAATAGCATAGAATTAAATATGTAAATATGAATTTTATTAAAGCAAGTTTATGAACAAATCCGATTACGCAAAATATTTTAATAAAAATACATAAATAAATATATAAAAGGATACATATTAAAAAAAAAAGTGATCGATTGCCGCGGACATCGAACTCAAAAACACGAAGCGTTAGGCCGATAACTTAACAACTAAGCTACCGATTGGCTTGCAGAGGATGTCGTATTTTAAGCTCATATACAAGAATCAAAATCTTTAAGAATTCATATCTCTGAAAATAAGCCGCATTGGCGCGAATGCCCAGACACGTATTTCCTTATTTTGGCTCTACTTCCATCAAAACATTTCATCAAAATCGGCGGGGCACTCACTGTGGGCTCCCCTTGTAAATAAAGAAAACACATTAAATACAAAATTATATTAATTATACATATGTTACATTATGTATATTATATTTTAGAATGATTCAAAGAGAGTCACGTGATGCTCCTCTATTGCAGCACCACGTGACTCTCTTGACACCACGTGACCTCATGCGCTCACGAAAGAGGGAACGCACGAACGGCGGTGTTTTATCCTCTGTGTGCAAGCTGCTGCTTGTCTCTCTTTGGCGGTTTTCGCTGGTCTTCTGAGAGAGACCAGCCGACGTAAGCAGGCCATGCAGAGAAGCACACTTGTGGGCTCGGTCATAAGTCTACCCCTTTGAAAAGACTTTGTTCTGAAAATATAGTAATCTCTTTAGAATTTAATAAAATTTCACATTTTAAAATCCAATATTTTTTTAAACAAAGTTTGTCAATGATGTATTTGTATTTAACTAAATTTATTTACAATTTTTTGAAACATCTTACGACACCAAGGTAAATTTTCGCGACCACATTTGGGGTCGCAACCCATATTTTGAATACCACTAAATTAATAATGTATTAGTAGCACACTTAAGGACGCGATGTCCGACATTCCCACAGACACGTGGTCTATAGTGTGTAGTTCCAAGTTGCACAAATGTAAATAAATTAATCATATTTATCATATATTACAGTCATTTATTTATATATTACAGTCCGCTACATTATTTTGAAACTTCGTTAATGAAACGAGAAACTGAACCCAGCGGATGCGCGACGCGTTTCAATCACCGCCATTGCAGTGACCAAACACAAGCAGAAGTGGAGGAATACAACGATCAAACATTGGTCCTAAATCCAGCCGGAGCGACTTAGTGAATAAAGGTGACAAGTGAAGTGTTGTGTTGTGATTGTGAAACACGATGGCTGAAATTAAAGTGTTAAATAGAAAAAGAGCGAACAGAGCAAACCAATTAAAAAGGATACACACGTCAGTGGAAGAAAGCCAAACATCGTTGGATATTATAGATGTGGATGTCAAGATGGAAAGCATAAACAAACTGTTATAGAAGTTTGAGGAATTGAAGGAAGAGTATTAGTATATAATAGACGAACGGAAAGTAAACACTTTTGAAAGCTCCTTCAAAGAATTGGAAACAGACTTCGAAGAACTGTAAGGTAAGGCTTTTAAAAATTAAATTTAATCTTAAAACATGCTCCAATTCAAAGAATGGAAATAAACCAATTACAGTAAACTTTCCTGCAGTTGTTTTGCCAAAATTCAATGGCAATTTCGAGGACTGGCACTTGTTCAAGGCACAGTTCAGTTCATTGATTGCGTCTAACCATTTGTTAGATGATAATCAAAAGCTATACTACTTACAAGGAGCACTGTCTGACAGTGCCAAATTAGTACAAAACAAAGAATATGATGTTCAATCATTACTTGATGCACTGGAAGCCAGGTACGAAAACAAGCGATTAATCGTAAATACCCACATTAATCATTTATTTGCCATAGAAAAAAAAATCATGAGTCAAGAAAAGAATTAGGAATGTTGGTTGAAAAATTAGTAGAACACTTAAGATCCTTAAAATTAATGGAACTGGAACCTAATGAGCTAACTGAAGTAATTCTGATTAATGTCATGTTAAAGAAATTATATAAGGAAACTATAAAATATTTCGAAATGCTTTTGGTACTGCAGAATTGCCGAAGTTAGATATGTTCATCGAGTTTCTGAAAAGACGATGTCAAATTCTCGAAAACTTGCATGGGAACAACAACGCAAATATAACAACGCAATTGAAACATCAAGGCATGCATTCTAAACCCAGAAGTTTAGTAGTTAACACAAATTATGATAAAAAAAGCAGGCGTAATTTGTAAGGGTCAACATGTACTCTATAAATGCCCTGAATTTATAGACATGGCAACAGAACGAAAATATGAATATGTCAAGGGGCATAATTTATGCTTCAATTGCCTAAGATCCAACCACAAAATAGCTATGTGCAATTCTAAACAGAGTTGTATATATTGTTCAGAAAGCACCATTCTCTTCTTCATAACCCTATTAGGTCAAAAGCAGGACAGTTCAAAACTAACCCCACCAGTTGAAAGATCGCATTCAAGACAAAGAGACCCTTCCCTGTTTCTAAGAGTAAGGCAGAGACGCAAGGGGAATGTAATGTTCGATCTCCCTACGGTACTGAGAAACCGCAACCTACAAAACAGTGTGAAAACCCTAGCGTTTTAACGATTTGCGAAAAGGCGAGAACAGCTCTATTACCAACAGCTAACGTCGTCATTCAAGATATAACGGGGAATTTACAACAATATATTGCCTAACTTGACAGTGGATCTCAATTTGAGTACTATCCAAACCGCTAATGTGTTGGCGTTGCGAAGGGAAAGATCGTATACGAACATTTGCGGTTTGAACGAGTCTCCAGTAAACACAATAGCAAAGAATGGGAGCACAATATCCAACCAGGAAGGAACTTTTAAACGTGAATTAGAGTTTATCAGAGTTCCCCCGCATCACTAAAAATATTGGTTTAAAGGGCGTGGACACGACACACATTAAATTGCCAAGGGGAATAAAACTAGTAAATCCACATTTCAATAACTCGACAAGCGTTGACATTCTATTAGGTGCAGAAGTTTTCTTTGATTTGTTAAGACCACAATAATTAACTTGGAAGATAGTCAACTTTAACTACAGGATACGGCCATTGGCTATATATTCGCCGGATTTATGTTCAACCAGAGTGGCTACAATAATTATTGTGGATTTCTGGCAAGAGATAACGAATTAAATGAAAATGTAAAACTATTCTGGGTGTTAGGAAACGTGAACGAGCCATATTTAGGGAAGGGAAGCGACGAATAAATATGCGAGGAACATTTTAAGAAAACGTTTAAGAGGGAAGGGGATGGCAGATACATCATCCAACTTCCATTTAAGGAAACGAATAGCAAGCTAGGTATCTCAAGGGAAATGGCTACAAGATGGCTAAACGCGCTGTGGAGAAGATTATCAAGGGAACCTGAAATGAAACAACTATATGTAAAATTTATGAATGAATACAAAGCACTGGGGCATGTGAAACAAGTAATCGAAGACAGCGAACCTGATGAATGTTATTGCTTACCCCATCATGGAGTTTATCGTCCAGATAAATCCACGACAAAATTGAGAGTTGTTTTGGACGCTTCCGCAAAAAACCACAGCTGGCATGGCTCTCAATGACGTGCTTTTAAATGGAGGATTAACACAAGAAACCATGTACTCCATCATGATGCGGTTTAGTACGATCAAGTACGTATTTACAGCCGATATACAAAAGATGTACAGACAAATCTTGGTTGATTCTACCCAACGGGACTATCAGAGGATTGTTTGGAAGTCAAACATACGCGATAAAATAAAACAATACCAATTGCGTATAGTCACATATGGAACAGCCGGTGCTCCATATCTCGCAACTCGTTCGTTAAAATAATTGCCTTCAGATAAAGGACGAAACCTTCCGTTAGCAGCGTCGGTTACGAAAACCGCTTTTATGTGGACGACATTTTATCAAGAGCACGTGGCACAGAAACGGCACTCAACTTACAAGCCCAGTTGATTGAACTACTTCACCGTGGTGGCATGAAACTGCACAAATGGTGTGAAAACACACCTCAATTATTAATAGACATTACAAATTATGGAAAAGGAATACACATTTCAAGAAGCGACTGAAGTCCAATCCACAAGGACATTTGGCATACTTTGAAACACTCAGCTAGATTGTTTTTTCTTTCAGCGTGGATCATCATTCGGAAGAATGATACACGAAGCTAGCCGCACTATCTACGATTGCGCGAATATTTGACCTCCTAGGAATACTTAGACCAGTGATTACAAAGGCGAAGATATATATTCAAGCGCTATAGTTCCATAAAATAAACTGGGAAGAAACACTCCCAGATAAAGAAGATCGACAATGGAAAAATTTCGTAAATACATTACACAGCATAAATCATGTTTACGTCGATAGCTATATTATAGCAGATAATACTGAAAATTTTGAGCTCCATGGCTTCGCCAATGCCTCTGAACAAGCGTACTGCGCAGCTATATATTTAAGATGTATAACAACGTCAATGCCCTTTCAATCGAAGCTGTTGTGCAACAAATCAAGAGTAGCTCCACTCAAAACTCTCTCGATACCCCGCCTAGAACTATGTGCAGCCCTACTGCTATCGCGGTTAGTTACTAAGGTACAAGCAGTATTATAACTGGAATTCTCCAACGTTTATTTATGGTCGGATTCAACCATCGTTTCAGTATGGATACAGAAATCACCGCATCTCCTAAAAACGTTTGTTGTCAATCGGGTTTCTGCAATACAAGAACTCACATCTTATTTTCAGTAGTGTCCTATAAGCTTCGAAATAAATTCAGCTGATTTAATTTCAAGAGGACTACATCCTAACGAACTTTTGACATCTACTTTATGGTGGAAAGGACCTCACTTTCTCATGGAAGAAATTACTTTACTTGAGACGAATACTTTACCTGAACTTTCTACTTCTATTAGAGAACTACATGTTCAAGAACTAAAACCTCAACAAGACTCTAACATTGCCATAACTGTAACTGTACATCAGGATTCTTTCCTAGATCGCACTTTTAAAATTAGTAATAGTTATTGTAAATTAATCCGAATGTTAAGTTAAATTTTCAGGTTTTGTTTCAGTAGCAGAAGAGATGCATCTAAAACGCATAACTGAAACCATCTCAGGAGCAGACGGTAAGATAAGAGTTGTCCAGGCACGCACGGCTACTGGTAACTTTAAACGTAGCATCACAAAAATATGTATTTTACCTGTTGCTGAAACCACGGCTTAGCGGTATCTATATTTTAGAACCTTAACAATTACAAGGTAAATTGATTGCTTCCATTGTATTGATTACATATTATGAAGTATTATGAAGCTGCATATATATACACAACAGTATCAGCACAACTTATATTAATGATATTTAATCCAGTATTTTATTTATAACCATGTTATAATACTATGACATATATTGTATCGTTTAAAAATTGGATTGCATATTGTAATGTTGGAAGTTAATTGCAGATTGTATTGTTTAGAATTGAATTGCATATCCGATTGTTTAGATAGTGTAATTCAGTTAGTACTTCAGTAGATGAAATATCGAATATGTTTAGAATTAGTACATAATTGAATTATTGAATGTTTTTAGAAGTAGCATATTGGAATTGTATTCTGTATATCAATTTGATTATATTAATTACATATGTATTGAAGTATGAATACTTCAACGCCGGGCGGTGTTAACGCCAACATATAGATTTGGCGAAAAACTGGCCCTCAGGCAACCCCCGCCAATTTGTTACTGTAAGTTGTCCTTCTCGAGCCTTCGGAGGACCCCGCTGCTGCGATAAGGAGGTTCAGTACGTCATTAATTAATATATTAGTAGCACACTTAAGGACGCGATGTAAGACATTCCCACAGATACGAGATCTGTAGTGTGTCGTTTTAAGTTGTACAAATGTAAATAAATTAATCATACAGTCCACTACGTTGTTTTGAAACTTCGTTAATGAAACGAAACTGAACCAAGCGGACGCGAGACGCGTCTCAATCACTGCCATTACAGTAACCAAGCACAAGCAGAAGTGAAGGAATACAACCATCAAACAAATAGCATGGGCCCCAAAAGAATGTTAAGTCGTCATAATAGATCAATAAATCACGAGCTGTTTTTTTATAAGTTCATTATCTTCAATATATAGACTGATCAGAAAAAATTTCTCAGACATTTGTAAATAAACAGGATTAAAATAACACTTAAATTTTAATAACACAAGGCTTCCTGTGGAGTTCCAAAATGGCGGGGCCCTCGTTCATGACCTACTTGGATTATACGCAGAAACCTAAAGTTTTCAAAATTATTGAAGGATGGGGCAGGCACACACTATATGCATTTATGCAGTACTACAGTATGTGTAAAATTCCAATTTATTTCAAACTAACGGGGAGGGGAGCATTGGCGTACGCAGGTGGTGTTGATGGGGTTGTAACCCCCATTGCAATGAAATTTTGTATATTTAACATAGGAATATGTGAGTTGTAGCTCTGTAACCCCACCTCATTGAGCCTATAACCTCCCCCCTTATAAACTTCCTGTGTACGCCTATGAGGGGGAGGGTCAAGCTCGGACACCACAAGCTCAAATAACTCTACGCCTATGCCTATAACTAAGTCAAGCACCGCTTAGAAGAAATCGTTAATTTTCGTTTCGATATTTCATAGAAAAATTTTACAATTTGGTTTAAAATGCTCCTCAATTACTAGTTAGTGGTTTGTTTAAGTTACACGTAAATATACACGGAGCACCCCCCTCACGTCTATGCGTCCGACTTCTACTTTTATTTAAACTGGAGACAACGGTGGAATCGCTGTTGAGTCCACGTAGTTGCAATATATGACTGTCAAGTCGCGTCGTAATATTCCATATGGATTTCTTTACTTAGACTCTGCGTAGACTATAAACCCGCTGTGGTTATAAAAGGTTTTTTCGTTATATACGATGTCGTTATAACCGATATATTTAGTATGGAGTAGAATAGCAAACCAAACTTCTTGTAAAAATTCCATTGTTATATGCGGTTGGTCGTTAGAACCGGAGTCATTATAAGTGATTTCTACAGTATTTTTCTGAAAAGTCATTAAATAATCTCATTCAGATATTAAAAATGCGCTCCATATTTGAGATATGGACTATGGGAAGTAGGGTAGCGTTTCATATGAGAAAATGTCTGAATGATTTTTAAACGTTATCTCTCTGGTCGCAATTTAAATTCTAAGCTCTTTTGCTCACACCTGGCAATAAAAAATGTCGCTAAACTAATCCCACGGCATCGATTCTTTGTTCCCCCCTTAACAGGAAATCATTACCAGCTCCTTTCTTCGCATCAATGGAATGCACACAGAATCTAAATTTCAAAGAGAATGAGGCTCGAATTCAGTTCCAAAGGAACTGTTCTGAATAATTAAAATCGACCCGAATACGTTTCTAATGTGCCTCCAAATCCTTTTCAATAAATAACGGCATACTGTCTGGGACTTGCGGACTTTTCTTCGTGAGAATACGAGGGAATAGCGTGACTTGTTCTTCAAGTAGTGTGTATCAGTCATTGTTTTGAAATAAAACCTTACGGAGACTTTTCATTATCGATTTTCCCACTCCTTTTCTTCTTTTTTTTCAGTGTTTTAATGAGATTTTCCATTTTATGATAAATTACTCGAAATTCTCGTTTTTTAATATGAAGTATTGACAGTGAATTGGATGATGACGAGTAGGTCCACTTCGTATTTTGTTTAATTGAGTTACTTTTATTCCTTGTTATTATCCAGTAAAAGCAATCTTTAACAGCATTCTGTAAAAGCACCCACCCCAGTAAAATCCCCATTTCTAAATAAAAATCCGCAATTTTTATTTTGCTATTAAACGATAATCGCATTAATAAAAGCTTCTTGCGTTCGAAATATTGCTGCTTCTTTTGCACGAATTTTACAGATCGTTAGTATTTGCAAATAATTTGGGCGGATTGTTTCTGAAGCATGCTTTTTCCTCATTGAGCATTTAGTTTTTTCCAGCCGAATTTTAAAACAAACTAATTGAAACAGCGCGAAAATTTTAAGATCACGAATTAAGAAATTCATTTAGTGAATATAAAATCCATATATATATATATAAACGAAAAGTTGACTTATTCAGTTTTTGCCAGAATTCCGCTGAAAGCACTAGAGTTCTCATGTTTAAAAATGTAGTCATTTTATTGTATTATATTGTAATGTTTTGATAAATGTGATAATTAAAAAAAAATGTTGCCATTTGTAAAACGTTCTGAAAAATATTTTAAATATTCATGAAGTGGCTGTGGGAAGTTAAGTGTTTCGGTTTGTTATTATTTTCATGGCTTTTGTGTGTGCGTGTGTACAAACTTCATTATTTTTAAGTTGGCTAGCATCTGCGAATGGAAACGACCTTTATAAATACCAGAAATGGCCCTGCTATTAAATATCAAATTTGTGTGCACAGTATAGTTGAGCACAATAAACTGTACCTTGTTATTTTCCTTAAAATATTGCACACATACTTTTTTGAAATGACAGCAATTAAGAAGATGAAAATTAACGACATACTTTCTAATTATTTCTTCCACCCCTGTTGAAAAAAATATATGCTATAATGATTTTTATTAAATACATATTAAAAACCCAAATCAAATTGACAGATATGTACATGAACAATTTATGCCAGAAATTTATAGCACATAAAGGAGTTTGTTAAAAAGTAAAGCGTTTGACTCAAATAGGCGGAGTAATTCAATATGGAGAAACTTCAACTCTAACAATAATTCAGGAATGACAAGAATTGCTATACTTTTTTGTGCTGTTATCTATAAAATGTAAGGAATGTCCTTACTATGATATATTTCTTGGTAAAAGAATTTGTGCCAAATGTGCCTTTCGAAAATTAAATTACAATTGGTTTCATTGTACTTGTCGCTGAAAAACTGTAGTTCAAAGTTTCTAATGTTCGAATGCGTTCAAGGTGAGTTCTTTGCAACGTGAAGGGGGCTTCTTGTTTATTTGTGGACGTTTATTAACTTCAAGTTAGCCACGGTCTTGCAAAAAGTTACAAGGATCTGATATTGTAAGATTTAGACGTAAGGTGGCATGAGAAACTTGCCATCTGATTACCGTTAATTACATTTGTATGTTTCCAAAAGCTAAAGAGTAGAATTAAATATACGATTACGATTTCTACAGAAAAATATAAAAATGAAGCAGACGTCTCCGAAATATTTTACGTTTAGTTTATAAGAGTAAACTATATTTATTCCGCAAGAGGCACCTTGAAGCAATTTGTATATAATATATGTTGGTTTTGTGTTTTGCTTTATGTTTGTTGCATATTTATACATGCATATTATCTTCTATATGTTTGTTTATCTAGTATTTTATGCATTATTCATATTGGGATACGAATCGATATTCAAAACTTTACCAGATGTTTTCCTTTATTACGGCATTAAATTATCTCTCTTTCCTTCCCTATTTTTATTTCTCTCTTTCCCCTTCTCTTCCTTTTCGTCTCTTCCCTGTTATGTTTATATACATATGTACATATACATAATACTACATTATCTAATTATATAATAATCTAATCATTTCCTCGACAAAAATTTGCCTAAAGAGGAAAGGTGAAATTATCTTGACAAATAATGTTGTATCTACTCGTCATGACATGGCAGAATGCACATAATATATGTGTGGTTTTTTTCCCTTGCATTTTATTTTCTTTTTGTATATCTCATTTTACATAATTTAATTTTATATATTTTCCTTTGTATTTTTCACTTTGTATGTTTTCATTTGTATTTTTCACTTTATATGCGTTCTGCCTAAAATAAAGTTTACCTATTTATCTATTAGTAAAAACTCTAATAATCTTCTGCAGTGACTGTTCGTATTTGTCACGTATATCTGAAGGATTTTGAAAGAATAAATTTAGTTTTAATTTCTAAAGCGTAAGTGAAAAAATTTGAATACATTACAGTCCCTCAGTTACGCCGTTCTAATTAAAGGCTATTTATGCTTATGATGCTATTTTGAAGTTCCAATCAATATGTCATAGAATTATATACATTACATATAACGCTATTTTTAATTTAATGAATTTAAAGTACGGACAAGTGATTTATAGACATATGTTCATTGAAAATAACGTTATTTTCAATTTTAAGGCCTTTATTTTTTTTTCCATTTCTTGAACGCCGTTAGTGAGAGAAATTACCGTTTGATGATTTTCGGGCAGAAAAAAATAAAAATTTTTGGGAATTTAATTTAAATTAAATTCGCATTACATTCCTGTCACTTTTGAAATAATGGATGTTTCAATAGAAAGAAAGAAATAAAATGAAATTTTAAAAGGAAATAAATTATTAAAAATGTCAGGATTGATAGCTTCTTTATAAATTAGGGGTGTTTCTCTAAGAAATGATCAGGTTTAAAAATCCATCTTTCCTTTATTGAAAAATTATAAATCCATTCCAATACTTTCATTTCATTTAGTGATAAATTTGAAGGTAAAAATGATAAAAATTTAATTTAAATGTACAAATAATCAGCTACATAATTGTTCAATTCTAAGTAATAACTTAAAATATGGAAAAGTAAAATAATCTATGAAGCAACAATAAAATTTGGCAGAAATCCTTTCCCAACAAACTTAAATAATTTATCATGCTCTTTAATGTAAAACAAAGAAAATTTAAATGTTCGCAAATTATGTTGGCGAAGCTTTCGAACACTTTATTTCTTCAAAGAAACCTTATGAAGACTATATTTTTTATTTTTCTAACATATTCAACATATAGTTTTTAGAAAAAATTGCTATGAATTTCAAAGACATATATAAAAAATAATGCTATTATTGTTTTATGTTTTATTTGTCTCTTTGCCTATTGTTTATGAATATATTTCTAAACAGACGTCTGAGATATTTAAAAATTTTCTTAGGTAACATTACTGCAGGAGTTGTACATAACGTGAAACATAAGATCAAAAAGAATTCTCCAGTCACTCGCTGAATTCGTTTTGGATTCATTTTTTTTTTAAATTCCAGACTTTAAAAATAAACTCTATATAGTTAATATACATGTATATGATATGCATTTGCAGATATAAGTGTTGAAGTAACGCAGAAATTCATCCAATTTGAAATCTTATTTATGAATTCTTCAAATGTTTAGCATAGTTCGCCCAAAGGTAATTAAATTAGAGTGCAATTTTAAAAGTATTTTTTTCGCCTTTTTGATAGAGCCTTCTTAGTACGTGTACACATGTCGATGGTGATTTGAAGACAAATTTGATTTTACAATGCGGAAAATAATTACACAAACTGTTGCCGAATATAAAATGTGATATTATAATTATACAATCAATATATTTGTTGCCAGATACGGAAAGTAAAATTACGTATATGTAGGAAACATCGTATAAAAGAAAGCAATTTGGTATTTTTGCCAAATTTAGAAATTAGACTTTTTAATTTCTTTTCCTTGCGTTTCTAAGTGGCAACAATTAGGAAAGCCTGCGAAGTTAAAACAGTGTTTCTATTGTGGTAGCCCACACATTCATTATTATTAAGCGTAAAATTTGCGTACATTTTAATAACAACGTATTATATCACCACTTGAATTTCTGTACAAAAAGCTGAAGAAAAGATGATGTGGAGAAATTATATTAGTAGCCATCCCTAAATATTATGCGTAAATATGAAACTTATCATTTGGAGAACTTTAAAAAAATGGTCTACATTTGTTTACATTGTTTATCACATTCCAAATAAGCAAGTGCATTAAATTTTCGCTATAGAATAGTATTTTGCGCATTAAATATAATATATCTATTAGTATCGCCCTTTGCCTCAAAGAAAAAATTTATTCTGAACTCCTTTCTATGCTTTTTGAAGCTGATAAAAACTATCGAATATTCTCCGGTTTTATTTCCGGTTTGTAATGAAACATTTATTCCATCATGTTCCTTCTTCTTCGCTATAAACGAATTTTTCATCACTATTTTTTTTTTCAATTTTGGATTTTTTTTAATTTTGGAATATATTTTTTTAATTTTGGAATATTTTTTCAATTTTCGGATTGTTTTTTTTTTTAAATTTTAGAATAATTTTGTTTTAATTTTCGAATAATTCTTTTTTTCAGAATTTTCTACATTTTACTAAAAAAATCTTGGCATATTTTACTTGTTAAATCCGGAGTGCAGACCATTATTTTTTACTAAAAATTAAATTGTATTCGCTTTCAATATAATGCAAAACACAATCCATATTTTTTTCGCTAAAACAGGAAACTCGCCAAATGAAGGCTGGTTAGCAGGGGTGGACTGTATTCAATTCAAGTTTAAATAATACTTTTATACGTTTATTACATTTCCTGCGAGACATTTTTACACAAAGAAATTTAAATTAATTTGCATACTTTCTAAAAACAAGCCAAAGCATTTAAACGACTGAGGCAATCTACGACGCTAAGAATATTAAAAACAACGCTTGCTAAAGTTAAATTTTAACCCTTCAGTGCATAAGCTAAAATTTTTACGCTAATGCATAG
>QLNU02015003.1:53414444-53469212 GCA_006491805.2 Dysdera silvatica
GTTACTACAAAAGGATTTGGCAACTGATATTGAATGGTACGAATTCGTAAGAGAAGCGTAAGAATCCGTAAGAGGTAGCGGAGTAGGCAGCTCACTGCCAATCCTTAAATTAAAACGAACATTTTATTTAACCTAAGGGCTCACAGCATGCAAGGATAAGAATGAGAAATTCAGTTTCTGTAGGAAAAACGAGATTTTTTCGCTTTGCAATCTTGGAGAGGCGAGTGATTTTATTCATGCTTCGATGCAAATTCTTTGAACTCTATAGAAATAAATAATCAAGCGACCTTTGTGCCAATTAATCTAATGAAATTATTTTATAATGGATAAAAATAAATGAGTGCAACCGTGTTTTTCTATTGAATACAGGAACGTAGCTATTCAAAAATTATGGAGAGACCGAGCAGGTTTAAACGATATATCAAATAATTCAGTGTCAATGAGAACAACGCACTTTGTTATCAAATGGGGGACATAAGCCACCTGAGCCCCTCATTTTTCTACCCCACTGATCGAATATACTTGTACATATTTTTTAAACGTGTTTTTTTACTACTATATGAGCTCAATATTAACTTTCTATAATAACTATTTATGTATTTGAAAAACGCAAAGCTTGAAGGGCTTGTTTTTTTGTTAATATTGGGTCGTGTTATTTTGCTTTATTATATATATCATCATCATATTCAACCATTATCTATCCACTGCTGGATGAAGGTCTCTCCAAATGCTTTCCACACAAGTCTATCCTGAGCAATTCGCTTCCACGTCACCCCAACCTGTTTTCTTATTTCATCCACCCATCTAGTTTGAGGACGTTTTCTAGGTCTTCGGTGGTCTCTTGGAATCCAGTTCAGAATTTCTGTTGTCCATCGTTGATCAGTTCTTCTTGCAATATGCCCAGCCCATCGCCATTTCAGCCCTTTTACTTTAACAATGATGTCCTCTACTCTAGTTTGCTCTCTCACCCAAGTGTTTCTTTTTCGATCTCTCCTAGTTATTCCAAGCATGCACCTCTCCATGCTCCTTTGCGTTGTCTGTAACTTTCGTATTGCTCCAACTGTTAGACTCCATGTCTCTGATCCATAAGAGAGGACTGGCAATACACACTGGTTGAAGACCTTTCTTTTTAGACACAAAGGCAATTTCCCCTTCAGGATAAAACTGTTTCTTCCAAATGCACTCCAGCCAAGTTTAATACGTCTGTTGAGTTCTTTCATAATGTTGCCATCCATTGAAATCAGCTGGCCAAGGTAAATATATGAATCAGCAATTTCTAGCTCAATGTTGTCAACTTGTATTTTTGTTTCCTCTACAAAATTATTGAACATGATCTTAGTTTTTTGTAGGTTCATCTTGAGTCCAACTTCTTTACTTCTAGTTGAGAGCTCCTGTACCATGTCTTGGAGTTCTGATGGGTTCGTTGAAAAAATAACAATGTCATCAGCAAACCGCAAATGATTTAAATATTCACCATTTATTTTTATTCCCTTGTTATTCCAATTTATCAGCTGAAAAATCATCTGTAAAGCTGAAGTAAAAAGTTTTGGAGAAATGGTATCTCCCTGCCTCACCCCTTTGCCAAGTTTGATAGTTTTGGTATCTTTATGTAACCGAAATTTTGCACTTGCATTTTTATACACACGTTTCACCATGTCAATGTACACATCCTCAATGTCTGTTGATCTTAAAGAGTTGATGACTGCTGATGTTTTAATAGAGTCAAAGGCCTTCTCATAGTCAATAAATGCAACACACAATGGAAGTTCATATTCATGTGTTCTTTCAATTAATTCTCTTAATACTTGAATATGGTCCACTGTACTGAATCCACTTCGAAATCCAGCTTGTTCTCTTGGTTGAGCTGCATCTAATTTTTTCTGCAGGCGATGTGTTAGCACTTTTGTGAAGATTTTATAAATAGCAGGTAACAAGCTAATTGGTCGGTAATTTTTCAAATCCTCTTTATCACCTTTTTTATGCAAAAGAATTACTGTTGCAGAATCCCATTGGTTTGGTATGTTACCGCTGTTAAGACATTTGGTAAAGAATTTTGCAAGTATGTCTTCTACATATTCTCCAGCTTCTTTTAGGATATCTAATGTAATACCATCATCACCAGGGGCTCTTCCTTTCTTCATATTTTTTATTGCAAATGAAACTTCTTCTTTTAAGATTTTAGGAGCTGTTCCTTCGACTATCTCAGAGTCTTCGTTTAATCCACTGTTACTTTCATATAGTTTTTTGTAGAATTCTTCAACTCTTCTAAGTATTTCTTCCCTATTTCTTGTTACATGGTATATATAGAAGCATATATATATACTTTGATTATATATATTATAATTTTTCACAGTTCATTTCTCTGTACTTACACTTATCTATTATTATTATTATTATTAAGAATTTACCGCATCTCAGAATCGGTCTTCTTTTTAATTGAAATGTTTAGTTTATGTTCGCAAATAAGTGTTTTTTTAAGGAAGAATAGAATATAAGAAATACAAATAAGAAATATAGAAGTATGTCCATTTGTAAACAGTATTCCAAAATGGGAACAGGAAATACACCCAAAACGGCAAGTCATGACGACGTAATCCTAAAAGGAAGTAGTTGGCGCGATTGGCGACAAAAAGAAAGATGTAATATGAAGTGTGACCAATAAATGAAATACATACCTTCAATCATAAAAAATTATTGATGCAGGCGACAAATCTTCTAAAATACAACATATTCCAAATATAAAAGCTTCTCATTTCCAAATGCAGCAGAGAATCACAACGCTTATGTTTGTCAAGCTTGACTTGACTTAACTGAAGCCGCAAAAAATATTTCTGTATACATTTGTAAAGTAGTTTACCTCTTCGTGGCCAAAATATGCTAAAAAACATGATTTTTAATTAAAATTGCAACGTCATATACAAAATTATTCATAGGGTCAAATTGACCTGGGTTATGTATTAACGGGGTTGTGGCATAAAATTTGTAATAAAAAAAATAATAAAAGAAATGAAGAAATAAAAACTAGCTAGGTGGCTTACAAAAAGTATAATCTGAGATGTCAGTGAGAATCAAGTGTGTATTTGGAAAATAATCGTAAATATAGTATAAAATATAACAGACGGGGTCAATTGAACCCAGGTTGTGCACTTAAGGGTTAATTAGAAAATCTACCCAAGCTAGAACTAAACTACGGTGCGGAAAGTAAAATTTAATAAGGAAATCTTGAGCAAACTTTTTTAATCGTATTGATATGTGGCTTAAATAATCACATGTTAGAAATAAGTTAAGACAATCTTTTCTCTCTTAAAGAGTATTCACTTTCAATAGTATTTATCGCTGCTGCTTGTTTTGTGACCATGACATCCAACACCCACTCCACTTCTTTAAACTCAATCGATTCACAAATATTATTCCCACTAACATAAAATTACTATCAACATTAGTCCAACTACATTTGCCAACGTTCCTTAACCAATATCCTCTTAGGGTTCCCTGAAAATGATAATGAATATCAGTAGCCGTGGCAAATTCATAAAGAATTGCAATACGACAAATCAGAAATTTGCTGCTAAGGTAAAATTAATTTTGGCACATACATTTGTTTATATGAAAATTTACAGTTTTGCTGCAACAGGCGTGTCATTACTTTTTATGTGAATATAAACATCCGTGCAAAGTCTCTTAAACAGGAATCTTGAACCGCGTTTTCTCGTACCGCCAATAAATTACTTATATTACAATATAGAATTGTTTTTTTGTTTGTTTTTTTGTTAAACCAGCTACTATTTGAAAAAGTGCATAGTGTTTTCCTTATTAACTATAAGGATACAAGTAACAAATGGCGGTATTAATAATAATATTTAATAAATTTTTGTAGCTATTCATTAAAATTTGAATATCATTTTAAGGTTTCGGTAAAGATACAGTAAACGTTCATCAATATGAATACTCAAAAGATGACCTTGCCCATTATCGTGAGGGACGAAAATAAGCAAAAATCGTGAAAATATAATTAAAATATTGTGAAAAAGAGAAGGAAATTAAATTCATGTATCATTTTACACATGGTCACATATTCATTTTTCTTTTTACAACACAAATGAATATTTTCAGAGATGTTTTAAATAAAACTTCGTTATATTTAATGACCTATAATGCCGTTTTTCTATGTGTTAACACATAAATTTAACTAAATGATTATTTATAAAAAAAAAGAATTGTCAAAACTTTTTCATGTAAATATTAAATTTGACGAATACAGGTTTTAATTAAAGGAATGTTTTTTATTGAAAAACTATAAAGTAAGGTAGGTCCGGAGCTACTTTTTGGAAGTAAAAATGTGTAGTAGCATTTTAAAAACATTCAAAATTTCTTTTGCATATCATCGTTCATCACCGAAGCAGAATAAATACTTTATACTTATACAAATTAAAAATAAGTATTTTGTTTAAATATCGTTTTGTATATTTTTATCGGAACAGGAAATTTTATTTATTTGTCCCTGTATTAAAATTTATTTAATTGGAGTATGTATGTGTATAATCAGAGGTAAAGTTAACTTTGCGTTTTAAAAATCATTTTAAATTGAAAATATTTTATATACTTATGTATTGCTTACTTATTTATATATTTTCCCGTTAGGGACCTTTCAAGTATAAAGTAAGAAATATTTTGGCCATTTTATACGATCCCCCCTTGGTAAACAAAAATTAACATTGGCCAACATAGGAAAATAAGCAAAAACCAACACCTAAAAGTGCTTACGTGATACAAGAAATCTTCGTTATTTATGTATTAGCAATTTATCCTCCAAAAGTTTTTCGAAACCCGTTAATTACAATGAAATTTAAAACGCTGGGATGATAAATAAAGAGCCCAGCAAAATAAAAATCTAATAAACTGAATAATTCATGATTTGCAGGTATTAAATTGAAAAGAAATATTATCATTGAGTGCATTTCATATGACACAACTAAGTTTTTATGCATAAACTTTAAAATAGCTAGCTTAGGTATAAAAGATTAAACAGAAATTATTAGAATGCAATAAATTATGCATGTTAAAATGCATATTTTATGGATTTTGAATTGATAGATTTTCACTTAAACTGGAAAAGGATTATACAGGCAAGACATTTTTGATCATTTAGCAAAAAGTATGAAAAAATATTTATTTTCTATTTTCTCTTGAGATGCAACTCGTCCGATACACCCTTGTTTTGTTATCCATTTTGAAACCCTTAAAACCTGATAAATGAAATTTCCTATTTGCCATAAACAAAGCTAAATTCCCTGTAGAATTTGAAAATAAATGGGCTCCTCATTTAACTAATTAATTAATTAACTAGCTTCATAGAACAAGAATTTTAATTAGGAACCATGATGAAAAGTAAACAAACCATGTTTTCGGAAGTGATCTAATCTAAAATGAAAAACAAAAGGGATGAGAACAACATTAAATCAATTGCATTTAAAAACCGGGACCAAACAATTCAATAACTAATCCATTTTGATAATTAAATATTTGTCGATATTTTGTCACATTTTTATTTTCTTCCCATAAGATAATAATGATAATAATATTAATCTTTTACCAAGTGCTTATATATATATATATATATCATCATCATCATATTCAACAATTATCTATCTACTGATGGACGAAGAGCGCTCCAAATGCTTTCCACACTAGTCTATCCCGAGCAATTCGCTTCCACGTCACCCAAACCTGGTTTGTTATTTCATCCACCCATCTAGTTTGAGGAGGTTTTCTAGGTCTTCGGTGGTCTCTTGGAATCCAGTTGAGAATTTGCGTTGTCCATCGTTGATCAGTTCTTCTTGCGATATGCCCAGCCCATCGCCATTTCAGGCTTTTTACTTTAACAATAATATCCTCTACTCCAGTTTGCTCTCTCACCCAAGTGTTTATTTTTCGATCTCTCCTAGTTATTCCAAGCATGCATCTCTCCATGCTATTTTGCGCTGTTTGTAACTTTCGTATTGCTCCAACTGTTGGACTCTATGTCTCTAATCCGCCTGTAAGAGGACAGGCAATACACACTGGTTGAACCTTCTTTTTGGAACCATAGGCGTTTCACATTCAGGATAAAACTAACAACGTACTGTTTGGGAAAGGTTTCAAAAAGGTATATCGTACCGGAGAAAGGTGAGATGACTAATCTTCTGGCAGAACATGCCTGGGAGAAAGGTCATGTTCCTGATTGGAAAAGTACAAAAGTTCTTCATAAAAATGTAACTTCTCGCTATTGTAGACTTTTTCTGGAGTCTTGGGAGACTTTTCGAATGCGAAGTAAGGCGATGAACATCGCAAAATCGATGCCTGAACCTTACCGCATTTTTGCTAGGAGATGGGGGAAAACCAGTTTCAGACAGGGGGAATTACCGAGTGCGGGACAGTCCTTAGAAAATCCAGATTTAGACAGGGGGGGGAAACCCGACTGCGGGACAGTTCTTAGAAAATCCAGATTCAGACAGGGGGGAAAACCCGAGTGCGGGATAGCTTTGGGGAAAACCAAAGTTGGGGTATAAATACCGAACACCTACACTTCCTTGACACTTTCGCTTGATGAAGGGAACAGTAGTTCTCGAAACGTTGCGAATATTTTTGCAGACGGTAAATATCTTTTACCTTCTTCATTTGTATTTCGTATATTCCGACCAGTGTCAAATTTTACTTGTGTACTGATTATTCTCTCAATACAGAATACCTGCGGATATTTTGTTCTTTAAATAGGTTTTCTTTCTTCAGAGGTATATCTATTGATACATACACATACTTGGGTCCAGAGGAATCGTTCCTTAAATAGCGATATCCCTTATTCCGATTTGTTGATACATGCATAAACTGGGGTCCAGAGGAATAGTCCCTTAAATAGAAGTCTCCCTTATTTGGAAGCACATGTGTTGATACATACATATACTGGAGTCCAGAGGAATAGTCCATTAAATAGAGGTCTCCCTTATTTGGAAGCACATGTGTTGATACATACATATACTGGAGTCCAGAGGAATAGTCCATTAAATAGATGTATCTCTCTTCTTCTGAGGCATATGGCACATGTGTTAATATACATACATATACTGGCGTCAGGGGCATCGTCCCTTAAAGAGATGTGGTCCTTCTTCGAATGCATATGTATTGATACATTCATATATTGGGGTCCAGAGGAATCGTCCTCTAAATATAGGTGTCCCTTATTCGGAGGTGCCCATTCCGGGAAATAACAATATACACATATAGCACCAAACAAATTTATTATTTAAACAAAATACCAAACCTTGTCAAAAATAAATATTATAATTAAGTCATTCAAGGAGTTTTCTTTCAATGAGTAAAATCATTTGAAGAATTATTACAACTGTGTAATTTTTTTATTTAAATTATTTGTAGATCAAATAATCTTTTATGTAATGGCGAAATAAAATAATTATTTGCTTATTTCCCTCACTAGATAAAATTCTCCCATATAAATAAAATATTAACATATAGTTCACAATTGCGATGTTGTTAGATTTTTCTACCATGTTTTAAAATTGTAAATAAGATTCTTATAACCCTGTAAACTATGGTCGAAGTTGCTTTTCCGTTCCGCTCGTGTAAAATGACAAATGCTGGTGCTACTTAGACACACTTACTTTATTTAAAATATCATCAGAATGTTTAAAATCACGACGGATAAAAATCAGTGTTCGGTTATACACCGCAGAAACAAAAAGAAAAGAAAAGATTAGCTATAACATGTCCCGGCCATTTTGTAATATCAAACTAGTAGTTAAATTGAAATGCGTCATTACCAGGTGTTTTATAATCTCTGTTGTTGGCTTATTTTTGCCAGTGGAGGCGCCTCGCCATCCGCGCCACCACCGCCAAGTGTCGCGTTTTTTTTTCAGTATTTTCTAAAAGATATTGACATGCCGGACTTAAGATATATACTGGGTCTAAATTACAAATATTCTTTCTATTACAAAAGATTTCTATTGCCTCCCGCCACCTTAATCCATTTTCTCATTTAGGTACTTTTACAATTATCTTAGTTTCATTAAACGCTGGGATAAGATTGTATGCTTGGCACCATTGGGACAATGCTGTCGTTTTTCGTTTTAGTCTTATATTTGCCTCATGTTCTTTTAAGTGTATTTTTAAAGGTCTTTTTGTTGATCCTACGTATGTTTTTTCTTCAATTTGTTCTTTACCGGGTATTGGAATACTATAATCTCCTGCATATTCATTATATATTATTTTATCTCTATCTGTTTTTGCCATTTTTTTTACATTGGGTGAAGTTCTGGGTGCCAATATCAACCTGTTTTGTTTCATCTTTCTTTTAAATGGGTAAAAATGTTCTGGAAATGAAGGTATTGATCCTATAAAATGGAGTTTTTTGCTATCAGTGTAATTTAATATGGTAACATTATTGGGTATAACTGTGGTCTTTATTCTTTGATAAATTTGTTGAACTTTTTTATTGGATATGCTGCTTTATTGGCTTTTCCAAAAATATTACTAATTTCAACTTCAAAATCTTTATCATTACTAACTAGCCGAAATGCCTTGTATAAGTGTGCGAAAATAACAGAAAATCCCATGACAATTTGTTTTTCCAGTTCCCTAAGTGTTAATTCGGCCAATCCTGCTGAGATTGGAATACCCATAGGTGGCCCATTAATTTGTTTACAGATTGTTCCTTTAAACTG
The DNA here is from genome assembly GCA_006491805.2 of Dysdera silvatica. Classification (NCBI taxonomy): domain Eukaryota; kingdom Metazoa; phylum Arthropoda; class Arachnida; order Araneae; family Dysderidae; genus Dysdera; species Dysdera silvatica. The sequence goes on from QLNU02015003.1 coordinate 53,423,159, forward strand.
GAAAAAGTTATTTTCTAAAACCAATTTAAATCCATCCAAAATAGTATTTATTTCCATAGGGTTCCATATTGCCCTTTCCCGTAGTTCTCCCTTAGTAATGGACAAAAAACATTGGAAAAATTGAAATGTGTACAGGTAGAAAAAGACCTGTGGCGGTTCCTCCACAGGCTCATTCTAACTCTGTTTCGCGCCAAAATTCCATTCTCATGGACATTTGGCAATGAGTCACACGTACAACCAACTCCTTGGAATTTCCACCAAAAACGAAGGATACAGGCATTATCCAACTTCGAACCCTCTCCCATATATTTTCATTTAATGGGCAAAAACTGTCAAGAAAGACAGCTCAACGTTAACATAACTCACAGCAAGTTCTCCCCTCTGTGGGGTCAAACTGACCAATAGAAATATATATAAACTATTGCGTCAGTACTCAATTGTCCAATCACGGTCCACAAAAATCATTCGAAGTAAAGTTTTGGACCGATCAATAAATACTCTCTTGCTCCTTAACTTTCGACCTGAAAGGATGTTCGCTGCTAGCCTTAAAAAGATTCTTAATATATAAGTTACGCAACCTAACAAACACCTGGCATCATGCAGTGGCCAGTGTACGCTCCTCAACCTCCAAATAAATATTACGTTTAATGTGCATTCTCTCTCTCTCTCTCTCTCGTCTACCTGAATTCGAAGCCATGAAAGATACCTTCTGAGATAACAGTCAAGCTATGCCACACGACGTACGTCACCCGGCACCTGGTCAGCTGTCCACACACACTACAGCGCAGCAGTTGGCAACCCACATACCTCGTGGCAAATGGCGACCCATCAACAAGCCCTGTGGCAGACCTAACACCTGGAATTGTCAGACAACTAGTTAAATTTAAAGAAACAACTTCATTACCATTGTGTATAAAAAATGCAATATATTACCCTACTGAGTGAGACATTCCGAAGATGTTTTTTAAGGTAAAAACGCATAAGGACGAAACACCTATGCCATTCCGACCGATAATGGCTAAAAGATCAGCACCAACATACTCACTAGAAAAAACGCTAACCGTGATACTAGGGACACTTACAGGTTAAAGAAAATATAGTGTAATATCGTCCATCGAAGTTGAAGAACGAATAGAGAAATATAGAGTAACAGAGAATTCACGTATGTTTGGATGTTATAAACTTATACCCTAATACGATATCAAATCTAGCTATGGAAATTGTGGAGAGAGAGAAAGAATTACGAGAAAGGGCAATATGCAACCCTATGAAAATAAATACTATTTTGGATGGATTTAAATTGGTTTTAGAACATAAAATTTTCCAGTTTAACGGCACAATATATAAACAAATTGATGGGTCACTTATGGGTAGCCCCAATCTCAGCAGAACTGGCGGAATTAACACTTAGGGAACTGGAAAAACAAATCGTTATGGGATGTTCCGCGTTATTATGGACTCGATATGTCGATCATATTCACATTTTAAACGAAAACATATAGTTGACATAGAAAAACTTTTTCAGGATATTAATGGTTTTAACCCAGCAATACAGTTTACTATAGAAAATGAAAAAAACAATTCCATTGCCTTCCTTGATTTTCTGTTAAAGCGGAAAAAAGATTATTTTAGCTTTTCAATTTTTAGTAAACCTGCTGCATTCGATACTTTTACAGAACTCGGTTCATATCAATCCTTCTTTGCTAAATTTTCTGCTATTTTCGCAGATATACATGGCATTTCGGCTAATATTTTTGGAAAAGCCAATAAAGCGGGATATCCCGTAAAAAAGTTCAACAAATTTATTAAAAAATAAAGACCACAGTGATACATAATAATGTCACCGCATTAAATGGCTCTAATAGTGAAAACTCCATTTTATAGGATCAATACCATGCTTTCCAAAACTGTATGACACATTTAAAATAAAGATGAAAGAAAACGGGTTAAAATTGGCACGCAGATCTCCACCCAATGTAATAAAAATGGTAAAAACAGATAGAGATAAAACAATACATAAAGAATATTGCAGGAGTTTAGAGTATTCCAATAAACGGTAAAGAACAAATTGAGGAAAAAATATATATATAGGATCAACAAAAAGACCTCTTAAAATACGCTTAAAAGAATATGAGGCAGATCTAAGACTAAAATGAAAAACGACAGCATTGGTCTAATTGTGCCAAATATACGATCTTATCTCAGTGCTTAATGAAACTAAAATAATTGTAAAAGTACCTGAAAGAGAAAATGAATTAAGGTGGCGGGAGGAAAGAGAAATCTTTTGTTGTAGAAAGAATATTTGTAATTCAGACCCAGTATATATCGTAAGTCAGGCATGGCAATATTCTTTAGAAAATAATATAAAAACGTGACACTTGACGGTGGCGTCGCGGATGGCGAGGTGCCTCCACTGCCAAAAATACGCCAACAACAGAAATTATAAAACACCTGGTAACGACGCATTTCAATTTAACTACTAGTTTGATATTAAAAAATGGCCGGGACATGTTATAGCTAATCTTTTCTTTTTGTTTCTGCGGTATATAATCGAACACTGATTTTTATCCGTCGTGATTTTAAACATTCTGATGATATTTTAAATGAAGTAAGTGTGTCAAGGTAGCACCAGCATTTGTCATTTTACTAGAGCGGAACGGAAAAGTAACTTTCATCATAGTTTACAGGGTTATAAGAATCTTATTTACAATAGTTCACAATTATCAGTTAGTCGAATTCAGAAAATTGGAACACTGAAACCTAGATGAATAAAAGGAATTATAGACTAGTGCAATTTTTAAAATATGTTTCCTGACAAAATCCCATAATATCCGTCATTTCGACAATGTTATAATGTTTAAGAGCGCAATGTTTTGTCAACCAAATGTTCCCTTTCTCCAGAGAAGTTTATACATCCCGATGGGTGAAATTTCCAATGTGGGGGGACTCCATTAAACGAATGTCACCAGATGGCTGTTCCCAATTTGAGTTTTGGTGAAAACGTCGCAAGTTTCTTGTAAAGGTTTTAAAATGCTTTTATTCTAACTGTGAATCTCCTATAATTCAAGAAAAAGTCTATTACTTGGGTTTGTTGCATTTTGAAATTAAACTTGCGGAGAATCCGACTTCCGTTCGTGAACTTCCTCAAATTGGTTCGATTGGCCTTTTCTGACGAATTGATGAATTGTGAAATATCAAGGCATTTATACTTTGTGCAAAATATTTTATAGTGAATATGAAATAAAACGAACTAGTGAATTCTTAACTATGTGCTTAGAATCATTTGGAATTGTTAAAAAAATTACAAAATCGTGCTTGATTTCGAGGATATTTGTTATATAAAAAAAAGGAAGTACTCAAATACAATTCAAACCTTAATACACATATTAAAACAACAAATGTTTTCAACGTTTCTTAGGCATAGTAATATTAACGCCGATGTTATGGCGTGGGTAAATGGTGAAACATTCGCGAAGAAAGAAATGTTTTTGTGTTCGGTGACGACGTATATTTAATCTGCGTAGTGTTTGACTTAATACACATCTTAGGAAACCGCAAACTTCGAAATTTATGTGGCTTCAATCCCAAATATAGTATTAAAAATGAATAATTCGAAAACTGCTTTATTTTCCACTAAGAATAAATGTAGGTATCTTGCAAAATCAAAAAAAGTCAACAAAATACCTGAAATGCTAGACAGAAAATCGTGATTCCATATGTTTACTTTCGCTGGAGACGAGGTAAGAAATTACGATGCACTAATACAGTCATTTAAATAAATATTGCTTTTGATGCAACTGACAGTTTATAAATATTTGCACAAACGGCTGTTCGCTTCATCTTCACGTGAAATGCCAGATTCCAAGTTATTTGCATTTTTCCGAGCTCAGCTCCTTAGGCAGTTTAAGAGCCCAAAGGGCAGCAAATTAATGGAGTTCCTCTAAATCTAAATATACAAAATTTACATAGAGAGGATGAGCACATCAAAGTAATTTTTCTTTCTTCTCTCTTTGGCAACCTAATTTTCAAAGCGTACTAATCTTTCTAAATGGAGAAAATCACCATTCTCACCGGCTAGTGGCATATCGTGACAGGAAAAATAAAGTACGTTACCGAGAATCGCTATAAATTGTAAATTGCTGTAAACTATAAAAGACTCTAATGGATTTCAGTTTATTTAGAAAGCAAACATAAATGAAAATGTGACAAAATCCATGCTATAAGACACGGGGCCGCGTTTACGGTACTTGAGGTCCTGGGCTAAATAGAATTTAACGACACTCAAAAATGTTTTAACATACCATAACGATAAAAAAGTCAGGGTTTTTCATTACAAAATAAAGTTCTTCATTGTTCTGAATACTGAAGGAAACGATAAAGAGAAGATGATGAGGCAAATTCGAAAATAGGAGGTCAAAAATAACTAAAATACAAATTATTATAATCTGTTATTATTATAATTATAATGAATTACTGAAAAGCTAAGTCAATGAATATAGCCACTTTTGTTATACTATTACAACTTGCAACGTGAATTTTGCTAGCTTTTTTGTGCAAAGAAATTAGCTTTCAAATGTCGGAAACCAGAAACCTAGGCAATGGTTATACGATCTCCACAATGTAGATGAATACGTACAGGCTACTGATGCTTACGCGTTATGGGGAGGACGATGACACACGCTCAAATGGTCAATTTACCAAGTTCTCTTTCAAAAGTATATAGGTAGGTAGCTAAAAACTGATTTCTTTTTATGCTTACATTGCACTTTTTGGGCGGTCCTAAATTTTAGCAACGGGGGCGTTCGCCCTGGTTGCCCACAAAAAGCACGGCCCTGCATAGACCGTAGAGCAATTTCAATAATAGGTATCCAACCTTTACACTTGATACAGGTTTACATTTGGACAGTACAACTAGCGTTTGAGTCAATTGCTCCTAACGGTGATTTACTTTTAATTTAGCATATAAAAGTGTACTTTTATATGCTGTTACAAATTAATTTATCATAGGGAAACTGAGTAACTGAGTGTTGGTTAACATTGGCAAACAATATACGAAATCGTGAACAGGTGTTTATTGTGCTCTAGAAGTTATAATAGTAGTAATAATATTCGTCTAAACTATTCATCCTCTCGAGCGAAGATCAGCACTGGAATAGAAATCAGTAGGGCGGCTCGAAGAAATCGAAGTACCTTAGATTTTTTGTGCTAGGGCGAAAAAGTTGTGAACTCTCATCATTAAAAACTGTACAAAATCTTATAACTCTGAATGGATATCTTCTGTCGCCTCAATTGGCCGAAAGTTGTGAAAATCAGACTAAAAATGCTTAAAATTCAAAAATTAATAAATAATCACAGATTTCATTGATCGGTTTGCGGTAGTGCTTAAAGGTTACTGCTTTTTAACAACAACACTTGTACAAAATTTTAGAATTATAGATTGATATCGTCTGCCGCCTCAACGGCACAGGAATTTTGGAAATCGAAGGCAAATATTTAAATAAATACACGTTGCACTCACCTCATTTTAATGCGAACAGAAACTTTATTCCACCTTTCAAACAGACAAATTACAAAAGCATTATTGCTTCCGTAATTTAGAATTATAGGTTAATATCTTCTACCGCCTCTTCGACTTTTTGGCGCCATCTTGTCTACCTGCCCACAAGAACCGGTTTCTGCGTTTCGTAACCTGTTTTAAAACGTTTAGTTGATAAAGCAGTAGCAGTATCCTTGCAGTTAGCTGACAATCTTTACACGTGCAACTGTAATTTTGCATGTTGCATGTAATGTTTTGTCTTATCGTTTTTTAAGGGGTTTGTCTAATAGTTTTGTGTATCTCATCAGTATTTTTAGTACGAGATATTGGTCAATATTAGAAATGGCAAAATCATCGCAGTCAAAGTTTTCATGTCGGCAAATGTTGCAATGCCCTATTTTTGGAGCACTGAAGGTACGTTTTACGTATGATCCCAACGTACGAGGACATTATAAAATGTTGCGCTCACGAGAGATGGCGTATTTATTTACGGTTGTGAAACTGATGGAAACAAAGAACCATGCTTTTCAGTTATTGCAGAAACTCTTGCTTTGAAGATTGAAAATTTATACCTCCATGCATCCGTTCCTTCAATTTCATATAAATGTGTTTGTGATATGATACTCTCATACCATGGAAAATATCGATCGATCATGAAAAATATAAAACGTGTGAAAAAAGCAAGACTACTCGAGAAAATGTTGAGAACTTTAAAATGGAAGCAAAAAAACTATTTGACATATCTGTTTGCAAATGCGCGATTTTTTCGGAGTGTATCTCTCCGAAAGAAAGCAAAGTTCCTGAAAAGAGCAGGCGTTCCTTATTGACCAAAGAACTGAAAGAAAAATGTTACTTGACTAAGAAGTATCCTGACATAATCGAACCAGTAACTTCTCGCAGCGCTTACTTTGCGACTCCAGAAAACATGCTTTTGGCCATGTTAACTGATGAGAGATGCCATATTAGTATCCTTGTAGCTAGGCGGATTATCAAGGCAAGGGAAAATGGCCCAGATGGAAATTGTGTTCGCAGATTCGTTATTCCTGCTGTTAACCTTGGAGTTACAGACTACGTAGATCTCATTGACTTTCAAACTTGCTATGTGACATCGCCTCCAGTTCTCAGAGAGATCAATTCTCCTGACCTTCTGAGGATGATATAGGACGGTGTGCCAATGGACGGCTGGGATTTTATTAAATATCTTTCATATACACAAGCAATTGAGCGAATTGTAAAACTAATCACTGAAGCCTCTGAAAAAACAGTTGGACCACAGAATAGGGATGGATTTATTAGAGCAACACTAGAATCCAGAAAACACATGCCAAAATTTGAGTCCAAAAAAGATTACAAGCAATAATGCGTTTTTAATTTGTATATCTAGAAGATAGAATAAATTTTCTTTTCGCATTAAAATGAGGTAAGTGTAGTGTGTGTTTATTTAAAAATTTGCCTTTGATTTCCAAATTTTGGTGCCGCTGAGGCGGCAAAAGAAGATATTAACGTATAATTCTAAAATTTTGTACAGATGTTGTTGTTAAAAAATAGTAACTTTTAAACATTACCGCAAACGGATCAACAAAATCTGTGATTATTTATTCATTTTGAATTTTAAGCATTTTTAGTCCAATTTTCACAACTTTCGGCCCATTGAGGCGACAGAAGATATAAATTCAGAGTTATAAGATTTTGCATACCTTTTAATGATGAGAGTTCACAACTTTTCTGCACTACCGCAAAAAGATCTAAGACACTTCGATTTTTTCGAGCCGCCCTAGTAATCAATACGTCAAAATTACATCACACTGCAAACTATGAAACTGCTTAAGAACCCATCCATTTGTGAAGAACAAACCGGGCCAGTATTAATAGAAATATATTAAATAAATTAACCAAACAAATGGCGTAATATCTAACTAGCAATTTAGGTTAATTACAGCAATATTAGACCATAACAATAACCTGCACTTGGTATCCAGCAGCTGACGTCTCGGGCTCTTCTACACAGGTCCTTCTAAGAAATTGGGCTCAATACAGGATTTACCAACAATTCCTATTAAACCAAAAAACTAGTTCTTTATAACTGATGGCTTCACTTCCAAGTTACTCTCGTTCCTTATTAACAAGTCCCGAAATGTCCTAACTGGCTAACTAAAGTCTAAGATAAACTATTAAGTACAGTTTTACACTGGTTAGCCTTAACTAAAAATATAACAAAAGCGATATTATCCTTTTTGGCAGTTCGTTGAGTCAGTCTCTTCATTCTGATGTAAACAGCCCTACATCCTTTATGACACAAGGTCTGCAGTTGTCGAACACGTTTCTTTAATCCGCAGACTGGTAACGTTAATCACGCTGCTTCCACTAGGCATTTGCTACTCCAGCTCTGATTCGGAAACTAGAATTTAGCGAATAACTTACGATTCCAACTGCAGTCCTTGCTCCGCAAGCACTCGACTGTTCTCCTTAACGTAGCCAGGGTTCAGCAAGCAAACGAATAACTTAATTAAAAGAGGAAATCTTACGCTTAACAAGCGAAAAGCCAGAATTACAACGCAGGCATTGCGTCCTATTGAAAGCCAACGCCAGATCTCCACAGTGGATGTTAAATACTTTAGTCTCATTTACAAATCACACACAAGAAGGGAGGCCGGACTGACGTCATCCCGTCTCCGACGCCCCCTTACTGCAATAGTAAAAACCCAGTTGAACATTAGAAGTTGAATATTACGCATCCGGGGCTCCTCATATATATAGGTCCACTAGGCATTCGGTTTAGTTAAACTTTAGTTAATTGTCAATTTTCAGTCATACCACATAGTAAGCAGTTGTCGGAACACGAGAAAGGCATGATTGTGGCTTATCATTAATGCGGAAAAGGTGTCTGTGAAATTTCAAGGGATATTGGCAGATCTCATAATGTAGTTGAAAATACTTTACGAAATATGGATACCTAGGTGAAAGTAAATCATCCAGGACGTCCTCCGGAGCTTTCGGAGAGGGATAAATGGAAAGGAGAGGAGTAAAATTCAGTGGTTTCGATCAATGTCATTTGGAGAAGATGCAACCTCAACTTCTCCTCGAAAACAATCAGGCGTGCTCTGAAGTCGATCAAGCACATTTTATGTGCAAAGCTGAAAACTGCACCTTTTCTGAAACCAATTTATAAAAGTAGGAGATTGGAGTTCGCACGAAAAAAACATGGACACAGATTGGAGCAAAGTGAGTTCCCTAGATGTTTCACAAAGAATTATTTAACCCTTTTTTCTCTCGTCCTTGAACTTAAACGTTAAACCTTTTTGTCTTAGGTTGTGTTAAGTGATGAAAAAAATTCTCACTAGATGGTCCAGACGTCTTTATCTCCTATTGGCATGATCTAAGAAAAGAGCTGAAATACTTTTCAAAGAGGTATTTTAGAAACGGCAGTTGTATAGTTTGGGGGTGCTCTCAGTGACCATGGAAAGGTTTCTTTAGCTTTCCCATCATCAAGAATGGACAGCAATGAATATCAAAATGTCCGTAACAGAAATATTTTGCCGTATTCGAAAAAGCTGTGCACATTCCTCTCACTTACCATCAAGGGCTCCTTGTTCGGCAAGTTTATGCAGATAATTTAAATTACGGCACTACTGAAACATTACAATTGGCAATTCTTGCTGCAAGGAAGAATTTGAAGTTTAATACCGTCAAAAGTCTTGCAACAAGCATGAAAAATAAAATTTTTGACATTATTCAGAAAAATAGAGGTCCAATTAAGTATTAATTTAATTTTTCGATTAACCGTTTCCTGTCTAAATGTTTTATTCTGAAACGGACCCATATTTATGTGTAAGACCGTGTGTATATTTTTCATTTCATTTTCCAATTTTACTAATAACATATTTTACCCTTGATGTAAGCGTTTTCTTTCATTTTTTAAGGATATACACTACCATTTTTTATGAACCACGTATCCAAACTTAACTATTAAGAAAAAACAAGGTGGACATATAATTATGTGAATCAGTCTAGAAAGGTATTCGGTGTTCCGCATGTATCTTTTTGGAAGATGATGAAAAAAAAAATTAACTAGAGGACAATATCCAGGCTTAAAACCATTATCAACTAAGTTCTCTTTTGAAACACTGCCGAGCTTTAAACGATGATCGTGTGGAAATAAGTAAACGGGTCCGTTTACTTATTTTTTTTCCCTCTTCTATGCAGGCATACTTTATTTAACTAACGGAAGAACCTCATTAGGGACCAATAAAACACTGGGATATTCAACGACATTGAAGATAGGGAATATTTTTATCGAGGAAACAATACTTGAGGAAAGAACACACAACATATTTTGACTTAATAATTAACACATTTTCTGAAACCATGTTTTGCATTTATTGCATATGCATCTGGGATTTAGAAGTATATTCCCTCTGAAAGGGAACTTCATTTCACGTAAACAGCTTATAGAACCTTCGCAATTAGAATAAAACTTTGATCCAATTAAACGAAAAAAAAATTAAGCTGACTGTATTTAAGCTGTTGTTTTTATAAATTAACCACTTTTTGATTTTTTTAGCTATAAAAATGAATAACTCCTAAAACTTTGGCTTCAACCACACTTAAAATTCTAATTCCACATATGATGGTTTTTCTTTATTACTGAAAAGCAGATGTTAGGAAAGTAATTTTAAGATTATTTCTATTTTATGTGTAATTATATTATGATCAAGAAATTAATTTATGTGGGTAAATTAGAAACTTCTTAAGAATAAATTTACCTAGCAAGCATTTACTCTGATAAGGGGAGGCTGAAAAATGATCACACGTTTTTTATATTTATTTTTTATAAATAATGTTACAAAATTAAATAAAACAGTAACTAAAACCTTTATGAAAAATTTTGAATATAAATGATTTAAGAGCTGCACGAAAGAATATAGCTTGGAATAAGCTAAATATATATGTGAGCTACTTCAACTGCTTTATATAACCAACACTATTAAATATACAATAACATTTAGACATAAAGTATATTAGAAAGAATTTTAAAACATTGGAAATTATTTAAAATGCACAGTTGCTTATTTCGGACTCAAGAGAAGCCTGTTCTACATCGCGGTGCGAAGGTTCAACTGATAGAAAACGATGAACTCACGCGTACTCCCTATATTAACGTGGAGAGCGGAGAGATACATAATACAAGTTGATGCACTATTGTGATGATACGAATGATTATTATAACGCATAGCGTGTATTTTGGGCATGTATTAGTGTGCATTCTGTATCTCTCCGCTTCCAGACATGCGTTAGTTCTTCATTTCATATTAGTTGAGTTTTGGCCGGGCGATGTGGAACAAGAAAGGGAAATCGGTCCAACCTAGTGATGATAACACAACTTATTCAGTTATTAAATTCAGTGAATTTAAGGAGGTGCTGTAGTAGTTGATATGAGCAGGCATCCTTTTCACGTGGATTAATCGTTGGTAAGAAGTAATGTCCACAAATAACGATGCAACTGATCATTATAAAGCCAATGGACTCCGAACTGTCGCTTGAGTTTCTAATTAAATATAATTTTTCAATAAAACGAGTCACATTAAGGTAATCAGGATAATACTTTGATAGATATTTGAATACATGATAGGTATTACGTCGGCCAATGCAACTAAATCGAAAAAGGCTACGGTCTCATCAGACTTTGGTCTGGACGCGGCGAAATCTCCAGGACAAACTGTTCATATCAATGCCGACGGAAATATTAAAGGAACCTGTTTTAGTGTCTCATGAAAATATGACTTGCAGGACAACAAGTTTGTTTTATAAAAGGATTAGGCGAGAGTATATATATATATATATAACATTCCATATGGAATTAGCCAATTTTGCTAAAAAAACTAGCGCTGTACTAACAAACAATTTTTGAAAATGTTTATGATGGGACAGCCTTACATTCATAATCACGTAACTGAATATATAATGCCAGTTTGCTTCAATATTTTGCACCTTACGGCAGGGTAAGGGCGACCCAATAAAGAAGCTCGGGCATCGGGAATCTTTTCCCCGGTGTCAATCCGAGACTCCCATTTTTGCTGTCCCTTTCTATTCTCGACCGGATCTCTTTCCCATCTTCAGGAAAATTCGCTTCTGAACATTTCTTAGAGTCATGATTTGATTCGTTGGTTTAAGTTTTTTAACAGGATTTCTGGAATAACCAAATGTTTCAATTATCACATTTATGCTACACACATTTTTATATAAAATATAAACAAATAATGACAGAATGGAAATGAAAAATCTTTAATACGTTTTGAATTACTCTTTCTATTCATCGAAATAACATACGTTTCATTGTAAGTTTATTCAATATATATATAAAAGTCCTTTTACTAAAACAAGTCTCGTAACCTACAAAAGAATTTGATGAAAGGTTTATTCTTAAAACGAATTTCTGAACGCTAACGGCTTTAAAACAAGTTTCGTGAATTTTAACACATGGCAGAAAATAAGCCTAAATCTAGAAGCAAAAATTATTATTTTGCATTTACTAATGCATCAAACTACAATGTCTTATTTCTGTTACAAATATGCATTAAATTCCATTAGTCAACTAACTTCCATGGATATTGTAATAAAACTGCTATGCATAAACAGTAAATAGAACTAGTAGACTTTTTTAATTCCGCGTTTTAGAAACAAAAATATCTTGTAAAATATGTCAGAATATTTATTCATATCTGTCTTCAATTGAAAAATAATAAACAAATTTTAAGATGAGCTGTGAGAAGACGCAAGATTCTGTTTAGAAAGAACAGCAGTCAATTAAATGGAGGACGAAAACATTTTTAAGTCTCCAAAATTCTTAAAAAAATTACATTAGTTTAAATTAAATAATTAGAAACATAATCATGGGATAATACAGGAAAAACCAATATAGTGAAAAATCAGAAGATTCAAAATAAATTCATGGACGTACTGAAATATAAAGAGAAATTAACAAAAATTGAAATAATAAAACGATATAAATTATTAAACATAATAGAAAATATGGAATATAATACTACACTTATAATGTATAATAGAATTAAAAATAATAACAATGAAGACTTCATAGAAATAAATGAAAACACGTTTGGGGTGGGGAAGGAACTACATATAGACGAAATTACATAACACCGAAGTAAAATACAAACAAAGGCAGAGAAAATATAAATTATTTTGGAATAAAATTATGAGAAAAAGAACCGAATTATTTAAAACAAAAAAATAGTTATTCACTATTCAAAAACATTAAAAGAGTATTATACATTAAAAAATTGATAGACAATTCGATGTAATGGTGTAAATGCACGTTGAAATCTCCTTTTTTCTGATATTTCTTTTTGATACCATTACTTGGTTTCGGGTGATTTTAAGAAGTGTTTTTTTTTAACTCCTATCCTACACTTTTGTACATTTATTAAAATTACTTTATATTTTATTTTTAAAGAAATTTAAAGAAAAATTCGTTTGATTTTATTGTTGGAAATATCAATATACATTGTACAAAAGAGAAAATAAAGATGTATTGTATGGAAGTAATCAAATAAAACCGTGAAATAGAAAAATACTAAAGACAAAACCTTTCCTAAATCTGATAAATGTGCTGAAAAACAACTTTTTACTAATTACAAATGTTTTTATTTGAAGGTTGAAAACACACACTGATTTTCAAATATGGATTACAGAAACGTCTACATTTTCTGTGAGTTTCTTACTGAAAGACGACTAAACGTCATCTATCTGTCAACGATTCAATTTCGAAGACATTTCTCTCGCACCTGGCAAGACGGCGGCAAAACTGACCTCATGGTGCTGGTTCTCAGCCTGGAGTTCACTGAAAACCCTTTCCAACTCTTTCCTATGTCTTAGTGGAATGCACGTGGTGCTGTTTCAACGATTAAACTGATTTAATTTACTTTCGGAAAAAATACTCTATGTAAGTAACGTTGTCCAAATCCACTTTCAATATGTTTCTATAAATGGCTTTTCAATAAACATTCGAATGCTATTGGGGACTTGGAAGACTGTCCCGTAAGTATATGGGAGAATGGCGTGACTCGTGCTGAAACTAGTTTCCATCAGTCATGCCTTTTGAATGAAACCTTTCTCACGATTTCCACTTCCATTTTTTCCATTATCCATTCTTCTTTATTTAAATAGAATTTATGATAAAATACCTGACACCCTAAGCAAGGTTCTACAGTTTTTAACGAAAAGTATTGGCAGTGAGTTAGACGTATGCGTGCAATATCTCTTGGTTTTCCATTTAAAAACATTTCTGTTCTGCTCTTCGCTGCTGCTTTGAAGAAGCATTTTCATTTTGTAATGAAAACTGTATTATTTATTTTTTCTTATATAATAAATTCCTATTTTCGTATTGACGATTCAGTTATACAAATTTTGAAATATTTCCATTTGTATCTAATTATCGCGGATATTATATTTTGCCGCATGTCTTTTTTATTTCATTTTTGTTGAGGTGATTTATGTTTCTGGTAAATAATAATAATAATAATAATTTAATAACAAAATGCAGGTTCATTCCCAGCAGGTTCAAAGCTAAGTAAAGGAAAGTAAAATCTAAAATTTCAAGTACAAATTTAGTTTTCAAATAAAAATAAATTATTAAATATAAATTTATTATAAATAAACGACAAGAAATGACAATTTCTTGGTAAAAGTGTCTTTCCTAAAATAAAATATTTTGACACATTTATGCATGTTACTCACAGTAAGCCGATTATAGAAATTTTGTTAGTTTAGATTAAATTTTTGCCCAACAAATAATAAAATTTTAACGAAAGTCAATATAGGAAGAAACATATTAAAATTTCAGTAGAAAAAATTTGAGCACATTTAATTAGAAAGTAAAATAAACGAAACTCGACACACGCAAAAATATTCAACGAATATTTAAGTGAAGAAATGCTATAATTTAATTATTAACTAATATGTCCAGAAGCTTTATATAAACCACCAACATTCCTAAAATGAAATTATCTGAAAATGACGAAACACTTCTTTTGGATTTTAAAATTTCACCCTGTAAAGTTCCCTTAAGAAAGCTTGGTTTTAAAAAATTACAATAATGTACCATGTCCTTCTTAGTTTGGCCTTTCAGCAAATACAGTATCTGACCTGAGCTTACTCTAACTAGTGACATTTCGTTTCTGGTTCAATGTACAAGAAAAGATTCGACAACGTTTCGAACACTACTTTTCCCTTCATCAACTTCGCTTGATAAAGGGAACGTTGCGTAATTGAAACTTTGCGGTCTTAGTCGTTGAAGCAGTGACGCAATTTTACTATTTCTAAACGTTTTGGGGAAAATAGAAAAATCCATATTGTATAAAAAAAATGCTTTGTCTAACTACTAGAGAGAATTTAGTTTTGTCGAAAACATTGACTTTTATTTTAAAATATTTTTCTTCAAATAATGTCATTGACATGTATTTTATTTTCGTTAATTATTTTATTTTATCAACAACACTCTGGAGTCATGTGTGCAACACGTGCTTTTACAAGAACAACAGTGGAGAAAGGTTTACCCACTATCATTTCCCGCAATCTCTACTACGTAGGTTTTCTGCCTTTGTATATTTTTTGAGGCTTAAAGGAAAACAAAATGGTGTGTGCTGTTAGGATCAGGGCTTTGATCTTTTTCACTTTCCCTGAAAGTGACGAGTTTAACATGTTTGCTGAACCAAGTTTAAGTTAGTTTTATATAAATTCTCTTCTTGCACATATTTCGTATAATATTTATTCCCTTAAAAATTAATTAAATTTCGCGCAACTATTATAGTAGACCTTGTGTTTTTCTTTTAGTTTGTTTAGTTGGCTATTTGTGATTAATATATACTGCCTTTTAATTTAAACATTTCAAATATCTATTTGTATAGAAGCAAAAATATACAAATTTTAATTTGCAGTTATTTTCCAAACGTTATAAAAATAACGTCGCAAATAGCTATTTCTATTGTAATAAACGGCTATAATCGTTAGAGAAATGGCTGCTTCTGTTTATGTCCATGTTGTTGGTCGGCATGAATATAAACAGAAGCTGCCAATGCTCTGACGATGATAGCCGTTTAGCGCTATCGAAATAATTATTTGAGACGTTATTGTTATAACGTTTTTAAAAGGACTGCACTATAAAATATTTTATATTTTTGCTTCTATCGATTAGTGCAGTGTGTCGCCATTAAACCTCTGACTACTTATCCCGTGATTTCCACGGGCAACATGAAAGTAACAAGATTTTCTTTTCAAGCGATTTTCCTGGGTATGAAATTTTTCCATGTTTCATCTCTCATCATCTTTGGTTACAAAAATGTGCTACATATTTTAACTCTCAATTACATGTAGAGATTTAATAAAAAGAAATATGAAGATTTTGAAGCGAGTTTGATAAACAAAAAAATAAGCAGTTAGAGGGTTAAACCGTTTATCTAGTTGAATGTTTAGTTTTGATTACATTTATTTTCCACTACTAAAAAACAGATAAATGCCAAAAGTAACTATTTCAGTGTTAAATATATATTGATTTTATCATGGCCGTGTGTATAAGGGAAAATTTTGGGTTCAACCCCCATTTCAATGATTTCATTATCAGAAAAATCAAATTCCTGACGAGAGTGGAGGAATTTTCTATCAAGTACATACATTTGCATCAAAAATCCTCCATTTTTTCAATCTTGTGCACGTCTCTGGATTTAATCATTTTAAGTGAAAACATTCATCATCATATTCATTCCCAATCGCATTTTAGAAAAATTCCAATCATCTTTAGAAAACTTTGGAGGGGAGACGGGACTTCCAGTTTAGTGTAAATCCCGGTTACATACCATACCTTTTTTCAAATCCATATGCTGAGACACATGACGCACAAACATGAAATTTGCTTAGTCATAATAATCGATACACTTTTAAGAAGCATATATATTAGAAAAAAATAATCTACAAAAAATTCAATAAGCCGCTATAATTTATTTTTTAACACCCTTCGTTACGGCATCTCTCCCAATTGTGTCGTGTGTGTTACAGGAAGATTATCCTGTAACAATGTTTTGTTTTAATTTGTATATTTTCCATTTAAATTTGTACGTTAAGCCATAAAAAAGCACTCACTTTCCCTTACAATATAACGGCGGCAAGAATATATTTCAAGAATTATACCCTTCCTACAATTCTCTCATCCTTTTGGACAACCTAAAAATCTCAACAGTAGTCAAAGATTTTATGGCGCAATTAAAGAACGGAAGAAGAAATACTGCTTTGTTTTGATTACCGCGCCTTGACATGCCGTTTCTTTAGCGTTGCGTCTGTCCAATACAAACCCTACTAATTGGAATTTCAAAGGTCCGTACATTGAATCTCTATCCATAAAAGTCGTTTACATCAATTGAAGAAACCTCGTAAATGTCAATAGAAGTTATTGCCTTTCAACGGAAGCGTTCGCCGCAGGGGAAATCTAGCTCTTCCTGCACCAGAACCGCAAGACATGGACACCTCATTGATTGGTTCAACTTATCACAGGTCCAAACGCCATTCTTACTTTGAAGTTTTAAAAAGTTTAATCATTTTCAGGGCAGAAGAGCATGAGATTAGAGTCAGTATAAGACGAGAATAATCAGATCAGTATGAGATCAGTACCAGATGGGACCCAAAGATGGTAAAGCAATATTTTAAAAGTGAGGTGAATAGCTCCCTTGGACTACATACGTTCTCCGCCAGTGATGTCGACCAAATTGATATGCCCCTCCTACAGCTATAGAAAATTTCTGAGATGTCGAGGCGAATTCTTTGCGAGAGCCGGGTAAGAGAATAATATTTTTTGATCATGTCTCGTCAATTCCGGCAATCTTCCCCTAAGAGTCAGATTAGACATATAGAGTTAGATACGTAATCTAATTAATGATAGTCACATGACAGTTTAATTATTGGATATTATTGCTGTTGATAATGTATTTTTAACGTTAACTATATAAACGTGTGGGTGGCAAAAATTATAGTATAATAAATTTCCCCCACGAAAACTCACAAAATTCTCGCCCCGGAGGCTTTCTTGTGTTGACCATATTTGGCAATTGTGTTATCCCTGCGGAGGGTAATAATACCTTAACAATGTATTTTCAATGATTATTATGGATTGCAATATGTGTTCCAAAACTAAAATGAACTCCACAAATGCAGTTATAATTGATTGTTTTATGATATGTGTGTAATACCCAAGATAGGCTACGTCCATAGTCAAATTGTTAGAATAAAAAAAAGTGTCGAAAGGTCAGCAATTTAGAGAGGAAACTAATGTAAGCACACTTCAGATGAGCTATTTAATAGATGTCGGCATGTTTAGCCGCGCCATAGTTAAGCCTCAGACGAAGTTATCACAATTATCATTTTTCATGCTTTCTACTAGTCTCATGTTATGTTTAGCTATTAATAAATATTCTATGTGTGTTACCTACCTCCTAGTACTTATTTGCAGTCCCGTGACATTTGTTAAGATAGTTAAGTTATGTCAGTAAATGAGGTAGAACTTCGCATTATAGTATTTCCCTTTAGATCACCTGTCTTCGCCGACAGAGATAGCCGTTTCAAGTAAGCTTCGTTCGCCGGGAATTCACCCCCCCCCCCATTCAAAAGAGAAAGTAGTGGTCCAGACCCTAAGCTTACATGTGCTACGCCGCACCATGAGGCTTGCCGCGTTTGGTATAGTAAATAAATTTACGACGTATCAAATAAGTTCCTTCAAAAACTATGTTATCAAAAAATAGAATAACCGAAATTGCGATCTTATAAAACATAAAAATTGAATAAATTTAAAAAACATCTGCTGTTTTTATTTTGAACTCATTTTCAGAATCGGAACAAACATGGACAAAATAATGACATAAATGAATTACTTTTTTTTTCAAATAGGCTGGACTAATTTTTTAATCTATTCTCTCTCCCACAGTCGGCACAAAACTCATCGAAAATCGTACATTCTGCGTGAAGCCATCGCTTATTTACATATAGCACACCGTAACCATTCGCATCTTTTTGTTGTGTGATGATAAATTTATTCACGTTCCTTGCATTCACATTTAAAGTCTGCGATGACCCAGCTTCACTTTCCTTTCTTCTACGCATCTCATTAGGATTACATCTGGCTTTCTCTATTGCAAAGGAATCAAATCCAGAAACATCATCTACTTCAGAACTAGTACTATGACTATTTGATTCATAATCTAACCACCTTCTTTCGTTATTTCTATTTCTTTCTTTTCCAACTTTCTTCTCCAATCTTTCTTTTAACGGTCTTCTGTTTTCTGCAGTGGTTAAGACAAGTGCCTATTTCTTCATTGCCTTTCCTTTTTTCTTTATTTAGTTTTGAAATTGGAGATATTGCATGCAAATATTTCGATGGAATTGTAATATTCTTTTCAGGCAAACCTTTACTCGTGGATGGCTGTGAATCCACAAGGTCTTATGCTTTCGACTCAAGTTCATGTTTATTCGGTGTTTCCAATGACAATACTGGTGGATAGAAAGAAATTTGGAGAGCTTTTTTATGAATTTGGCGGATTTTTTGAAAACTTTGATGATATTTTTATGTATTTGTAAGAAAAGAAAATTATAATTAAATTGGAGACATTTGACTAGGATTTGCGATTATATTTAACGGCATTTGGCGCAAAATAACAAAAAATTCTAAAAATTAAAATTAACATCCGAAAGAATACGCGCGGCATATGTCCCTGATTTTAACTGCGGCATGTATACCAATTTGTAAGGTATAGATGCCTCACCCCACGCCTTCCTGATCTTGAATTCAAACATGGCGAAATAATCAAAACACTCTATACTAAGGCTATGCTTCGCTCAAACAGGGAATCCACTGACATCGTTAAAGTCTTAGCTGTAATATACAAAATAGGATAGCACACGAAAATATTTCATAATAAACTCTATAACTCACCTTATATATTTGTTAATTTAAAAACAAAAAGGCACAGGAACACGATTTTTTTACCGAACACGCTTCAAATACTAAATGGCGAACCTTTGGTATTTTTTGCAGTGCCATCCCACATCCCGTTTGAGAAACATGGAGGTACGCAACTTATACAGCATGCGGCATGTAACCTGGATTTACCCTATGACGCAAACCTACGCTATATTTATTTGCTTTTATAATATAATTTTTTCTTGATTGTATATATTTATAATTTTAATTTCTGATGCAAACCTATTCCACCTTATCTTGGACTTGTCTTCATATTTCTCACATATTAAATGAGTAAGGAGCTCTACTTGTACCTTTACGTGTATAAATTTATACTAAGGGACATTTTCTAGTCAATTTTGACGAATTCTTTTGGTCCGCCCTCAACTTTCCGTAGTTTTGCAATTTTAAACCATCAGAGGTTATGCAACATCGCTGAGGCATTCAGAATAAAAACATGACCTTCTGTAACAAGGGACATTCAGAAAATACGTTGCATCTAATTCAAAATTTTAGTTTGTGCGTGATATGAAAAAAGTCTGTTATTTAATCTAAAAAGTAATATTAATATTTGGAATATTTATCCAATTCTGTGGATATAATTTTAGTAACTGCGGTTTTGATGCTCATCAATAGTTGAAACATTATCAGTGGTCCTTAATTAATAAATTGTTTTGTTGTTTGTTTGTATGTTTTTTGGTAAACCCTATTTCGAAACTTATCGAGCACCAATAATATGGATATTTCTTTAAAGAAATTCTTTTAAAATGCATTGACTTATAATCCCTTATTATTACACTTTATTAGTAAGTACAGTCGATCCTTGTTAAGACGAAGAGGCTTAAGACAAATTTCTTGTAATTCGAACAGTTTCTGAAAGGTCCGCCAGATTGTATAGCCTGATATCCTTTTCGGATAAAACGAATTACTCTTAACACAAACAGAATTTCTGTTACCCCTTGGTGTTCATCTTAACGAGTTTCTACTGTACTCCAGTAATATTTTTCAGCAGTATTGTAATTACTTTTGACAAATTCACTTGTAAAAAGCTAAAAATAACAAATTTATTGTTTCAACTACTTTAACGAATAAGTAAAAAGGATAGATTGTATAGAATAATAAATGTCGACTAAGATATTACATTAAATTTTTGAGGATACAATTTAACTCAACCGCGTATTATGAATACGACACTTATTAAATATTCTTCAATAACAAAAAGAAAGCTACATATGTATTAAATGAATGAATGAATGAATGAATGAATTATTTTAAAGCTTAAAGAGTTATTTTTGAGTTAATTTTCGTTTCAATAATCGAGTTTCAAAAACGTACTTTTTGTTGATCGACAAATTATAAACCCATTTCAAAGCTGAGTTTTTTTGCAGATAAATTTGGGGATGAAAACAATTTTTCCTTTCTGAATAAAAACGTTTTCATGCATGAACACTTTCAATCGTTAGCGATAGCATAAAGCGCAGAATAAATTTGTTTTCGCATCGACAAAAAAATTGTCGAAGTCCCTTTTCTAATACATGCAAATTGCAACGTTCTCTCTATTGTGGGAAAAGATCAAATTTTAAAAATTACTTTAAGGATACTTCTCTTCTTTAATATTTAAATTTTTCTAGAAAGAGTTTTTTAAAGTTCCTGTTTCGTTCTTGCGAAGTATTGTAAATATTTAATTTTTTATGATTTTTCAGAAAAACTTTGCGAAACAGCAAACATATAAACACGAGCTTAGTTAATTCGTTTTATCGGTGATCTCTTTGGAACCATATTTCTGAAAATGTTTCAACATATTTTAATAATTTTTCTTTCTGTCATGTTTAATCCAGTTAAAAGTTTTGACGTATTTTGGTCGACGCCGTATTTAAGTAACAGTTTTTACCTTAAATTTCACGCTTTCTGAAAGTAGCTTAAAACATTTACCAAAATACGGGATTTTGGGACAAGCAAAAAATTAAAAATGCAAGCCTTAATTAATTTTTAATTAAGAAATCAACTCTAGCTAAAACAAACCGCGGTCGGACCAGCAAAATTTAATACAGGAGTTCCAAAATAACTCTTTTTTATCATCATGATTTATAAATTATATAGCAAGTGAATATAAACTGTCATGTTTTAGTTAAAATTTATTATTATTTACATATAAAATTTATATTTCTGAATACCTAGAAAAGGCATATTTTAGCAAAAATTGAGATAATTTTAGTAAAAATTGAGATAATTTCATTAGGGACAGAAATTTATATTATTTATCATTTGAAGCTTTCTTCGCTTTCTGTATGTCAATAATTTTCAATTCACATATTTGTACTTTTATTATGTACACTATTATTATATTATATATTTTAAGTAGCATAGTAATAAAAATAACAGTACTATTAAATCAGTGTATTAATATGTGAATACAGATTGATCATACTTAAATAATACTAAATATACCTGCATCCTGGACAAGACAGGAAAGAAATAGCTTCCTAATAATTTACACAAAATTAGTCCCTTTAAAAAAACTTTATCTAAATTGTTTAAAAATGTATTTATATTTGTTCAATAATAATATTTAACAATTCTCTACATCATTGTAATTTGTTATTCGATGACGGAGGGCGATAAACATATGGTTATATTTATAGATTACTTTGATATTCGATGACGTATTTCTTAAATTAAACAACAATATTAATCAACGTTTATTGGCGTAGTGATACCAGCGCCGATGTTATGGCGTGATTAGATGGTGAAACGTTCGAAAGAAAAGAAATGTTTTCTTCTGGGGCCTGAATAAACGGCCTTCCACTTGCCGTGCGGAAGTTCTGCCATCTGAGCTACGAACGACAATATTTAATCTCTTACGAACGTATTTAAAGATTATTTACTGATGCCGGTTATTTTCGCAGAATGGTGTAGTAAGAGATTAAATGTTGTCGTTCTTAACTCATACGATAGAGCCTCCGCCCAGCAAGTGGAAGGTCGTGGGTTCAGGTCCCACCGAAGGCAGAAATATTTATTTTCTTTCGAACGTTTCACCATCTAATCACGCCATACCATCGGCGTTGGTATCACTACGCCAATAAACGTTGATTGATTGACATTGTTGTTTAATTTAATCTGCGTAGTGTTCGATTTATATAAATAAATACGTATTTCTTGTTACGTTTGCTTCATTTCTATATGCATGATTAGATATATTGCATAGACTTACCACAGAAAAATTATTCTGATGTATTATTGTTGATACTTTTTACATATTATATGTATTTCAATTGATATTCTGTTATTATAATTTTATGCTTTTTTTTTAATAATTGACGCTGGTTTCTAATTGCAGTAGAGACTCTCATTTTTAAAAATCTTAAATTTACGCACTTTTTTTTTGAGAATAAGTTCAGAAAATCGACTTTATAGCGTATCACCATGGAAAGCTAAGGATATTTTAAAGATTTGTCGTTTTCGTATTTTGAACAAATTTAAAAATGGTGTAATTTATTAAAACAAATTAGTTAATTGTATTTATGTCTTAATCTTACTTTTCTATATCGTGCATAATTTCTAAAAATATTCATTTAAAATTTAGCATCATATTTACCTAAAATGGCTACGTGCAGTACAGAATCTTTAATCCCAGTAATTAATTAAATTAAAAATAAAGTAATTAAAAATTAGATTAAAATAAAGTAGTGAGCTAAGTGTTAGGGAAGGAGAAAAAGCAGTTTTAGAATGAGAGAAAGGGATTTAAAAGATTATATGAATTTAAATAATCCCTCCAATTTTGCGAAAAAAATTATTTTTTTTTATTTTCTAATTTTATTAGAATGAGGTTGAACGTTGAAAACGTTTTTACCCATGGTTAATTTGAAAAAGATATCATCATGTCAAAAAGGGAGTTTCACACCTTTGTTTTGACCCGTTATCACGCCTTCATAGGGTGTTATTATAGTTAGGATACCATAATAAGAATTCTAACTGAATAGTATATTTAAAACTATTTTCTTGGCGTAAATTCATATTCACGATATGTTACATGATGGATTGGTGCCATGTTACGGCTACGTTATGTTATGGCTACGTTACATGTTATGGCTACGTTACATGTTATGGCTACGTTATCGTGGTTACAGAATAGCCATGGTTACCAATGGCCGGGAGGTTTATTTGAAAACAATGCCAGAATATTAGATTTTGTTGTGCAACCATGGTAATTACGGTTTTGCATGGTTTTATACCAAATTTCAATGGCTAAAAATCCTATCAGTATACCGTTGTAAAGCTAATTCTCTTACAAATAGGAGCAATTTTATAGATTGGGGTTCGATTTTCGAAAATTCACCCTCTTTCACAAGAATTCTTACAAGCATTCACAAAACACTATAACACAAAAATAAATATTTAATACAGGATTTTAAATATCATTTACAGTAGAATATTAATTTATTGAAATTTTTTCTGAACAAATAATCTTTATTCTGTCAGTAAGCTATTCAAAATATTCTTCCAAACACTCACTCGTGTTCTTATCTCCGTAAAAGACATATATTTATTTTCTCACTATCTCTCTGTCTCTATGATATCGGTATTTCATTCTCCTAGAGTACGTGAAAAATAGCATCATTATGATGATAGTTAACAAAAATTACATAAGCATATATATATACTGAAGAAGATACTTGAAGAAAAGAAAATTTTGCATTCCTATAAAAAAATACGTGAACGCTGCCGAAATTGACGTGCTTATGCTTTTCGAGGAATTATGTAAATTATTAAAATTTTAGCATCCACAAACTTATAAAGCCTGCCAGCCACAAAGCTGAAAAACTTATGGATACAAACATCACAGGAGAACGTTCACATGCGTTTTTAATACTATGCTGCCCAGTATAAATCTTGTGTGGCAACCAGAGAAGGTTTTACAATAGATTATAACATTAGCGTTAGGTTCTCACAGTTTTGTGAAGAAATGAGGTTGCCTATACCATTATAATCACTTTTTATTTCTATGTATTTCTTAGTGTTCGAAAATTTAGAGCGTTCGTACAATTTCTTGCGAATTTGTCATTATTTTTGCAATATAATATATATCAGGTACATGTATACCTACCAAAAGTCTCTACATGTGCCTCTCGATATTTAAATCGAGTAATACCTTCCCGATAGAATGACCATTGCGTTGGATTTTTCCTTACATTACTCTGGCAAATGCGACCAATACGCTTATGCATATGAACCAATAACTACCATTAGAGTGCATGAGAGACTGGACACCACACAACTTATAGAAGTGCATAGGTGTGAATTCCGAATTAACGAGGGGATCCTCTCTATCTAGAGTAGAACCCCGATCATTCGAACGTCCTTTACCGAAATATGGTTTAATCTAAGTGGCCTGATGCAATTACTATTTCATTCATGTTATTATTACTTTCATAGACACTCGTTTAATGTTGTCAGTGAAAACGCTCATATTGCGTATTCCGAACTTAGTGAAATTAATATAGGTGGTAGGTATGGGACATATATGTGCATGACGATGTGCATGTGATTCACATATGTGCAATATATATAAGAAAATATTGGACTATATCCAATGTAAATAATACTTTAATTAAGATATACATATATTTTGTTACTTTTTTTTATCAATATAATAGTTTAGCAATGTGAAATTATACTTATTTTTGGATAAATATCGTAACTTGTTCGCAACTTTGCACTGAAAATGGTAGTTTTGGATTATTTGAAATTTCGCTTCAAAGACAGCAGGTATACTCTTTTAATTCCTATAATAGATGTTCTATTTTATTTATCAAGAAAAATCTGGAGTTATAAAATTACAAGTATTCTCCCCGAAGAACAGACTTTGCGAAAACACATCATACTTCTGACGTATCTAAACTGATTAGAGAGCAGATGAATAAATTTTTAATTCCAATCAATCCTTCACAGTCGTCTAACTCCCTTACTCCATGATTAGATTGAAATAATTCTTTTGAAAAAGACATTTGACATTTCAGCAAACTCGGGGAAGTTTGAGCCCCGATAATTATTTTTAAACAAAAAAAAAAAAAACATTTTCGAAAAAGCAATTCACTTTCACATAAATATTTTAGAGATTTAAAAAAAAAACCGCACAAGTCTGTTTTTGTTTTAAACTTTATTAAACATTCACAAAAGAACAACTGAATTAAACTCATACATGTTTTGTGTGTTATATTGTATTTATCCAATCTTGAATATTCCGAATAAATAGGCCTGTATTTGCAGTTGTTATCGCTAAATTTTTTTCATTTTTAATGGAATAAAAATTATATTTAGTATTTTGTCCTGCAGCTAGTTAAACGATTAGTTATATAAAGACGTTATTCTCAAAATCCTTTTAGAGTGCATTAGTTTAGCTAAGTACACTCCTTACTTAATGATATACTTATATTGAAAATTAAGAAAAAATTTAGTACTCAAACACTATTGCTTGAAACGAAAATATGTATTTATTGTTTAACAACTGCGGATATTTTCTTTTAAACTGAATATGTGTTCGTCACTAAACAATATTTTTTATATATTTAATTCAAATAAACAAATGCCGCAATTAAATAATATTTTGTACGTTTAATTTAAACATTGTCATTCTGATATTTGCAAATATATTTAAATTTATTTAATTGGATTATGTTTAATTTTTAGTTGACGCATTTACATTAAAAATATATTTTGACTGAAAACTATTTAATATATGCACTTGCATATTCCGTTTGTTAATTCTTATTTCTCTGACGTCATCCATTCATTTATTTATTTTGTTGATGCATGTAAATTTCAGAAAAACGCAAAAATTTGAAATAATGGGTAGGTGAAAGAAAAAGAAAATGTTTGTCGCAAAATCTTAATTCTGATGTACGAATATGCAGAAATAAATCCGAGTCCACTTTAGCTTAATTAAGCAGATGATTAAATGTAAATCTTGAAAATATGTTAGTTTTGATTATAAAGTAAAGCAAATTTAACTGAAATCTTCGACATAAAATACCGTACATTAATTCATGACCAAGTTATGAATGTTAAATATGAAAATTGTGTCACAATTGAAAGAGATTACTAATGTAAGAAAGCATTTTTTGCTTCATGTATAATAAAAGTACGATAAAAAATTTATGATTTATTTTCTCTTGTAGAATAAATCGTTTAAGATATATTAGCATTCTGGATTTTTTTTCCAGAATATTTAAACTTTTCAAATGGAATTTTTTTATGTCACGATAACAGAGGAATTTCCTGGTTAAATTCAGGGAATAGTGGGCTATACTTTAATTAGTTTACTAATTAGAGGCCAAGAAAGATATTCAATTAGAGACAATGAAAGGCAATGTATTTAATTAGTAGAAAATGGATGGAAACGTGTTTTCAATAGAAAATTATAATAAAGCTTTCAGTAATTTCTCCAGTAGACTAATGAAATTAAAATCAGTATTCCGCAAATAATGAGCTGAATTTATAATAAATATCGAAATTTTATTTTAAGTTATATTTCAGAATATTGTTAATTTCACTATTTCGCTGTTTAACTTCAACGTACATGAATTTATACGACAAGCTGCGTAGAAATTATATAGAGAATAATTGCATCAATTGCCGCAATCAGAAATTTTTAAACTTTAATAGTTATTTCAGTAGATACGTGCCATCATTTTTAAAGAGAAATATATTAAGCCATGAAGTTCAGATTCAAAGATAAATGCCGGTATCTGAATACATTTAAAAACACGAGTTTCGAAAATGAAAAATTAATGACAGACACATTCTATCAGTTAAAACTTCAATACTTAGATTCTTTAAACCTTGAATTTATTCTCCGTTCGCTAATTTATTTTACGAAAAGGTTTGTTGGGAAACTTAAATTTTGCATTGCGACACATATTTATGGAAGAAACACTGGTGGATAGCTTAACGTTAAGCGCAGAGTTTAAGCTTTGACAGCCTAAAAAATATTTATGAAATGAACATTAAGATGCAATGGTGTTGTTAATCATTTAACAAAACACTTTGGTTGAGTTCTTGCTTATATTTGTTTAAAGTTTATAAAATACTTTGATAGAGGTAACATGGTCTCTGTTTGCAAGTGTCTGGATTACATCTTATCGAGTAATTAATGTGAAAGCATATAATTAAGAACACATGGGGTAACGAAGCCTGCAGTTTCCCATTAGGACCATATTATACATAATAGACGCGTCCTTTCTCCGAGGAAAATTAAATTTTTAGAAGTAATTATTAAAATTTTTATCGGACATTATAGAAACATTTGGCAAAATAGGAATAAATGGAGAATAACTGACAACTTGAAATGAATATAAAAGGGATTAAAATACCGGATGAAATTTATTCTTGGAATACAGAATAAAAAAAATCTAATTTAGAACTTACAAGCCTCTAAAACGAAGCTTCCGTCGTATGTGGAAACAAAGTAATTTACCCAACTTAATACTGGGTAGGATTTTAGCCCTACAAAATTTCCCACCGTGATATCCTGGGTTACGTAAAGTGCATTCCAATAACATTTACTGGGTATGAGAAGTGGCGTAAGTAGAGTAGGTTAGTGGGTATTATAAACCCATTAAATTTTGATTGCAGAAAATTACAATATAGTATATACAATGAAGTTACGGTAATAGCCCTGTAAGCCCCCCCCTCTAAATTGATTACGTACGATGTTGGTAAGATACATGCTTATTCTGCAATTGAGGGCAATTTATTTACTTATGGGATTTCCTTTATGATTGCGGTTATTTTCTTATGCCTTTATCAACTCCACTCAAGAAAAACATGCACGTTTAACTCGTGACAATAAGCAGCTGATCACATCTTGATGTTTAAGGGCCATTAAATTATAAGTCATATACAATGGTTCTCAAATTTTTATTCTATGGAATTCTTTCCTTACCAGATACCTAGTCAAGAAACAATAAATGTCTCAATAAAGGTCATTTAAGGAAAACATAAGGGATTATTGTTTACCAATCCTTGGACATGAACGTAACAATAAGCAATGAATTAGTCTATAAAAGTAGATAATGAACTTTAATTATTGCTCGACGTTAGCTACGGTTAACTAACTTGAACTAGTAGTTTGATATGGGGAAAATTTGTTAATGTACGCAAAATTACATAATTTTGATTTTTTTAAAAATTTTAGGGCCGTCTTACAAATTACTTGTGTGGCTCCGAGGTTCCATAAAATTGACTTTGGGTAACATTCGAACAGCACAAGTCAGATACTGAGTGTTCTGTCCCGAATGTTATAAGAAAGAAACTGTTGGAGGAAAAATTTTTGAGGCACAGAAAGGAAATTATATTGTAATTAAATCCTTCAGTAATCTTCTTTACACAAAGTCTTTAAATTTGTTAAGTTTAATACAGATACCCAATCTTTCCGGTTTTGCATTTTAATCTTTGACCAGATTATTTTATATTTAGTTGCGAAATATAAAACCCAATTCGATACACACATCTTGCTAAACAAAATTTTCCATGCACTTAAAACATCTAGTGATTAATTTTTTCATTAACAGTTAACAGAAATTTGTAAAATAGGAGCAAAGCAAAAAATATATATGCAGAATGAATATTGGTAACTTCGACATTCAATGGATATACTGAGGCGTCTCAAAAACTTCTATAGTTTGAAGAAAATGTTTTATGTGGGATTTGGGTTTAGAATATGATTGCTTACAATGACATTTATTTCCATTTTTATATATTAGAAACTAATAGAAAATGAGAATGTTGGAAATTCCTCATCCAATAAAAAAAAATATACATATATATATATAGTCCTTAGAAAAAATGCAGTATTACGTTTTCTTCAATTCGCAAAATAATAAGAAATATTAGTAAATCGAAAAATAAATCGGATTTTATATCTAGCTAAATATTTAATTTAGTTGAACTGGATAAGTTTTAAACAAAAAGACAACACAGAAGTTGGATAAAAAATTTAATTTGCGAGTGAAACTTCTTTACCTGAATTAGAATATGGGTTAAATATTAATAATCATTATTGATTTAGAAAGAGATTTTGAACTGATTTTTTAAAACTTTTTGCAACAACTGAGTTTAACCATTACTTGTAGAATTACAAGTTAGAATTACAAGTTCCCGAGTTAAGAATTTAAATGGGACTAAATCAAAATGGTAACAGTTCTGCGAGTTAGATTGTATCTAAATATTAAAATTTTACCTAGGACGGAATAACACAGCAACAATTTTCCTTTTATGTTCGGCAGATATATTTCCGAAGTGTAATGAATTTTCTAAACAGAAAAATTCGCCACTCAGGGATTTCTGTGGAAATAAAAGAGAGGACAGCTCGTGGAGAATTGCCGTAAAAGCCTCTAATGGACTCCATTATACTTGGAAAGCAGTAATGGACAAAATTGGGACGAAATCCGTCCCGTGGACAGCGGCTCAACTCTGATAATAGATTCTCATCCCACTCTTAAGAACTATTAACCACTCACCCTATATATTAAGAAGGATGAGAGATTTATAAAGATCCACACTACATTCTTCATGCATATCCACGAAAAAAAAGGGAAAGTGGAGAAAATCCAAGCCTAAAACCATCATTAAATGAGTTTTTTATTATTTTGTTTATCGTTTTGAAGCAGTGCCGAACTTTAATCAATAGGCTTGAAGAAGAAAGGAAACTAAGGAACTTGCTCATTTATATTTGTTTTTAACCCTCATTATGCAGGAAATTTTTATTCAACTAATGGACGAATCTCATTAGAGAGCGACAAAAACGCGGATTTTTAATGGGAGGAAGTAAGAATATTATAAACCGAAGAATGGATGTCAGGAGAAAATATTTTTGAAGAAAATCCCATTTCTTTTAGCTCTTCGTTTCTGCTTATATTATTGATTTGGTTAGTATTCGTAAAATTAAATACAACCGAATGTAATACACCGAATGAATCAATCTACATAATAGGAAATGAACAGTTGGTTCAATGAAATAGAAAACCATTTTAGAATGATGCTTTTTAACTAATTATTTTTAAACAAATTGGAATTGTTTTAACTCACACAGTTTTAATAAAAGTTCTTCAAATACGCATTACTTCGTTGCATTGAGAATTTTAATTACATAATTCTTTTAAATGAAATGAAATGAAAATATAAATATTAGTTAAGGATTATCCACTTTACCCATCATAATTTAGAGGATTTATAGAAAATATAACAGATATACGCAAAATGAAGGAAATATTGGTATAATTGAGAAAAATAATGTAATTAAAATGGGCAAAAAAGTGTGTCGCAAAAGTTATTTAGCTTTCAAAAAAGAATGCAATATAAATAAAATACTATATGTATCCACTTTATTATACAACACATGATGCTTTCATATATGATTTCAGAAACTTTGATATTTATTAAATTAATTAAATGAAAATTATAATAAATGTCTGTACAAAGATCTAGTCACAGTTATATTTCTTTGAAAATTTCATTAAATACGGGCTTGGATGAAAGACCCGTCACGATCGTCTGGTATAAAGCTTATGCTTTCTTTTAGAATGCATTATATGATTACTGAAAGCAAAATTTTGAGCAATGAAGAAATAGTTCTGGTATGGCGATTGAAGCATAATATGAAGACTGTATCAGAAATTGTGACGTAATTATATAGATCCAAGTTTAGTTTTTACAGAATATTATTCAATTGCCGTAATTGAAAACCAAAATTTTGTTCTGGAAGGTCATATTCCATCGCTATATGCGATGATGAAAGAATTATGAAGGGGATATTCTTCCCAGAGAATATCCCTGGAACAAATAAAAAGACAAACTGAGTTGTAAATTTTAAAGGATATAATTCACTGTAAATTTTAACAAAAGATCGCAAAAATTTACAGGAAAATGGCTAGAAAACCATTGCTGAAACTACGAAAAAAGTTGGAGAGATTAAAGTGGGCACATAAGCATATGTCATTTAGTGACAAACGGCTGCCAGTCACATTCAGTGACGAAAAAAAGTGAAATCTCGATGGTTCTGATGATTAAACATAATATTGGCACGATCTGAGAAAAAATCCCCGTAGTTTTAGTAAGCAGCAAGAAAGAACATCCGTGATTGTCTGAGATAGATTTGAATTTAATGGAAACACAACACTTGCATTTATAATTGGAAAACTTTTTCTTCTAGGTTTTTCTTCCACAAGTCGATAGCTAACTACGTGAGGAAACATTTTAAAAATTCTAGTTGAATGTTCTGAAAATGCAAAAGCTATCGGCGATAAAGTAAGCTGCATTTCTGTGTGCTTTTAGAAAGTAGCTGTATGATAGGGGATTTTCCACAAACTCCTCTGTATGATTTTACGCAAAGCACTGTATACTCGACTAAAAGAAAACAAACAGCAATATGTGTGTCCGGTTACATATTTACATATTTACATATGTAAATAACGGGATTTATGTACCATCAATTATTTTCATGTATAAAATTCACCAAAATGCAATATGGAATTGCGAAGCTTGTGAAAAGAAGAGATTCTCCATTCGGGCTAATTGAAATGGGTAGAAAAAGAAAAAATATCGATGAGAATTACAGTTGAAGCCCCTAATGGTATCCACTATACTTTGGAAGCAGTAACTGAATAAATGGGGACAAATCCACATCCTGTGAACAGGGTTTCAACTCTGGCCATTGATTTGCACCCCACACTTAGGAACTGTTAACTAGTTTTTCTTTGTACTCAAGAAAGAAATGCAGGTTTATAGAGACGTACCTAGCATTCTTCTTGAATATGTTTGAGGAGAAGGAATATTGAAATGAAGGTTTCGACGGGCTTCTGAAACAGCCATTAAATGATTTCATTTTTGACGTTCTTTTCATATGTTTGAAGCGTTGTCGGAGTTCGATTAATAAGCTTCAAGAAACAAGCAAATGGGTGGTAAATCAAATTCTCGTTTTCGCCTTTCATTGTGGGCAAATTTTATTTGCTCATTGACGGATCTCACTTAGATCAGTAAATATTTTTTGTCCCATGGCATTAAGTATTTTCTCCGTCGCATCGGTACATAAAGAAAATGGTGATTGTTAAAATCGATATTAGTAGAAAGTATAGTTATCAGCTTTTTATTTATAAAAATTATCACATATTTTAAATCAGCTCTTCTTTCTTGTATACAAGGTGTGATCAAAAAGTATCGGGACTGGGGTTAAACAAAAAACTACAGTACTTGCAGATTTGGCATTTAATCTCCTCCAAAGTAGTCCCCTTCTAAAGTCCCACACTTTACTCCGCGTTTTTACCTTTGTTGGAAGCAAGAGTGGAACTCATTTTCTAGGATAGCGAGCGGTTCCCTAGTTGCATTGTGTTGGATTTCCTTGACATCCTGAAATCTTCTCCCTTTCAAGCGGGGCTTAATTTTTGGAAAAAGCAAAAAGTGTCGGGGGGCCATACCTGGAGAATACGGTGTATGTAGTTCCTGGGGAACTTAATGCCTGGCAATTCAAGGAGATTGAGCTCAATTGAAAAGTGGTCTTTTTGTTGGTCTGCAGAGAACAGATTTGGCACAAACTTGGCAAACACACGTCTCATACTCAAATCTTGAGTCAGAATAGATTGAACTGAACCGTAACTAATGTCCTACTCTTTAGGTAACTCGCAAATAGTGTTTCGACGATTTTCCCGCGCAGCTGAACGCACATCTAGATCAGTTTTGTTGGTTGAGGGCCTCCCCAGACATTCATGACTTTCGACAATTTCACGGCCATCTTGGAAATGTTTGAACCACTCATAAAATCTTGTGCGGCTCATACTCTTTTCCCATAAACTTTCTTCAAATTTGCATTGGTCTCAGCATAGGCATCGTCAAGCTTTTGGCAAAATTTGATGCAGATTCTCTGTTCAATATTCGATGCCATAATGAATGCGACGACAACACAGTAATGACGTTTGTTCAAAACGCTGCTGTAAAGAAGTGGTGGGAGCTATGACGTTGTGACTTTTGGTGCATGTGTGGGAGGGTTCAAGGTCAATATCCGTCGAGCGTCTGCGTGTATTTCTTTAAGCGTAGGGAACCAGTCCCGATATTTTCTGATCATACCTCTTATAGCTTGGACCTAGGAATTCATAAATTAAGAAGAGATTTATCTAATCATAAACTTCCATTTCAGCCTATATAATCATGACAGAAAGAATGGTTTGATAAAACACAAAATAACGTTTTCTTGGGATTATAATTAAAGTATTCGTTTCAAGTAAATTGAAAAAACTACAGACATTAATAAATTGTTTGAAGGATTTTAATAAATTTTAAAATTCCAATATTACTAATGTTTCTGTTTTTCGCAAAGGTTAAAATATAATACAAATAAGCATCAATTTATGCTCTTTTTTTTAAACGTAATTAATGCTCTTTTAAAAAAATCATTATATTTAAATAGTCTTTGAAAAATAATGTAATCATTATGCTAATATATAAACGCTGTGATTCAAACTACATGCACCTGCATATAGTTTGAATCGCATAATCAAAAACTGTATAAATAAAATCTTATCTATTTGATATCCGCAGATTAAAAAAAATGTTTTGTTTTAAATATTTGAAAGTCTATTAATTTTGGCACAATAACTAAGCAATTTTACGTGCATGACGTTTATTTATATGTTAAGATAGTTAAAATATATGATGTTTTCGTAAATTTATAAAATATATAAAACATCGAAAGTTGTAAATAACTTTTGTAAAGATTAAGAGAGAATATTTTATAAAGTTCGAAAATTTGTTTGCATACGCAGTTACGTACACGAGAACTCCTTATTTATGGTATGTTTGCAAGAAGTAAAGTTCTGTTTTATTTGAGAGAATGTCTTCTATTATCTGCATAAAAATATTGACTCTCTTTTTCTTCTGCAGTTTTCTTTACTGACTTTATTTTTAAAGTATATTTTGCTTACATTTGATTTTCCAAAAGTAGGAACTTTAAAAGTATTTCGAAATAAATTCCCGTTGAGCAATCTTCCGGTTGATCAGACCAGCAGTTGCTTTGGGAATTTTTTTTAAAAAAAGAGTAAAATAAATAAATAACGGCAATTGAAATTACCTAATCATCATATTTGTATAAAGACTTTGCTTTATCGAGAGCACTATGATTTAATACTGTTTTATATTTCTTCTGCATTTCAGTATTCTGACTTGAAAACTCCCGGTACTATTGACTCTTAAAGTTGAATAGTTTTCAAATTGCATTACATCAGAAGTTACAAAAATATTAGGAACTATATGAACACGAGAAAAGTCAGCAACCTGGTGAATTTTGATCATGAGAAATATATTTAAAAAAGTTATGAACTTCAATGCCAAATTAATATTTCACTTTTGAAAATAACTACGAAAGCAGTTTTTAATTTTAAGTAGATATTTCTTCTGATTTCGTTCCTATGCAGCTTATAGAAATATTATTAGTTAGCGAAGCATAGGTAAATTGCTTTCAAATATATGATTGTCAGGTATTACCTGTTTGCGTTCTACGTTCTGTCGGCCGTACTCAAACTAGTGTTGACGGCTCCAGCAAATTTTACTTGATTATGTAAGATAATTTGACGTAGCATTACGCAGATTAGATTTATAAGCAAAGAACAACGTTATAAGCGTAAGTAATGTTGTTAAAACGTTTTATTTCTAAGAAATAAAATGTTTTAACAACATTACTTACTCTTATAGCTTTGTTCTTTGCTTATAAATTACTTGGTTACAGTGGCTCTTTAATTAAATGAAGAAAGAAAGAAATACACAGTAGCAAAAACAATATCCATGTTACATGCAGTAAATGATATAATACACTAGTAACCCCGCCTCCGTAATTAACATGAAGTAGTATGGAAAAAATTAATAATAATATCATAATAGCATAATAGTATATTAAATGATAGTACAAATCTAATACGTACTTTAATAGTTTTTAATGAAAGAAAATGTATAGGCTGGCATATGCATGCTGCATTAATTATGACGAGAGAAATCTGTGGAAGTCTGTTGTTTTGTCATGAATCTGACTGAATATTTTTCTGATACTTTTCAATTTCATAAAGCAAATTATAATCCGATATTTTCAAAGAGAAAAATTCCTTTCCACTCTAGATTTTTATTGATCGAGCACTGGTCTTAATACGACGATTATGCAGCTTAATTCGGTTATCCATGATCGGTCTCCGAAGACTATTCGTTAAAGTGGATAAATTTATATTTAATCCTACAAGAGAAATATTGGGTCTAATAGATTTTATTATTATTATTTTAGATGGGATATTTGATTATCTGTACCCCGATTAGATGGAGCCGACTGTACCTATATTTTTGCTGAGAGGGCGTTTCACATTAAAGTTTACATTAATATTTTCACTGAATTTTGCTTACATCGAACTGTTCTTGTGAACTTTATTCTTCCTACATAATAAAATTTCTAGTTTGAGCCCAAATGCGAGTGTCAAAAATTACAATTTAATAAAATTTTCCACAAAAATTACAGAAAAAAAATATATCACCCGTGGCTTCTTGTGTTCACAATTTGGCAGTTACGTTGACCTTGAGAAGGGTAATAATATGTCACAAAAAAAGATTATAGTCTATTTTTTTCTTCTTCTTTTTCCACTTTTTCATTTTTCCATGTTTACAGGCGTTCGGCGTTATACTCTTTTAATTTTTATTTCCACAATCTTCTATCCAATGCCTCTTCTCTACTCCATCCATACTCTTCCAGATCTTACGTCACTTTATCCTTCCATCTTAGTCGCCGTCTTCCTCGTACCCATTAATACCAGTTTATCCATTACCTTCCATATATATTCCTCATTTCTCCGCTCCATATGCCCAAGCCATCTTAACCTATGTTCTTGTATTTTTTTTCCCATGGGTCCAACCTTGACCGTACCTCTAATTAGGTTATTCCTTATTTATCCCTCCTTGTAACACCATTATACTTTGTAATACAGCCACCAATATACAATGTAACACCACCACACTTATACCTTGTATCACCATTATAAAAAAAATAATAGTTTGTATCTCGTACGAAGTCTTTGTGTGCTGACCCAATTAGGTCTATGTGAGTGTTTTAGCTCTTTACAGAAAACTTGATATACTTGGGGAAGATTGCAGCTCTGTCATAATTAAATTATTAGGAATATCTGGTATTTGCGTAAGGACCAAAACGCATTTGAGGGGCTGCGTGCGTTTATTCTAAAGTTGTTTTATTTGCTCAGAGAGGGTAAACTAATTTTCGTTCATTATAATTGAGCTCGAAAAATGAAATGAAAAAGTTAACTTCCTCCATCTTGAAAAAGCACACTACTTGCCCAATGATTACTAAAGTAGCTTTCCAAACGCTTAATTGCGTTTGACTACCTATAATTTTGATTCTGTGTGAATGTATCATTATGCGGAGGCCACTTTAGGTAACCGCTCCCGTTTCGGGTTGCCTTGAACGCAATTTCGTGACATAAGGTATGCACAAATATTATCTTAAAAATTCACACGATTTAAATAATGCCAGCATAAAAAATTACTATTAAACACACAACGACATTGGCCTAATTCGAATATTTAAGCATCACGTTCCTTTCAAGTTTCTTCATAGATTTCCTTTAATCATAAAAAAATTTAATTATGTATAAGAAAATTTGAAAGAATGCACAAGTATTCATACTGAAACAACTGTTTTGGTTTTAGTATAAAAATGTGTCTTTTTGTTTAAACTTTTTATATGCTTTGCATAGTGAGCTGAGGTTTTATTTTCTTCTATATGTGCAAGAGAATATGTATATTTCTATATAAATTAAATATGCTATCTTTCACTTTTGATGATGTAAATATCATTGGGCTTTAATCATAGGATCACGCTGTACATGGGGATATCCAAAGAAAATATTAGTGAAGTAATAAATACAATATAAATTATAAATACAAATCACGAATTATAATAAACTAACATCATTACATAAATTAAATATTTTATGATAATAATAGTTGCTTTTAACTCATTTGAACTCAAATGGTTTATTGATTTCCTTATTGACAATTTATTTATTTTCGTTTACCCGGTATTAGTTATTTATTTTCCTAAGAGGGTTCG
The DNA here is from genome assembly GCA_006491805.2 of Dysdera silvatica. NCBI lineage: Eukaryota > Metazoa > Arthropoda > Arachnida > Araneae > Dysderidae > Dysdera > Dysdera silvatica. Next base: position 53,460,851 of record QLNU02015003.1, read on the forward strand.
TTTATTCAAAAATGGCCAAATTTAAAAAAAAATATTACTTAAAACACTTGAAGTCTTCACATCTAATAAAACTAAAAAAAATTGTCTGAGTCAAGCGAAACGACATTGTCTAGAAACTATTATTAATTATAAATAATAACAAAAATAGCACATTTTGATCTTTAAGTTTAATTCCATTCGAAGCATTAAGTCTCGGATTCGAGTCCCTGTTGGCGCAAAATGCAACTTTTTATTCTTTTTAAATTTTTTTCCGTGTTCCCAGCCATAAATTGGATCAAAAGTGTCTTATTTTTCTTGTCGTAATGCAGGTTTTTCAAATTTATGAAGAATATTTCATTTTCGAATTCATTTTTAAAATTATCTGAAAGTAAAAATTGAAATACTAATTCTTTCCTAAAAACTAGAAGAAAAAATATTTCTCTTCTTTTTATATAGCGAAAAAACAAAGCATTTTACATACTACGTCAATACATAACTTGAACTTTTAGCAGAAGAAAACAATGCTAATATTAAAAAAATAACATTTCTTAATAACGCTTTAAATCCGTTTTCTCCACCTCAGAAATTTCACATGATAATTCCGACACCCATATTTTTTAGCTCAAACTAAAAATTTTTGTTATAGGAGAAAAAAGGGCCCCGTCTCCGCACTATATTCGAACCAGGGTCTCTCCACTGAGCCCAGAGAAAAAAATAAGAAATTCTAATTCCAACCTCTGACTTCTATATCACGTGTAAATTAAATCATATTTCTACAATATAGGCAACCAGAAAAATTTCCTTTAGGCCAATAATTCTTTCATTATTTACCTTTTTAAGAGATTTCTAGCATAGCGGAGACTTTTCACTCCATTCGAAGCATGGATCCCTGTGCACTCACAATATATGTTTTTTATTCCTTGTTTTTTTCAAACTACATCCGTTTTTGTAGCCCTAAATCAAATAAAGTAGCTCGTATTTTTATGGATAAGATGCGTACTTTTTCAGATTTGTAAGAAAAAAATCATTTGAGACCAACGCTAAAGAATACCTGAAATAGATGACTTAAGCACTAATTCTCTAATATTAACTAAAATGAAAATGTTATCTCTCATTTGTTAAGGTTAAAAAATTACGTCTTTTTTACACAGTGTGAATAATAAATTGAATCTAACCCAAAGTGAATATATTATAAACCTAAAACAAAAGACTTTATTAATCAACTTTCAAGTACGATTCCCCCACCTACTTTAGATATTTCACTTGAATTCCCAGTCTCCTATGTCAATTGCATAAACTAAAGCGCATTTTTCTACTGTCCACACACCCAAAAATTATCATAATCCAATATTTCATTTATAATTAATCCTTTTAAGAAATCCCTATCACTTTCTTTGTCCTTTACTTTACTCATAATTTCACTTTTGCTGTTTTGTCAATTTAAAAGTGGCAAAGCTTTAAAACCATTACAAGTTATTGCCTTCAATTTTCTAAAGTATAAAATATGTTTTAATATAAACGAACTCCATGAACATAATTTTGATACTTTAATTACTTCTTTTATCTTGCTTTATCGTTCTCACTACAAAATATCTTTGGAATATCAATTAAGGCTTTTTTCCCCAAATTCTGTTTAAAAGAACAAAAAAATCGTTAAGGCAAATTTTTGTCCACTTTACTTTTAACAGGGTAAAATATCAAAAATAGTAAAATTTCAAAAACATAACGGTACGCATAAGAAATGATCAACATACTTTTTCAGCACATTATACATTTTGTATTAAGCAGTATGTCAGCTACAAATCATTTTGTGTTTAAAACAATACGCTTCATCCTTTAATGTACGCTCAAAAATCTAAACCTTAATTTTAATAAACTTTTTGTTTGAACTGGGAGTGAACTCCTTAAAATTAAATAAACTAAATTAATAAATTGCTTTTTTTCCGAAATGATTCTTAAATGTTTAAACTTTATTTTATAATTGTGTACGTTTGAAGCACGGTGATTGCGTAGCGGTCCTAGTTTTCATTTGGAAATTGCTCTAGCCAATTTTTTCGTTATTAGGTTAAGTAGATCAGAACGTCCTAAAAGACCAATACAAGTAACTCTGAAATTAGGATCTGTCTTCCCTCTCTGTGTAAATAAAATAATTCTTCATATTTACGACTAGACCTGGAGACAGTGTGCGTTTGAAAGCAATCTATTCGAAGTTTTATAACCGGTATTCTAGCAGGAAGTACCAGTTAAAAGGCACTTCGTTGCAAACATTTTATTGGGAAGAGGATCCAAAACTTACCATTACGGGTTTAATGCTGGGGCTTTAGTGTTTAGAAGTAGAACTAATCATCCAGGCGTAAACTTCAAGGATCTCTTTTGCTCCAGCTTTCTCTGGTGAATGAGACGCTTTATCTCGGGTTTTGATAATTAGACAACTCTTCTTGGAACCAATTAAGAAATCATAGAAATAAAGACTTTAAATTTCAAAAGGCTTCACATACTCCGATGTTCTAGGATTAGAAACGCTTTCTGCCTTTCGCTTTATATATATATATATATATATATTATACTACGTTTAATGGACGATCCCTTGCTTCTGAAGCAAAACTTCAGGAATTGGAAGAAGAACTTGACAAGATCAAATGGGACATTGTAGGACTCAGTGAAGTTAGAAGAAAAGGTGAAGAGTTGGTGGAACTTAAAAGTGGACATTTGTTTTATTATAGAGGAACGGAAACTGGAAGAACAAGTGGTGTTGGCTTCTTAATCAACAAAAGAATTAAAGACTACCTTCTTGAAGTCGAAAGCACGTCAGATCGAGCAGCGAGGCTCGTTGTTCAACTAACCCAGCGATACCAACTTCAGATAGTACAGGTATATGCACCAACATCAAGCCATACCGACGAAGAGGTTGAAGAATTTTATGAAGAAATCAAAGAGTTACACACCAAAGGGAAACAACATATCAAGCTCATCATGGGGGATTTCAATGCAAGAATTGGACAACAGGAACAAGGAGAGACATCGGTTGGTAAATACGGATATGGGGAAAGGAATGAACGTGGCGATCAACTCATCGAATTTGCAGAAGCTGAAAATCTTAGCATCATGAATTCATTTTTTAAGAAGAAACCGCAAAGAAAATGGACATGGAAACACCCAAATGGGGGAACTAGTGAAATTGACTATATCCTGGCAAACAAGAAATCAATTATTGAAGATTGCAGTGTACTGAACAGATTTAATACTGGAAGTGATCATCGAATGGTGAGATGTAAAGTGCACTTAAATACTAAATTAGAACGACAGAAGCTCATTAGGAAACAAGTAAGTAAGAGGGTGGATCTAATGAAACTGAAAGTAAATACCGAGGCATTCAAGTTGGAATTAAAAAATCGCTTTTCTGCACTGGAAGGACTTATTGAAGAAGTTGACATCTCAGAAGCAAATGAAAACATTGTACTGGGAACAGCTCCTAAAATCTTAAAAGAAGAAGTAGCATTTGCAATAAAAAGTATGAAGAAAGGAAGATCCCCTGGCGATGATGGCATTACATTAGATATCTTAAAAGAAGCTGGAGAACATGTAGAAGACATACTCGCAAAATTCTTTACCAAATGCCTCAACAGTGGTAACATACCAAACCAATGGGATTCTGCAATAGTAATTCTTTTGCATAAAAAAGGTGATAAAGAGGATTTAAAAAATTACCGACCAATTAACTTATTGCCTACTATTTATAAAATCTTCACAAAATTGATAACATATCGCCTACAGAAAGAATTAGATGCAGCTCAACCGAGAGAACAAGCTGGATTTCGAAGTGGATTCAGTACAGTAGACAATATTCAATTATTAAGAGAACTAATTGAAAGAGCACACGAATATGAACTTCCATCGTATGTGGCATTTATTTACTACGAGAAAGCCTTCGACTCTATTAAACCGTCAGCAGTCATCAACTCTTTAAGACAGCAGACATCGAGGATGTGTACCTTGATATGGTGAAACGAAGTATTTCGCCTACGGGTTGTTTCCCCCACAAAGCACGTTCCTATCATTTTGTCCCAATACCTCTGAAGGAACCTCCCCGTTTCAGTTACCTTTTCCATATTCGTAATCTATGTACTCACAGCTTCCCAATGGCATGTCACTCGTGCTAATTCCCGTTTGCTACGACTGGCGCTGCCCTGGTAAGCATAGAAAAACTAGGACTAAACAGGACGTAAAATAATGTAGGGCAATATTCTCAATGCACTGAAAGGGTTGTAAAATGACCAATAAGTTTTCTTTGATAATAATTAATGAAAATAATTTAATAATATTAAGTCAATAGTTAGTGCTTACTAAAATTAATTTTTGGCTAGGTACGTAATGGATTTCCACAAAATTTGTAATTTTTTTTTACAAATAAATATTTTTTTGAAATTTTCCTTTCCCAGTGGCGAAGAATTATGAAAACTCTGTGTAATTTGTTATTCAAAACAATTTTTTACTCATTGACTTCCTCATGTAAAGAGAAATAGATATTCAAGAAATATAGAGTCCGTGAGGTTTAATGTTTTTACTAAAATTTTTAAATGAAGTGAACTAATAAAGAGCACAAAATTTTAAATCAAATAAATTTATTTTAATACATAATGTTGCGGCTTCCCGCATAATTTGTATATAGCAGTTTTCAGTGACAACACTTCCCGCATCTTTTTATATTATTTATTTGTTGCTAACGAAATGTTACTGTTTTCTGTTTAGTTTCATTTATAACAGTTTTCAGTGGCAACTGTTCTTAAATTGTTGCTTTTTATTTTGTTTACTGGTTGTTGAGCGCGTGAAGCGCCCCAGTTGATGAGGGGACTTCGTTCTGAGTAGTCGGTATATGGATACCAGCGAGCTAGGATGCTCCAATTACGCGAGCTATGGTGCTCTGTTGCAGTGGGTATACGGATACCAGCGAGCTAGGATGCTCCAACTACGTGAGCTATGGTGCTCCATTGCAGTCGGTATATGGATACCAGAGAGTTAGGATACTCCAACTAAGCGAGCAATGGTGCTCCAATTCTGTACGTAGACACGAGCTAGCTATATGACTCCACTTCTAGTGTCCTCATTGATGTCTATAATTAGTTAAATAAATACAGTCCGCTTTCAAAGGCGGATATCTTCATTTATTGGAATTGAAGAATGTGTGAAACGTTACATCGCAACATGGATACACGACATGGTCCGTCGATTCAGAGACCCTTTGGATGGCCTATGGACAGTAAACTAGATTACTGAACTTTTGGAAATGCGTTAAAAAATCTTTAAATCGAATTACTGAACTTTTCGAAGTGCTTTAGAAGAACTTTGAACTGAATTACTGAACTTTTGGAGGTGCTTTAGAAGAACTTTGAACTTTAGAAGGACATATCAAGATGTCAACGAAATTACAGTGCTAAATCGCAAACGCGCTAACCTTCGGGGTCAGATAATGAGACTTTATACCTTCCTAACCGAAGAAGCACATCAAGCAGATGCTGTCGAAATAGACGTTGAGGTAAACGATGTGAGCAAATGGCAACTAAAACTGGAGGAAATAAAGGAGGACTATTACCAAATACTTGAGGATGACGAACTGGAAGAAACGGAGCTCATTCTGTCACGAATGGACCAGGAATTAGAGAAATTGGAGATAGGTTTAAAACGATTTCTTAAAATTACGAATGCGAATGACATTAATGAATCGTCGAAGGAAGAGTTTAATTCAAGAATAATTCCCGTTAAACTTACAGATATTCCCCTCCCAAAATTCTCAGGTGTCTATACCGAGTGCTACACCTTTAATACTCAATTCACTACCTTAATTGCATCAAACGAACATTCATCAGATTCTCAAAAACTATATTATTTGCAATCTTCTTTAACTGGAATAGCTAAACAAATGCAAACAATAGACGATTCGTATTTATCATTATTTCAAGCATTGACAGAAAGATTTTAAAATAAAAGGTTGATAGTTAATAATCATGTAAATTAATTATTAACACTAGAAAAGATGACTCAAGAGTCCGCCAAGGATTTACGAAATTTAATAGATAATAGTCAAAAGCATTTAAGAGCTCTAAAGTTAATGGAACTTAAAAAAATGAATTGACAGAAATTATGTTAATTAATATAATATCGCAAAGATTAGACCGTGAATCTAGAAGGCAGTTTGAAATGACATTAACTTCAACGGAATTGCCAGATTGGGATAATTTTGTTGAATTTATACAAAAAAGATGTCTAATATTAGAAAACTTGCAAGGGAATTCTTGTCTTAATACAAAACCTAAACCATTTCCAATAAAATGAAAAGTTTGATCGTGAAATCCAATACATCTTCCGATTCATGCTGTATATGTAAAAAACGACACGCAGTATATAAGTGTCATCAATTTGTAACAATGAACGCCAAGCAAAGGTACGACAATGTTAGAAAATACAACCTGTGTTTAAATTGCCTTCACTTTTCGCATAAAGTTGGCGAATGCAATTCGAAAATCATGTGCTCGTCTTGTTTGAATAAGCATCATAGTTTTGCATCGTTATCAACAAAGAGTTGATGGAAACAAGATACAATCGGGGGATAATGTAAACATTCCCTCGTCTAGCAGTCCTCACATAACAACGGAAAGCGAGATCAGGATTCATGGTGAAATTGAATCACAAACTCATCCAGCGACAACGGGTTGTTTATTATCTGGCCTTGGCAAAACGGCGTTGTTATCTACTGCTGTCATTTACGTGAAAGATACATTTGGAAATTTATAGCTGTGTAGGGCTTTACAAGACAGTGGGTCCACAAGTCATTTTCTTTCTCGTGAGTGCGCAAGTTGATTGCAATTAAAACAGGAACGAAAAATATTTCCGTTTCTTGCTTAACGGGAAATAATATTACTATAAATTTAAAGGTCAAAGCGAGTATTTCAAATCGTAAGAAAGATTATCTTCAAATATTAGATTTCTTGATTGTTCCTAAAGTAACGAATATAACAACTTATACACTTTTAAATATTTCTACAGTGAAATGGCCGCAAAATTGGCAAAAAAATCTTCGGATTCAGAATTTTATAAACCGGGAAAAATCGATATGTTAATAGAAGTAGAAGTATTTTTTGAACTTTTAAAACCGGAAATTCTGTTAGTTCAAAGTTTGAACTAACAGAAAATTTGTACTAACAGTTCAAAGTTTCTGTTAGTTTTTAGCGGAAAATCTGTTACTTCTAAATACAGTGTTTAAATACATAGCTAGTGGAACTATCGAAGAATTTCAAGAATCCCAATATTGCAGTTTAATTCTACAAGAGAGGAATCTGGATCAAACGATTCGAAACTTCTGGGAAATAGAAACATTGGGAATAAAGGAAGTGGTTTGCAGTAATGAAGAACAATATTGTGAACAGCACTATAAGGCAAATAGTTATAAACAAGAGAATGGGAAAAATATTTTATATGGGAAAAATGCCATTGAAGGAAGAAGAGCCCTTGGGTGAATCTCGAGATCTAGCCGAAAGGAAATTGAATCAATTATGGCGCCGGTTAGCACGGGACCCACAGTTGAAGGAATTGTATCAAAACTTCATAAAAGAATATGAAGAATTTGGTCACATGGAGTAAACTAGTGACAACCCAACACCTTCATCTTACTATGTATCACACCATGGAGTTTTTAGACCTGAGAAGTCTTCTACGAAATTACGAGTGGTTTTCAATGCCTCTGCACACATCAAGTGGGCGAAGTCTCAACGATATTCTTCTGAAGGGACTAATTGAGCAAAAAGATCTCTTTTCAATAATGATAAGCTTCCGCAAACATCGATACGCATTTATTGCGGATATTCTAAAAAATGTATAGACAGATAGACATTTTCGCATCTTAAAGGAAATTGCAAAAGATCCTATGGAAGGATAATGCAGAAGGTCCTGTAAAGACTTACAATTTAAATACCGTTACCTATGAGACTACCAGTGCCCCATTCCTAGCAATACTCACACTGCAACAATTAGCTTTAGATGAACAAGCAAATTTCCCCTTAGCTGCAGATGTCGCTTTGACGGATTTTCCCATGGATGATGTTCTTTCAGGGGCCTCAGATATAACGCAAGCAAGAAATTTGCAATCACGACTTATCGCATTATTAAAGAGTGGTGGCATGCATCTCCATAAATGGTGTGCAAATAACCCAGATCTCTTAACAAGCATTCCTCACCAAGATCAGGAATATGATTTCAACAGTTCTCTAGAAGAAGAGTTAGTGAAGACCTTGGGTGTTTTTTGGAAACCTGGAGGTGATTTCTTTTGTTTTAAAGTTAAAATTAACCTGCAATATAGATATACAAAACTTGCCGTTTTATCACACATTGC
>QLNU02015003.1:53474632-53506040 GCA_006491805.2 Dysdera silvatica
ATTCAACCATTATCTATCCACTGCTGGATGAAGGTCTCTCCAAATGCTTTCCACACAAGTCTATCCTGAGCAATTCGCTTCCACGTCACCCCAACCTGTTTAAACTACAAGTTTATCCTTGCATTTTGAACTTTTAGAATCAGTATTTTTTAACGCAAATAAAACCAACTTTTGTGAAATTACGCTTAATTATAGATTATTAAATTATTTTATTTCCTTTCATTTATAATATAAATTCAATGAATAATTCAAGCTTATTATTACATTTTATGATTATTTGGTTGCTTACCTGTTATTTGGCTCTTTTTTCTAATATTTTCTGTGGGTGAGATTTATTTATACAAAAAGATTACTTTTTGCACACTAACGTAATAATTTGCATCTTTTTAATAAGATGAAACAAAGTACACATTTTTAAATATGCTTTAAAAAATAGTGGTGATTTTAATTTCTAATAAAACATTTCCCTATCAATATACCTTTTCTATGTGATCAGGAGGGAGTTGGGAAAGGTGGTCGGCAGAGGCGGCACGGTAATCTCAGTTGCCTTTTTGTCTTAAAAAAGTAACTTTACAACGAATATGAAAAACACCTGTGAATTAAGAAAACGATTAGTACTTTACCTGAAAGGAAGACAACATGTACATGTCACGTTGTATATTGTATTTGAAACAAACTTACCTAATTGGATATTTTCCTGAATCGTTGATGCTGTTCACAAACTAACGCCTTACTAATTCAAATATTCACGTGTTCAAGGGTCATACATTTCGGTTTGAAGTGAAGGTTGGAAGCGTGAAGAGTTTTCGGGTACTGCGTAACTGGATGTTATTTTCAGAATCTAACGTGTATTGCAAAAATTATGTATAACAATACTGAAGTGAAAGGTGGACTCACACAGAAATTTCCACAAGGTAACAATAGGTGATAATGCATATTACCCTTAATTCTGTAAGCTGCTTTTCTCAAATTGGGTCAGTTCTGTATTGAAATTTTTATAAATCACTTCACGTTTGAATGTATTCTGCCGAAACTATGCAAAGTTAAGTAATAGACCTTTTTAAACATCGTTATATTTGCGTATAAAACTAAAATTTAATCACACAATTCAAATTTCAACCAGGCTTAGCTGGTCTTCTTCAGGAAGTTGAAGATTATTCAGAAAGTTCCTGAAGAAAACCAGCCAAGACTGGTTGAAATTTGCATTGTGTGATTAAATTTTCGTTTTATACGCAAATATAATGTTGTTTAAAATGTTCTACCACTTACCTTAAACCTGTTTAGAATTCAATTCAGAATTTCCAACGTATATTTCTAGCGCTTCACAAAAATGTGTCTTTTGGCTTCGTCGAATATACAAAATTATTTAAAAGATTGCATAGAATGATTTTAATATAATTTAACTATTCATGTTTTATTAAAAAATTTATTCTTGAACATACGTTTTCCAATTTAAAAAATTTTGAACACGACTATTGAATCAAATGTTTAGTAATATATTGCATTCTGTTCTTCGTACAAAATAAAGTTTTGTAATGATTTAATAGACAAGTTAAAGCCTTACCGAATTAGGAAACGAAAATGTAATAAAAGTAGATAACTTACACATTTAAATAATTAGATAATTTTAAAATTTAAAGAATTAGTTTCTTAGAGAATTTCTGGGATAGCGTAGGGCTTTCCAAAGAACGTTACGCTGCTATTGAAATTGTTATTAAGGATTTATATTGTAGACTTTATAATGAAAAATGTATTATTGGTTAGAAAGCCGCATTTTTAAGAAATAGCATTCCTTACTATTTTTTTTATATTTTCGATGTATATTATGATATAAAACCTTGAAGTTTATGACTTCTATGATAACTGGTCGCACTGTACGTGTTGACACTCTGAGCAAATGAAAGGTACTGATATGGTGCAATGTCAACTACGTTCGCCTACCATTTTGATTTGTCTCGGGTTCGACTTTTTAACTGTGACTAGAAAATGCTTGCCAACTGACTACTCACTGTAGTCAGGAGTTGTCATCGTAAGGATTTGTATGAGGCTCCAGATTCTTTGTAAAGTTAGTTTCAGTGAAACATGACCTATGATGATTTTGTAGAATTTCAAACAAACAAATTCCTGGGGTTCGAGGAAGGTGACTTCAGAAAAGATTTAGAAGCTGGACGATTTAGAGGATAAACGGGCAGTGAAATAAATAGCATTTACTAAATACTCGCCTCCGATGACCAATCCTGAGCTTCTGGTTTTTAGTGGAAGCTTTCTATTAAAAGTGTATCACCTATTTCACGTTATGTGTTTTGATTTAATCTCGCAGTTTAATAAGTATCGATGTGAATAAATGTATTGTTTCTGGAGACATTTGGTCGAGCGTGCCATCACGGCTACAATCCTGTTCACAAATACTTAGGTTTCGGGAGAAGGAGGCCCATTTCAAAACCTAAATACGAGTCTTGATGACAAGTTACGTACACAGAAGTCCGTGGACTTCACCCACACCCTTCAAGAGGACAAAACTGCAGTCGTATCTCAATATTAACCAAAATGATTGCAGACACCCACAATGCCTGCCTGCCTATTGGCCATATTGCAGGTGCTTCCTTTTTTTCACAATGGTAGTGACCATCTGTCTTTACGTTATCAGTATTTCTTATTATAGCACTGCGCACTGCAGTTTTCTTATAAATATTTTCTATTCCATAATGTGTCACATCATATACAATATAAAAATAATTATTGGGTTTAGGGGTTAAAAACTTCGAGTTTAGGTTTCCTTATATTATTATTATACACAAGGACGGACACAGTTAGAGGTCACGGTGTTAACGACCCCACAAAATATATTTTTTCACTGTAAAAAATTCCAACTTTCATGATAAATGAAGGGTGTTATTCCAAGACCATGGCAAATTCTGTCCTTGACTCCCAAAAATGAAAGTGTGTGTCCGGCCCTGATTATGCAATGTGTAAATAAATCGTTTGCATTCTATAGTTAGTTAAATTCTGCAGCATGATTTATGCTTGTACATTAGTTTTCATTAACTTGGGAAAATTTATACCGAAGTATATTAGTTTGAATTATCCTGATTGTAGGTGTATTAGAAAGTTAAATTTAACTCTAAATATAATGCGACTAATAAGGAAATTTACCTGGTGTACACGCATGTACAAAATAATCAAAAATATTATTATTATTATGATAATTATTTATATGCGTTCCCGTACTTGACGGTATAAGTTTGAAGCGGGCAAACCTAAGTACACAAGTCCTCCTCATATGTTTATCCATAATTTCCATATAATATCAAGGAACTTTTCGACTGTTCCTAACGATTTCTAATGATTGTGATTTGTAACGATGTTACGATTCGTAATGATCGCGTCCGAATGATTCTTTACTATTCTTTATTTTATTCAAAACTTACCTACTGTCTTGAGGTCTGGGGAATCACATATTTTACTTCCCTTAGGCAATTGATAGGAACGCAAAAAAAAAAGCTTATGCGAATAGTTAACTTTGCAGGCTTCCATGAACACGCTGGCCAACTTTTTAAATTATGGCGCATTCTTCCTTTCACTCTCTTAGTAAACTATGAACTTGCACTCCTTGTGTACAAAGTCACTAAAGGTGACCTAGTTTTACCTTTCTCTATCTCACAGACGACACATGATTACAATACACGTCACCAGGACGATATCAGAATACCGCGGACTCGCACAAACTATAAAACACACAGTGTCTCCGTTACGGGTTCTAAAATCTGGAATTCAATTCCTCAAGAATTTAAATCTCTCTTTTCTCACCCTTAAAGCCAAAATCTTTGATTAGTACTTAAATCAAGTATGCTCTGCCTGCTACTTCTGCCTTCCCACTCTTTCCTTTTAGTTTTCAGTTCTTCCCCCTCCTCTGCTCTCCCTGCTCTTCCTTTTCCATTTTTCTTTTGTCTGCCTTTCCTTATAAATGTCCTCTAAAAGTGCACCCACAACGGTCAACTCAAAATTCATTTACATTTTTCTACTATTTTTGTTTCTCCTACTTCTTCTCTCGGTACAGGCTACAAGGAAAAACATTCTTACTCTGCAGCCCACAAAGATTTCATCTTTGGACTTCAACCTTCACTTGTAACGTCTTCGAGTCAAGACTCTGCTCATAAACTCTGTAAATGTGATACACCTGCAAATGTAAATCTCTTAATAACAATGCGGATTTGTACGCGCGAATCAATATCTTTGTTGTTTCTTGTTGAATACGAGAAATCCCTTGCTTTTTCTACCGGAAAGAGAGCCCCGTTACTAGCATCGCTACTGCTGTCTTTCCTTTTCCCAAGCAAATCGTTTGTATGGTCTCCTGATGTACATAATAATAAGGAATAAAGTATTACTATGTCTTTTGTAGCTCAATATAGATGTTGAGTTCAATTTCAAGTACTTCCAAATTTCTGCGCAGCGTGTTTGGTGTTAAACCTGTTGCTCACAAAATTGTAGATATTACATCACCCTCTTCCCATATAATACATTTCTTTGAATTTAGGATCTAAGGCCTTGGTATTTGATAGCCTTCATTCTACATGTGTAAACTGTGTTGTTTACCTTAGGTATTATTATTTTTATTAAACAGCACATACTTAGGATGTATGGAAGCAAGACCCTGTCCAGGTTTTAATTTCGTGGGGGTTCAAAATATTTTACAACGTCTATCGATACAATTACAGCATATAATACTGTAGCCAAGTCCCATTAAAAATTTAGTTTCGGGGGCCGGTCCCTAAGATCAGGTATGCATAGAAGGCAAGAAAAAAAAGGAAGTAAGCACTCGCATGTTATTAAAATGTCACTATCTACTACGACATCATACTCGACGAAAGGAAAGTGTTGGTTTGACTGCTATGTATGTTTCCATAGTTATCTTTAGCTAGTTCATATTATATATCCGTCAGTGGGGTAGCGTGACATTAAAAATAGACCACCTGCAATTAATCACCACGTTCACTTCTCGAATAAAAAATTCATATTTCTTATGTATATTATCATAGAAATGAGAGTAATGGTGGTATTTGCATGTATTGTACTTTTTTATTCAAGAGAGTCACGGTGAATGGTTGGAGATGATTCACTTTTGAAACCTCACTATGCCAATGGTATCAGTGGTATTTTCAATTTGGTTCATCTAAAAAGATTTAAAATTGTACTGTTTTTAAATAAACCATCTTCTTTATAACCAAATTGTAGGTAAAATACTTGACAATGATCTCACCAGTTTGCTTAAACTTGCAAACTATGTTTGGACCAATGTCTAAAACATAATCCTGTCGGGCTTTCAGTCTCAACATCACAGGTATAAAATTATCCACGTTTTACGTTACAGTGACATGGTGATTATTTTTCTACCATTAGCAGCTAAAACGCTACCATATCGAGTTTATAGTGAAAGATTTTCATGCATGATCAGTTTCTCGAGTTAAAATTTTACCTCAATCACAGAACATTTTTTTTTTCGAAATGAATATAAAATAGCCGTATGTGTCAATCGTTCAATGATGGAATCTTTGAACGAGTACTCTCGTTCATGATAGGTGGGAAAAATCGTTCATTCGACGGTTAGTGAACGATTTGAAACCAACAAGGCCATGTGGAAGGATGCAGTCCATTGTTTCTAAATGAATATTGTTCTATATACACTGTGGCACTGTGTTTCCAGTAAAAACTGGATTGGAGGCCAACTGGGCCAGAATTAGTTATCATCCCATAATTCCATAATTTACTTTGGGAGTCATCGTGACGATGAACTGACATCGTCATCGTAATTAAAATAACTGTATTGAAAGTGATATTGCTTTATAAGAGGTTTTTGAACTGGATTGTGGCAGCGCATTATAGTTAATAACTGCGTGTTATGTAGAGTGCACGTTAATGATGCCGTGCATATGTGTTATATTTTCTACATTGTTTGATGTAAGGATGTCGATATTGGAGTAATACTGCATGCCTTCTGTGCAATCGCAAAACCCTTGCAGTTTACTAACAGAAGAAAAGAGGCAGCGTAGTCAGAGAGATGAAACATAAATTTTTTACTAAATTATCGAAGAAAAACGAGTTGATTTCAGTGTCACTTCTTGGCTTACGTTGACCTTCCCGGTTAAATGATGGTGTTTTGGCTGACATTTGCTGGTCTTGAAGAATTGAGTTGGTTTGCTCCATGTCTCCTATTATCAAGTCGGATTGGATGTTGAGAATAAAAGGAACACTGCTTCACATGGTTACTCTGCCAAGAACTGAACGATGTGCTCTTATATTGATTTTTAATACTAGTTGAATTAATGCAGTTTTCGGTTAGATTCGTTGTTTAAATAATGCAATATCTATTTCTATATTTAAAAGTTAATGTAATCTTATTTAATATTCATATAAGTGCCATAAAGTTGTTAAATCTCGTTGTTTGCGGGCAAAGTTAATTGAATTTATGGTCCTGCTAGTTAGTATTTCATGTTTAACATAGTCAACTAAAAGTATAACCTTTAAAGAAACAATGCAGAATTTCACTAAGAGATTCCATAACGAACGGTTATTTTGACACTGGTTTAAGTTTTGAAAACACGACGTTTCAGGAGCGAACTGCTCCCTTGGTAAAACGAAGGTGGAATGTAAAAATCTGCCTTAGCATGACAAAGGGAGAAGTTGGCTCCCGAAACGTCGTGTTTTTAAACCTTACGCCAGTGTCGAAATAACTGTTTGTTAGTGTAACCTTTGTTGGCCATTGGCTCTAAGGTAGAGGAAGCAGTAACATCGTTGTTTGGAGGTCCTGCTTAGATATGCGATCCGTTTTAGCGTGAAGACAGATTCTATGAACAGAGCCTCTACGGAATTACTGTGGACATACGTTCGACTTTAAAGCATGCTGCTGTGAATACTTCACCCTTCTTGCCAGAAGATGTCTACTATGAATTCATAGAATCCAGGATAATGCAAGTTTAGTTTATAAATTAATTCTCACTGTTCATTCTTGTTCAAATATCAATACTTTCTCATTGAGTTAAGAGTTATACTGTTTTTCTCAGTTTCCTCGGGTCCGTTCGTCGGGGTTCTATTGCTTTAGAAGGAAGTCGTTTGTGGGTTTATTCTGATGAAAAGCCGCAGTCAAGTATTCTGTTATATGCCATTGGCAATTTAATGTTTGCGCCTTGAAGTGTACAACATTTCTCCACGATATAAACTTTGTTCACCAACTCATTGTTTTCATTTGTACGCAGACAAAAAGACACCCATCCTGATTATTGTTGACTTCAGGCAGATTAAATTTAATTAAAAGGCAAATGGAATTTATTCCCTATCGATTAGGTTAACAATTATCATTGACCACAATACCTTTTCTGATCCTTTTATTATACAACCCCTTCACTATTCAGATGACTAGCTTAATAATCGATTCTCCATTAAATTACCTTTCATAAGGTGTAGAGTTCTAGTTTTGTTGAAAAATGCAATGAATTCACTTCTTCCCGTCAAACTCGTATAGCTGTTTATTAGAGAAATGCTCGGAAAGTTTTGTAGTAGGGGCGAACTCTCATCACAGAAACTGAACGGTCGCGCATGTTTGATTATAAAGTCAACTGGGTGGCGTTTTAAATATTAATCGTAGAGGAAATGACAATTTTGCCTCAATGTGAAGCATTGACAATTTCTTATCCGCCAATTTTCAAATTAAAAACCGGCATGAATACGCTCATATCATTTGTTTGACATTATTTCATAGATTTCAAGAAAATCGATGAGGTTGTTGTGAATTAGCATAAAGTTTCTAATTAGAATAAAAGTTTGAAATTTTACATTGCTTTTAGAAAGCTACAGATGAGAATTCCAGCGCATACTAATGTAGGTATTTAGACAAATATTACTTCTGCAAAAACTGACGGTTTATGCGTATTTTTTGCGCAAGCGACTGTTCGTTTTACCTGTATTTGGATTGATAGATTCCAAGTTATATTTATTTACCCCAAGTTCAGCTTTTAGGAGAGGAACATAGCTCAGAACAAACGATTTAATTAGAGTCGATCGAATTCAAACATGAAATATTTACATAAAGAAGAGAATCACAAAGCATCAACTTTTCATATTTCTTGTTCTTTGAAAACATCTTTTCAAAGTGTATTAAACTTCTCGAATTGCGGAATTTGTGATTAAAGTTTCTAACAAGTTACGAAAGAAAAAGTGGAAAGGGCTGAAATTGACCTAAGAAACTTCAATGGAATCCATAATGCTTATAAAGCGGCAATGGATGAAAGTTGGATGGAATCTGAATCCTGAACATCGCCACAACACCCATAATATATGTATTCTCACATCACACTTAGGACGTGTTAACCATTTTCACACTTTTTGTTAACTGTAAAAAAATCTCATTTCATAGAGGTCCAAGTGCATAGAATATAAAAACACAAGTAACAAATTTTTCCCATTTCTTGTCCTTTCCAAATATCTCTTCAAATTGTATTAAACTTCCCAAATTGTGGGATTTGTGATTAAAGTTATTGGCAAGTTGCGAAACAAAAAGTGAGAATTGCTGAAATTGACATAAGAAATTTCAATGGAATGCCTCATGCTTATGAAGCGGCAATGGATAAAATTAAGATGAAATCGAGAGTCTTGGTGATCGCTACAACTCTCTTAATGTATGCATCTTCGCATCATATTTAAGAACTGTTAACCACTTTCACACTTTGTACGAAATGTAAGAAGAATAGTCATTTCATAGAGACCCAAGTGGTTCCTTGTGTGCATCTTTCTACAAAGAAGCGGTAAAAGGAATACGGAAAAACGTCCAGGCTTAACATCATAATTAATACAATTTTTTTTCATCTCTTTCATTCCCTTTGAAGCATTGCCGAGACTTAATCAAGGGATTTCTAAGGACAAGAAAAAGAGTAATAAGACCATTTTATTTGTTGTTTTTCCTTCATTATGCAGGCAAGTCTTATTCAACTAATGGACGGATCTCATTAGGGACAGTAAAAACTCATTATTTTCAACAATGTGGAAGAAAAAATATTTTGAGTTTATTATGTGTTCAAAGAATAATTATTTAATCAAAAACTTTTATGAAATAACCATTCTTTTTGAAATTATGTATCTATATGTTTTGGATCTGAAGATATTTTCTTTAAAATTGAATACATGTTACGTAAATAAACCATTCACCATTTTTGATTAGGGTAGAATTTCTGATCCCATAACAAAAACATTTTAAGATGGTTATTTTCAAAAGATCGTTTTTAGGCAAATTAGATATCGATTTATATTTTACCATATAATGGCAAACGTTTTCTGAAACTATATTGCACTTGAAAGTTCAATTATTTTTGTGTGGATTTAATGTTTCGAATGAGAAACGCAAAAAATTTGCATAAATATCCTTCCTTTCGATGTTTATTTATTTATATAATAAGAAGATTAGTATATTTGAATAAAACAGGTACATCGAAAGGAATAAACTTAGGAGAAAACGCAATATGCAAAAATACTCTAAAACTCAGGTTAAAATCCACTAATGAATGATGGGCGGCTGGCGAAAACATTATTAGATAGAGACTATGAGCATAACGCTAAGATAAAATACATGACATTAGAATAAATAAATGAGAAAAAAGGAAAACGGAGTTTCATTAAAATGATAATAATCGTTGGCAAATAATTTTTTAATTATATGCTTCGGAAACATTCGTTATAATTATATATTAGAATACAACGATTAATCAGAGCTTACCATAAAAATAAAATTTCGACCATTATTTAAGGTATAAGAAAATATTCTGAAACGCTTCGCAAAAACGACATTTCCCGTTATCAAGAGAAGTGATATAGGGAACAGTAGTTGTCGAAACGTTGTTAAATAGTTTCCTGTTGGTTGGAACACGGATGAAATTTTGCTAGTTATAATTATATGTATTGGACATTATATTATATTATAGTTATATACATTGAAAATATATACACATTGAAACATTTACAGTATAGCAAAACACAGTGAAAATTTTACATTATAGTAATACATATTGAAAATTTTACATTATAATATTAAATATAAAAAGTTTTACATTATTGTAGCACACATTAAATATTTATATTGTAATAAAACACATTAGAAATTTTACGCTATAATAAAATATATTGGAACTTTTGCATTTGAATAAAATAAGTTGAATGCTTTATATTATTATTGACAATAGAATAATTATAGTAAAGATGAAACGACACACTGCGCAAAATATTAAATAAAATAAAACACATTAACACAGTTAAAATAAATACGATGGTTTATAGCTATTTCGGAAGCGCGTTTAGGCTTCCTTCTTCAGAACCCTAGTTACACTAATGTGACACACGTGCTAGAAAAACTATCGATGCCAAATTGCTAGTCCAAAATTAGTTCGGGTAAACCAGTTGTGGGTCCGTAGCCGCGTCTTTTGCTATGGGACGAATGAAGTTTCTCCAAATAGAGGACATGGAATTGAACGGAAGCTGATCGTTAACAGTAGAAGAGGAATGCGAAAGAATATGGAAGGCTTCAAAGAAATTGAGGTCGGCTGGTGAAGAAACTTTCTCTATTAGATGGGCCTTGTCGAAAGAAAATTTGTGGCCAGCTTCCCAGGCGTGTTTGGCCAAAGCAGATTTTTCCAGTTGTTGTTTACGCACGTAGGCTTCATGCTCTTTAAGCCGAAATCGAAGGGCCCGACGTGTTTGACCAATATAAACACGATTACACTGGCATGGAATGGAGTAAATTCCAAAATAATTGCAATCAGGAATAATATCCTTGAGTTTGGAATAACCGAGTTTATTGATTGGAGTAAAAGTGACCTTGAAATTAAATTTACGGAGGATGGAAGCAATTTTTGAAGAAATTCGTGGAACGAAAGGAATGCTGATAAAATTACAAGGAGAGGAATCAATCAAGAGTGTACTGCACAGCTTAGGTCTAGTGAGTTTCTTCAAAGCGTCGTCAATAATGGTAGGATTGTAACCACGATCTCGAGCGATGTCAAGAATATGGTTAAGTTCAATCTTGAGTAATTCTTCAGATGATGACAATTTTAGAGTACATGAGACCAAACCTGTAGAACGTGCTTATCGTCTAATTTTGTGGATGGGCGGAAGCAGCATGCGGCGGGAGGCTAACAGCAAAATGTTTCCGATATACGCTGGTTTGGAACCCGGACGGCGATCTATGTACCAAAACGTCCAGGAAAGGCAATGAACCGTTGTTTTCTTCTTCCAAAGTGAATTGTATGTGAGGGTTGACGGACTTTAAGGTGGTGAGAATTGTAGAGAGATCTGAACAATCGTTTGGAAGAATAGCGAACTTGTCGATGCGATTGAGAATATCCTTTTCCACGTAATGCATATAAATATATCACATAAAATGGGTGAAAGAGGATTTCCCATGGCAAAGCAATCAGTTTGCGAAAATAATTGATCACGGAAAGAAAAGCAAGTCTGTGTGATACAGATCTCCGTAAATTTGACTAATTCACGGATTTCAGCATCAGCAAAATGAAATTCTTTCATACGAAAGATAAGAGCTTCAAGAGCTCCCTGAACGGGAACATTTGTGAAAAGGCTTTTGACATCGAACGAGACTATTTTTGAAGAAGCGAAAGAAGAAAGGGAATTTAATTTGGAAATGAAGTCAGAAGAATTAAGGACAGTATCATGGTTGTTAGCCAGGAGAGGAGAAAATCTGCGGACGAGAAATTTGGCTAGGGGATGGGTTGCAGTACCGATGTTGGAGACTATGGGCCGCAATGGAATGCCGGGTTTATGAACCTTCGGGAGGCAATACAGTCTTGCGACATTAGCAATAGAAGGAACTACGGATTTGTTAGTTTCGGGATCCAAGATGTTTGATGACCGGACTATTTTACTAACATTAGAGAGTTGAGCGGAAGATGTGTTTTTCTTGAGCACTTTATAAGGACCTTCACTGATGAGGTTGTCGACTCCTTCAATGTATTTCTCTTTGTCCATAACTACTATCTGCCCGCCTTTGTCTGCTTTAGTGATAATCAAATTATCGTTTGAATACAAATCCCTGATCACACGTTGGCACGAGATAGGAATGTTAGGTTTCGGCTTGGAGTTAGAGGACAAAGCTTCCGCCACCAGATGCCTCAGTACCTCTTTTTGGCCGCAGTTGATTTTGCTGAACTGTAGAGCACGTTCCACAGGAGCGATAAATCTTTTAGGAAGAACGGGTTTTGAAATGCAAAAATTAGAGTTCAAAGACAGCAGGTTCAGTTGTTTTTCCGAAAGTGGGACCTTAGAAAGGTTAAGAACCGCCTTCTGAATTACTGGTGGTTGGGTGGTCGGTGGAGTATCAATAAGCTTCGAAAATTTGATTGAATGTCTGGAATGAAGGTGCGCGGAAATAACCAAACATTTTTCAAAGCTTTTCTGATCAAAAGAATTAAAATTAGATACACCTGCAGACAGTTTGAGATGGAGCGGGTACAGTTCTTCTTCGATGCGAGCCAAATTTGCCCGGACTTGTTTGATAATGGCACGCAAAATGCTTAGTTTGTAAGAAAATAGTGTCTTATTCAAACGAAAATTAGAATTTAAATTGCATTTTAGCGATATAAATTGAGGAATGATCTTATAGTTATGAAAATTTTTAAATGTTTTTAAATTTTTAATTTTAAAAATTTAAGATGTTGAAGTAGTTTACATCTTTGAACCTGGTGTTTAGAAAATCTGTTTAGATCCTGTAACCACGATGAAACGGAGAGCGACATGATAAAGGCAGTGAAAAATAATTGTAAATTACTGACCGTGCTGAAGAAATATCTTGAAAGGTCAACCAGGTTACAGGCAACATGTTTGAGTCCATTAATTAAGTAGAACACGTGGACAGCATAATACGTCAGCAACGAAGGCTGAATTAAACTTATTAAGACCCGACGAACAGAGTCATATCCAGCAATGAACGAATTTTACAGATCTCATTGATAGGACTTGCATGGTTGCCCGTACGAAAAGGCAAAAATACCTTCAAATACGTAGTGACATCACAAAAGTCGCGTAGTGTGTAATGGCGAATTTATAGTAAAGATGAAACAACACAGTATTGTTGAAATGCTTTGAAAAAACCAGCTTGGTTATTCCAAACTGAACGATATTATTCCTGATTGCAGTTATTAGGGAATTTACCCCATCCCATGCCATTGCAGTCGTGTTTATATTGGTCAAACACGACGGGCACTTTAGTTTCGTCTTAAAGAACATGAAGCCTACGTGCGTAAACAACAATTGGAAAAATCTGCTTTGGTCAAATACGCCTGGAAAGCTGGCCATAAATTTTCTTTCGACAAGGCCCATCTAATAGAAAGAGTTTTTTTCACCAGCCGACCTCAATTTCTTTGAAGCCTTAAATATAATTTCACGTTACCCTTCTATTGTTAACGATCAGCTTCCGTTCAAGTCCATGTCTTCTATTTGGAGAAACTTCATTCGTCCCATACCAAAAGATACAGCTACGGACCCAAAACTAATTTACCCGAACTAATTGTCGATTAGAAATTTGGCGTCGACAGACTCTCTAGCACGTGGACCACGTTAGTGTAACTAGGATTCTGAAGAAGGAAGTCAAAACGCGATTCCAAAATAGCTGTAAACCATTATATTTATTTAAAAAAACGTTAATGGGTTTTCTTTTATTTAATCGAATAATTATCATTGAACTTAAAACAGTGAAACTGTTGTAAACGTAATTTACACGAAATAATTTCAACTACTGGCTACCGGAAAGAAAATAATCTGGAATAAACGCAATACGAATATGCTCATAAAATTACAAATTTAATAAAAAATAATAACATCAATTTAATATTGGAAGGATTTCGTTTTATAGTAATTCAATTTAGTTATAATAAAATTAAATAATATTTTAATTTGACTTAGATTTTACGTTTGTATTAATGTTTTACAAACTAATTTGTCTTGATCTCCGATTATAAATTTTAATAGGATTTAAACTAGTATCTCGAGTTTTATTAGTTAGCAGAATACTTTTTAAGCCCAAGTAGAAATAAATAGCTCCGTCTGCAGTTAATCATGCTTCTGTGTGCTAATCCTCTGTTAGAAAAGTCCGTTAAAACTAAATTCTTTTATTTTTACTTTTGACATTTTGGTGAATTTTATACATATAATATATGTATTAATAAATAAATTTCGTAATTTCTCAAATAGGTATAATACTTACAATTCGTTAAAAAATTAAATGACTACCTACGGTCGATTTCAGCATTTTTTTTGCAAATCATGTTTATTTAGATGTATAAATAAAGATGTTCGCAAGTAATCTCAAAAAAGTCTTACTAGACAATAGGATATGTACTATGTTTATTATATTTTTTAATATAACTATGTTTATTACCGACTATGTTCTTACTGCCTTTACTTTTTCATTAAATTTCGTGTATTTATGAGTTTGTGATTTGTAAGCAACGTCGTCACACACATATAAACATAAATTGAACATGAAATTTAGAAGATTTTCAATTTATATCTTGATACATTTAAGTAATGTAAATCCGGGTTACATGCCTCACTTTTTTTAAAATCGATATTCTGAGACCCATGGCGCACAAACATGAAATTTACTTAGTCATAATAATTAATACACTTTTAAAAAACATATATATTAGTAAAAAATAATTTACAAAAAATTCAATAAGCCGCCATAATTTATTTCTAACACTCTTCGTCGCGACATATCTCCTGAGTGTATCGGGTGTTACTCCGCGCCATGAGGCTTGCCGCGTTTCGTAGAGTAAATAAATTTACGACGTAAAAACGACAATAAAAACACTCTACACTAAGACCATGCTTCACTAAAACACGAAAATATTTCATAATAAACTCTGTAGCTCACCTTATATATTTTTTTAATTTAAACACAAAAAGGCACAGGGACACGATGTTTTTACCAAACACGCTTACATAATACATGGCGCACATTTGGTATTTTTTGCAGTGTCATCCCACAGCCCGTTTCAGAACTAAAGGGGGTGCGCAATCTATACCTGATGAGGCATGGAACCCGGACTTACCCTGCATTGAACTGAAAATTTTGATATCTCAATCAACTTCAACTATCTTTTTAATAGATTTGATATTTTAATTATATGTGTTCTCGTATCTGACGATATAGACTTAAGACGAGTAAAGACATATGTACTCAAGCCTGTTTCTTGATAATTATCCAACTGTTGTATCCAGGAACGTACTGAATGATCCGCATTTGTTTAAAAATGTGGCCTTTTGTAGTTCAATACAGACGTTGGGGTCGGTCTTAAGTGTGTTTAGATTTATGTGCAGTGTAATTGGTATTAGGCACGTGGCTGATAAAATTATAAATATACAATGCTATCTTTTCCATGGGCCACATTTATTTGCTTTTGTATCTGAAGTCTTAACATTTGGTTCGTTTTGTTTCCTATGCGATCTGTATGTCGTTCTTGTCAAGAATGTTTATTTCTGCTACGCTTATAATTTATTTAGTTTTATCAACATTGTATTACTGTTTCACTATTTATAGAGGGTGGGGCTGAACTCTACCGACAAAATTAGAGGGGTTGTTTACGGCACCAAATAAGGCATATTTGCCCATATCCCCGTGTCCGCAAAGGGGACGGTTTGGCTGTAGAGAGTAACTACAGTTTATGCCCATCACGTTGCTACGTAGCCAATTGCATGAATTAAATGCAATTTTTGATACATAATTTAAGTAAATGAGCTAATAATACACTAAAGACAAATAAATCCGGACATCTTTTTTCCAATTATATCATGTGTTATGATGTAGTGAAAATAATCCTAAAACTGCTTTCCTAATGTATTATAAAAGAGTTGGGAACTTCCAAATATGTCCAACAGGTGAAGAAAATTAAAATAAACATTTTTTGTTCAGTGAATTTTTTTCCAAAAATTAGCCGTTCGGGCACTACAGTGAATTTACTGTTTGTGCTCACCACATTCAAGGTTTCACAAATGGCTACAATGCGCCATTTCAAGAATTTTTCAAATTATTTAATGTCAACGTACTTCGGGCTACTCTCTGGCTACTTTCTAAAATGAGTTAATTTCACTGAAATTATATGTGTAGAATCCGCCGCTTCGGTTACGACTGTGGATTCTACACGAGAACACAAAAAAAATAAAAAATGATTTAGTGAAGATTAGAAAAGAGAAAAAAAAGAAGAAAGGAAGAAACAAAAATGATCAAAAACATTTATCCCACGCATTTTCAAAAACACTGTATTTTCAGTTCGTTTCAACCTCAATCTGAAGGGCGTTAACAAATGAAAACGGCATGAGGGTGGTTAGACTTCCAGCCTTAATAACTCAACAAATATGTATTTCTCAGCATTTTCGCATTAACATATTTTGCTTAGAATTTTGCAAAGGATCGCGCTGTGCAGAGTTTCTGCAGTCTTAACGGGACAGATACCTTCTATATATTTTAAAATTGTATAAACATGCTTTATAATTAGTATAAACATGTTTTATAATTAGTATAAACATGTTTTATAATTAGTATAAACATGTTTCATAATTAGTATAAACATGTTTCATAATTAGCATAAACATGTTTCATAATTAGTATAAACATGTTTTATAATTAGTATAAACATGTTTTATAATTAGTATAAACATGTTTTATAATTAGTATAAACCTGTTCTATAATTGATAGAAACATGCTTTGTAATCAATATTTGTTTTACGAAAAAAAGAATTATTTTATTATTTTTGAGATAGCTATTTTTGGTGGATCGAAGTTTTATGAATTACAACTATCTGTACAAATAATGTGTATGCATTTGAAATATAAGTTTTAGGAAATAAAAAATTTAAAAGGACGTTTTCCACAGGTTAAGGAAAAGGGTTTCAAAAGAAATTTGTTTCATAAGACATTAAATAGGCGGGAGAATTCTTTATCGCGTTTTTGCAAGAGGCGCTCTTTCATTTTATTTTTAACTTCCTTTCAGTTATGTGCGTAAGAATTTATACTGTTTTCTCCTGCCGTTTAAGATAATTTCTAAAGTAAAATTTGTTTGTATTGGTTCTTAAAAATCAAGCATCTTGAGCTGTGTATTTTACATCTTTCAATATCGCTCTCCTTGGATTCTTTCTAACTTGTTAATAACATACATGTTTACAGAAATTTCATTTTATATATATATCATCATCATCATATTCAACCATTATCTATCCACTGCTGGATGAAGGTCTCTCCAAATGCTTTCCACACAAGTCTATCCTGGGCCATTCGTTTCCACGTCACCCCAACCTCTTTTCTTATTTCATCCACCCATCTAGTTTGAGGACGTTTTCTAGGTCTTCGGTGGTCTCTTGGAATCCAGTTGAGAACTTGCTTTGTCCATCGTTGATCAGTTCTTCTTGCGATATGCCCAGCTAGACGAATGAGTCCTCATTCGTCTAGCGGTCCAAGACACTCCGGGCTAAACGGAGGGACCCTGGTTCGAATCCAGGATGGGGAAAGCGTCTCTTTTTCTCCAAAATTACATAAGCTCTAGTTTGAGCTGTAATTAATACGTGGGTGGCAAAAATTATTGTATAATAAATTCCCCCACGAAAACTCACAAAAATCTCGCCCCGGAGGCTTTTCTGTGTTGACCATATTTGGCAATTGTGTTATCCCTGTGAAGGGTAATAATACCTTAACATAAAATGCGTGTTATTATTTTATACGTTTCAGCATAGCTCGGTTATTTTTTCAAGCATTGATAATTTCATTACAAAAACTCTCTTTCCTAGGATGTTCCCATAAAAAAATTATGTCTATTGTTTATTGAACATTTATAAATTACAGATTTTCAATAAGCTAGGATAACAAGAACATTATCCATATATCCATAAATCAAGAGATCAAATCAAAATAGTTAAAGTATATTTAATGTATTATTATTACACGCATAAATCGATTATAAGTTATAAGAAACCAATATTATAATATAAATTAAATAATGTGCATAATATTAACATATGTGTAAGAGAAACTAGATGAAAATACTTGTTGATGTGCTAAGTAATTTTATATCTAACATTTGGCTATTCGTTTAGGAAAAATAAAAGAACATTATTTCGTTTTTTAGATCATCGTTCATCTGATATTAAAAAAAAATTCTTTTTTCTCCAGAAATATTCCAATCCTACTCATAAAGCCGTGATTCTACGATACATATAATATATAAACTAAACTTATAGTTAGAAAATACTCTCTTTCATTTCCACGCTATTGGCATAAGTAAAGCCAAGCTGCGTAGATAATGACTAATACAAGGAATTCTGACAACTGAAATTGATTTTCTGTCTATTAAATAAAAGTAATTTACCGTATTTTTTTACAAAGTGGAAGACAATGTTTCGTAACATTTGAAATTCTCTATACTAAATTTTATCATTATTATTCTTTCAACAATTATCTCTTCGAGAATCGTTAACCATATTCTTGCAAAGGCTGGAAGTTTAGGAACATTTTTATGCAAACATCGTATAAGGAATAAGGATCTATAAACTACCATCGCAGCTTGAAAGCTGGAGGGTGCATTTTGGAAATGTTGTATTAATAATTGAAAGTTTCATTTCAAGATTCTTTATCTCTGATGTGCTCTTTTAAATGATACAACCTTAGAGTTTGATAGATGGCAACGCACGATGAAGGAAATTGGAAAGGGCAGGAAACATTAATTACAGATTTAAAATGGAGGACTTGGATTCCATATTTGTGTATACGAAATTCGGCTAGACTAGTAATATATAAATAAATCTAGAGTTTTCATAATAATCTTTATTTCGTCGTTGAAACTTTGAAATAATATTAGTGGAATATTTTATGAAATTTTCCGTTGTTATCATCATCATATTAAAATTTACATATTATTGTGTATAAAAATAACCCATATTCATAATATTCTGCCACCAATAATATATTTTGCCATATTCTGATCAGGCAAAGTTGTCACGTGCTATTTATAATATGTTGTTAAAAGGAGTCTTTATGTTAACAAATTATTTACGAAATAAATTCGATTTCTATATCATGTTAAACTTTAAAGACAACTTTGTGAAGTTAGTGACACATTTAACTGAATTTAAACATCAAGATGTAATGCATAAATCAAGCGCCTATCCTAATTTCTTTAGGTCTCTATCAACGATTTAAATAAATGTATTTTTATATATAGAGAAAATTAACAAGTGGGGAATATGGCGTGCGAGTTATAAAAATAATCCAAGTGAGAGAAGGTAAGGAATCTGTCTGTGATTAATAACCAGTATATTTGTTTTCACATTAGATGAAAGATTTTTACTTTATACTTAAATTCAAGAAAAATGATTATTACATTGGATTAAATGACAAGTATTTGTATTTCAAGAAAAATAATTCTTTCATTAGATTGATGAAAAGCATTTGTATTGAATGTGAGGAAAATAATTATTAAATTGGATTTATTGAAAAGTAATTTTATTGAATTTAAGGAAAATAAATATTACATTAGATTTGATGAAAAACTTATAAGAAATTTGACTAAAATTATTTATTTTATATTTAATGAAAATTACTTATTTTGCATTTATGTGAATCGAACAAAATGCAGATTAAATTAAGCAAAAATATTAATCAACGTTTATTGGCGTAGTGATACCAGCGCCGATGGTATGGCGTGATTAGATGGTTAATTAATGGTTGATTAATATGTTTTTTTAATTTACTTATTTTGTATTTAATGAAACTTACTTATTTTTTATTTAATGCAAATTTCTTACCATCTATTTATGGATGACATATAATTTGCTTCAGGTTATGAATATAATTAGTATCATATTATAATATATTTCGAAAATATAGCCAATGTCACAATGTTTTAAAATTCCTTAAATAAATATATAGTAGATATTTTGATTTGAAAGTTTTTTTTCAAAAGATAAGCTTTTGTGAATGATTTAAAACGCTTAAAGTAAAATAATAAACGAAAATCGAAGGTTACAAGAAATGGAGCTCGCAAATAAAATGCAGAATGAAAAGCAGGTCTATTTCTTTGTTTTAATTATAAACTTGTTTTATAAAATAATTTTTGACAATTTATGAATATCCACATTTGAGCGAGAAATAACAAAATAATCTATTTTGAATTTAAATTATGAGAAAAACATCGGTGCTTTTTTATGAATAGCAGTGAATATTTCGATAAAGAAATGATTTTTTAAAGATTACAGAATAAAATTTGCCAATAATTTACAATTCTCAAAATAAAACAGAAGTATATACCTGAAAAAACTGTCAAATGAAATACGAACTAAAACTAAAACGTTATTCTATATTTATGTAAATGATGATAAAAATATAACATTTCTTATATGGAATATTTATAAGTCTTTTATTCATAGACTCAAAATGCGTTTCTTTTACTGCTTAAAGGTCACACGATACATTTGCGTTTTCTATGAGCAAAATATTCTTAAAAAGGGCTAAAGTTAGCTGGCCAAATCTAGCTGGTGGTGATTTAATTTCTAAGCTATTTCACACACATCTGACAAGACAAACGTTGGGTAAACTGATCTTCTAGTATTGGCATTTTGTTCCACGATAATTGAAAATCATTACCAGTTCTTTTCTTTGTCTCAGTAAGATGCACGTGAAGCTTGGGTTTCAATGAGAACTGCATCGAAATTGGTTCCAGAAAGAGTATTCTGATTAATTAATATCGACTTCTGTAAGTTTCTAATGCGTTTCCAGGCCCTTTTCAGTAAATAATCTCCATATGGTCGGGTCTTGCAAACTTCCACCTATAGAAAAAAAGAAATAATTTTTAACAAAGTTTTTTAGGCGTAGTAATAATAATAATGTTAATGTTAGTAATAGTAATGTTATGTCATGGTTAGATGGTGAAACGTTCGTAAAGAAAAGAAATGTTTTCTAAGTCTTGTGGCATGTAATCCCACGACCTTCTACCATCCTGGCAGTTGCTCCTACCAACTGAGCTGCAGACGACATACACTCAATCCCTTACGAGCATTTACGCTTCCAATGAATTTTCAGTTTCTTTTCAATAAATAATCTCCATACGATCGGGCTTTGCCGACTACCACGGATGAGAAAATATGATATAAGAAAATAGTGTAGCTTTTTACTTAAACTTGTTTTCATAAATCATGGCTTGACAATAAAACTTTTGCATAATTTATTTTCTAATTCTTCTTGTACAATTTTTTCTTAACTCCTTAAATAAAAGTTTCTTTAACATTTATGATGCATTACTCAAGGATGGTTTTCCTTAAACGCTGTCATTGTGTTAGCCGTTGCCTTAAATTCTATATAGATTTTGTTTAATTGTATTTGTGATTTACTCATAACTTCCTTATTAGAAAAAGCCTCTATTTTCAATTAATAACTGTTATATTTGTTTAAGTGTGACATGAAAATTGCACGTATTTTAATAACAGATTTTGTGTTTAACATATTGTTGCTTACACCATTCAAATTTTTTAAATTTTTGAACTATAAATAACTGTCGCTTATAATCGCTCTCAATGTATTTTTTTATATTTTCTTATTGGAAATTATTGATATGCCCACAAAGTAGAAAATCAGCGTAAACCACGATAAAGAAAAAAATTCAAAAACTTTCATTATGAAGGACACAAAGATGAAGCAAAATGGTGATTCATATTAAGTTAAAAACATTGTAGACGCAGAAAACATAAGAAAGAGAGAGAGAGAGCGAAACGGTGTATCACGCAATACTTACAATGGTAGTTTGCCCATTTGTAAAACTGGAGAGTGTTTTGTGCTTATACGTAAAGATATAGGTTACAACGCTGATTTCCACTTAAAAATCTCATCTGCGTAGCCCTACGTCAAATTATATTGCGTATATATATATATATATATATAGAGAGAGAGAGAGAGAGAGAGAGAGAGAGAGAGAGAGAGAAAGAGAGAGAGAGAGAGAGAGAGAGAAAGAGAGAGAGAGAGAGAGAGAAAGGGAGAGAGAAAGGGAGAAAGAGAGAAAGAGAGAGAAACGGAGAGAGAGAAATAGAGAGAGAGGAGAGAGAAAGAGATGCTTTTGACTTAAGCTCTCATTAGAAATAAATTTATCACTCCCAGGGAAAATAATCTACAAATAAACGCTATGTATCGAGTACGGGGTTGAGGGCTATATGCCATCTAAATCACGAAACTGATTAGGCCTTTGCCTCTTCTGCTGACGAATGAAAAAAAAAAATGTTGGGAAAGCTGTCAATATTTTTAGCGTGGTCTTTCTCAAGATAAAATAAAACAGCTGCAATATTTTCAACTTGGATCGGCCAAAGATAGATATCAAGCCCTGATGATTTAAATAAACCATCTTGCTATGTAAATTAAACGGAAGAAGATTTTGACCTACAATTGTATACATTTAAAAAGACATAATTCAAAACATTGATGTCGATATTTAAATTAAAATTGCTTTTAAAGTAACTGGCGGTTTATACTCTTTTGCACAAACTGCTGTTCGTTTTATCTTTACGTGGACCGCCAAATTCCAAGATATTTGCATTTTCCGTAACTCAGCATTTAAGGGGGAGAAAATGGCTCAACGGCAAGGAATTAATGGATGTCGAGAGAATTTAAATATTAAAAATTTACATAGAGCGCAAGAGAACCGCTTTCGATTTTTATTTCTTTCCTTTTCGCAAACCTATTTTCAAAGTGTATTAGACTTTCTAAATAGAGAGATTTGCCATTCAGCCTGGTGGAAAGTGGGGGTAAAAAAAGGAAAGACCCTCGATGAGAATTGCCGTAAAAGCTTCTAATGGACTCCATTATACTTGGAAAGCAGTAATGGACGAAATTGGGTTGAAACCTGAGCCGTGGACAGCGGCTCAGCTCAAATAGTAGGCGTTCATCTTAGTCTTCAGGACTATTAAATACTTTTTCTCTGAGCTCAGAAGGATGGTCAGTTTATAAGGACACATGTAGTATTATGTGTACATTTTTCCGAAAGCAAGAGAAGAAAAAAGCGGGAAAAGTCCTGGTTTAAAACCATCATTAAATATTTTTTTCTATTTATTCTTCTCCTCCTTTTGAAGCACTACCGAACTCTATACAATAGGCTTGAAGAAACAAGACAACCGGTGTGCAGACCCGCTTGCATGTTTTTGCCCTTCATTATGCAAGCAAGTTTTATTTAAATAATGGACGAATCTCATTAGGGGCGTTAAAAACTCAGAACTTCCAACGATGTTGGAAAAAAAATTCTTTTAACCAGGGTATTGATGTTGAAAGAAAAACTATTCTGTTCATTTTACTAAAATATTAAAGCTTTTTCTTAAGCAGCATCTTCTCTTTTGCCGCAATTCAGACGTGAACATATATTGTTTAAAAATTTCCATAAATTTGCTTAGGTAACCCGTTCATCTTTCGTAATTAGAATAGAGACTTTAATTTAATAAAATAAAAAATATTTACAGTAACTTACCTTTCAAAGATTGTTTTTAAAGTAATGGAACTTGTTTTACCTCAAAACTTTGGTTTTTAACTCTTTTCGAGCCACGACGATCTTTGGGCATCAGAGAGTTTTCCACTTCGCCCTTCATATTCTAAAATAATTTTGTTTGTTTGTTTGGATTTTTATGGCGCAAGAGCATCTGGGCTATACTGCGCCAAAGAAATTATTTTATTATAATATAATAAAATAATTTTGGTTGAGTGTCATCTTCGCAGTGCCATGTAGCGCCGCCTTCCATAGTTTGGAGACAATGCCTTACGCTATAAAACAGAATTATTTGTGAATTCTAATTTAACTGCTTTAAAAGACTCTCTGTTTTCCCATTAAAACTATTGTAAATTCCACCTAAATTTCATTAATTCACTCAAAGGTTATTAACTTATTCTATGTAAGAGACCAATCCAAGTAATTTTTGCATTGGGTGGAACTTCCTTTGAATATTTCCCAAAAATTATATATTATATTTAAAGACAAAGGTAGATATTGTGGTCCGCATAGTTGGGAATTCTCTATCCAGTATATTATGGCTACTATGCTTGCAAACACCGGAAACTTAAGGTCACTTTGAATGCAAACACATCTCCGGAAATAAAGGTCAATATCATTTGCCATAACATCTATAATGACGGAGAAGCAACGTTGCAATAGTCATTGAAAATGAACCTGAAGAATCTCTCACTCCGGTTTATTCTTGTGGAAGGCAGAATTTTTCTAGGAGTTCTGGAATTGAAGCCACTGGTCAATGCTAATCGGAAATGACTTGGTGTATTGACTTCAAAAGTGAAACAGCTAAATTTCCTTTTAAGGAGCAGTTATAATCTTCTATATATATGGCCATCAACAACAGCAGGAATATATGAAATGACAAGCCTGGCATATAGTTGTCCTTTTTAAACCGTAATTAAAAATATTTATTGGTGTAGTTCATGAAACTTATAATTAACCTCACCATATTCAACTTTTACCGATTATTCATATTATGTCAAACAACACTTAATATTCATAAGGCCCTATATACATCTTTCAATTCAAATCAGTAATGCAAAGAAGGATTTAAGTTATATGGCCCCCGGTGCAAGTTGCCCCCTCCCCTAAACTAAAAATTAATTATTTTCAAAATATTTTCTTTAACGATTTCCTCAATAAACTACTGAATCTTTTTACAGAAAATGGTAACTATTATTACAAGATGGAAAGACACGACATCAATTAAAATTTCTTTACAATAAATAACATTTAACTAAATTACAAGTTCTTTTTCTGATGAGCCAAAATTTAAATTGCTTTAACGTAAATATTAAAGCCTTACATGAGTTTAAATAATCTGGTCAAATAAATTCCTCCATTTTCTATTGTTAAAATTTGTTTTAGTACTTGAACTTTGTTTTACTAAAAATGGACTCGTTTCCTATGGATTATGGATTTTGAACTTGATGAAAACCTAGAACAACACAAAGATGAAAACTGATGTCAAGGCAAAACTTTTATTGGACGAAGTGGGTGATTTTCCTGGAACATAAACAGTAAAACCTGCCGACCGCTGGTTCCTTCGTTACCGAATTGGTAACTGTCCTGTGATTGGTTAAAGTTTCTTTGAATCTTTCGGAACAACCAGTCTCCCCCCAACTCTTTAATACAATGTTTTAATCTCTTTAATTATAATTAATAATTATTAATTAATTTATATGAGTCTTTTTTTTAATTTCTTTAATACAATATTTTAATCTTTAATTCAATGTTTTTTGTTCAATGAAGCCATCTTTCAACGGCAATCCGTTTTTAATTTTTTGAATCGTTGTTTATTTACATTGATAGACAATCTGTTGTAAATAATCTCGAAGCGCCTCCTGTACTTCGTTCAATATGGAGACCTCTGTTTTTGGATAACCGTAACCTGAGCCATAGTAATTTTTCCATTTAACATCTGGCAACTTCTCATAAGTTGTTTGCAATTATCCTGAAGAAAGTGGATCCAACATCCTTCGAAAAGGTTTGATTTTAAATAAATTTTAACTATATTTTTTCTTTAAATCGTTGCCGCCCAAATTATTTTTACTTACATTTTTTGTGTAGTATTCTCACGAACAATTCTTCTATTATAATCCTTCAACGGGCTTCCATGTGCTCCAACATTAACCGCTTCGGAAAATTACTTTGCACACATGCACAATAGCTGATCCATCTCACTTTCCTAAAACCGTGAAGCGATCATAATATTATTGCTGGCTTCATCGACATAAAGTGCTCTATTCAGACTGCTTCCACTTTCAAGATTATTCATCGTTGCAAAATGGCTGTTCTTCATCAAACTATTAAACTTACTCGTTCATAGGTATCTCTTATAGAACAGAAATTATATTTATTACACCTTCAATTAGTATATTCACTACCTAATTTTTCACGCATTGATTGTCGTACATTTTTCCAGTGTGAGACTGTTCCTCGTCGAACATCTGAGTCATCGGCTAACAAATTTCGTAAATTTTACCATCCACCACGACGTCAATTTTATAGGTCTAATTTGCTTCCATCACCTGTATTAAACGTTTCGGACATTCAAATTTCCAGCCATCTGTCAGAATCTCTCTTTGAATAATAATTTTGCTATTTCAAAACGTGTGCCATTCCCTCATCTTATTGCACCTATTGAAAGAGTTCAGATTTATAGTTAGCTTCTCAATGAACAGTGTGACAGCGTTTGTTCTTCTGTGGTACGTGCTTATAAGACTATCTATCGTTATATTCATCCCAACCATTCGTCAAGTCATCAAAGAGAACTGGCCATACATTCTAAACATCCTGATATCATTGCCACTAAGGCCGACAATGACAGACAAATTGTCATAGTTGATAAACATATGCTTTATGAAAAAACTGCTCAGTTCCTTGATAGCGGAACTTACGAAACCTATTGTCAAGGATCCTACACATCACCTGTTACAAACTGTTTGGAAAACGTTAAAACAATGTCGCCAATCTACCTTGCTCTCGCACATCAGTTTACAGACCTTGATTCCTTCTATTGCCACCTGCGCCAAAATGTACACACTACCTGAAGTACGTAAACCTAATTGGCCATTACGACCTACTGTCTCTAATATTGGGTCACCAACTTATCAACTCTCTAAAGTTCTTACACGCGCGATTACATCAGCTATTCAACCAAGTGTTCACTCGGTTTCGAATTCCTCTGAATTCATTTCAGCGTTTCTGGAACAGTCTACTGACTCCATCATGGTATCCTTTGATGTTACATCTCTTTTCACCTGTATACTAGTACACGGGATTTTGAATTATTTAAGGCAAAAACTTTGTGACTCAGGCCTCTCTTCTGGTAATGCTGATGTTAATCGGCACATCAAATTTCTTGTGTATTGATAACAACTTTTTTAGTTTTCAATGTAAGTTCTTTAAACAAATTGATGGACCTGCTATGGGTAATCCACTGTCTCCAATTCTTGCAGATATTTACATGTCTATGTTTGAAGATAGACTTTTTGGTCTCAGCACTAATATTTTATTTTGGTGACGCTATGTTGACAACGTCTTTTACCTTATCACACCCACTGCTGATCCTAACGTTGTTCTTCAACTCCTCAACTCTATTGACCAACATATTCAGTTTACATTTCAAATGGAGAGTGATGATAGACTCTGCTTCCTAGACGTGCTGATTCATAGAGTTGGTCGTTTATTTCATACTTCAGTGTTCCACAAACCCTTTTCTGCGTGCCTTCCTCCACATGCTATGTCAGCACATCCTATTAGCCAAAAGAGGTCTTCTTTTGTGTTTTTTATCAAACGTGCTGTTAGACTTTGTAGTATTGAAGAGTGTCTTCAATATGATCTTTCCTTCCTTCGCGACGTTGCTAATCAACGGGGTTTTCCCCATTCTATTAACCTCTCATACATCAAACTCCGTCGCAACAATATTATTTCATTTTTGGTCCCCCTTAACAGCAATGACTACAAAAAAGCAATCTGCCTTCCTTACTTTCCCGGTGCATCTCCAGTTTTTGCTAGGATTTAACGAGAATTTAATTTTTCTATTGTTTTCAAACCATTTCAGAAAATTCACTTTTCTCAACTAAAAGACAGAACCCCCCTAATTAAACAGTGGGATGTCTATTATATACATTGTGTATGTAATAAAACACATTGGCCAGACTCGTAAATCCCTTGACACACGTGTTAAGGAACACCACGCGTTAGTGAGTAAAGTCCTGGTTCCATTGATTCAAATTCTTCTGTTGTTAATCACAGTTATTTACATGATCATAGTTTTTTATTCAATGAAGCCGAAATCATCTTTCAACCGCAATCCCCTTTTGATCTTAAGGTTTTTGAATCGTTGTTTATTTACATGAATAGACAATCTGTTGTAAACGATCTCGAAACGCCACGTATTTCGTTCGATATAGAGACTTCTGTTTTTGGATGACCGTAACCTAAGCCATTGTAATTTTTCCATTTAACATCTGGCAACTTCTCATAAGTTGTTTGCAATCATCCTGAAGAAGGTGGATCCATTATCTTCCGAAAACGTTTGATTTTTAAATAAATTTTAACTACATTTTTAAAAAAAACGTTGCCGCTCAAATTGTTTTTACAACTCTAATATTAAAATATATCAAACCCACAGCAAATATTCTTTACTCTCGAATTTAATTTTTACAAATTCGTACGCAGTTTGAACTCCTATAATATCACCCTCCTTAATTTTTCCACGTTGAAATTTACTCATCTGTACTTCCAGAATTCGATACAGCTGTTCAGGCATCATCATTGGAATCTAGTGGAGGCAGAGGCAAAGCTGCAGAGAGCTGCGGAACTCAGAATTTCATTGGTCAGTATTACAAGGTTTTGCTGTAGTTTTCATTTTCCTAATTTCTGACTTGCCGTGCCATATTGTGATTTTGCAGGAAAAGGGCTTTCTTACAAACGAACATAATTAAACACGTTCTAGTAAATACTTTGTAGAAGGACAATAAGTTAATTATAAAATTAAATATGGTCTAAAACATTTGAGATTCTTAAAAATTTAATATAAGACAGCTGTTTATAAAATATTTCTGAAAGTAGCAAAAACAGATTTAATAATGTAAAACATTTGGCTTGGTGCCCAATGTGAGGGCACCTGTCTCACCGCCCCCAGTCCATTACGACAGTAAGAGCCGTGGCAAGTAAAAATATATTAATCAAATAACTTTCATTTCTTCAACATGTTAGAGATAATTTGAATTTAATAAAAGAGTGGAGTTTTAGACTTGCTTCAAACATAATTTTCGGAAAGATCATCAATGCATTCCAAAGTTAAGTACCTGGCAATAAATTCGAAATCGCTTAGAAATTTGGCTTTGATGAATTCCAATATTAACAAGAATGTAGTTGAGGGAATCCGTCCCCACTTCAGAGAAAATAAAATATGTATTAAAATTAAGATTTAATAGTTTGAGTGAAAATTTTTAGCACATAATGTATTGGTCATAAGCAAAAAGTAATTTGTAGATTACTTTTTAAGAAAAAATATGCCGAAAGAGGACCTTCACCATTATTTATACTTTTAATATTTTTCACATTGTGTTCTTTTTAATAGTTTACTGGTTAAAAATGACGTACAAAAAATTCTATCTGAATAAATTTTTCTTGAGTAGAAGCAGAAAAAAAATTATCTTTTAATAATATTTAGAAATGAGGAGAATACGGTAAAAACAGGATAAAATGGATACTTAGAATTGAAATATTGAAATGATTTTCAAACTTTTTTTTTATATATGTACGTGTTATACACTTAAATTTTCTCAAGGTAATATCTTAAACGATTTCAAAGCCCCATAATTTGAAATTTGAAAAAAATTGTAAAAATTTAATTTTCAATAAATCGAACTTAAATTAAAAAATACTTTATCTTTATTTTTATATATCATTAGAAAATGTTTCGACGTGATGGGGTTCCGTTTGACCTACAAAAGAAATGTTGATCTCATTAGGTATGCAGATGTACGAAAATTTCTTTATAAGCAAATAAAATTTGTTTCCAAGTTTGGACATTTTTTAGGAGACGAACCCCCTTAATAAAATTATTTATTCATGAATATAATAACAAAGTTATGTAAAGTAGCAGCGTAGTAAGTGAAAGCTCATGCGGGCAAAGAGGCTATGGGAGGGCTCAAGGGCCTTTAAAGTAGATTTTTTAAAGCGGCCTATGATAAAATAATGTGTTTGGAGATCCAATGGAACGCTCGAGCCCTGACCCCGTCCCTTTTGTACGTCAGTGGTAGAAATTATATTTATGTGCATTTTGAACTTGAGTGAGGTCTTCTCTTATGTATGAGAACTCTATATTTTGATAGGAATATAGTATGCACATATAAATATGTCCCATTATATTCCATGCTTCGGAACATATTATCTATTATTTGGAATAAACTGAATGATGTTTAGAGAATTTTAAAGCGTTTATTGAAGGCTTTTTTTGTAAAAGTATGATTTATCCAGTGTGCTTCTAATAATGTCTGAGCGTTCTGTTTAAAAATTTAGAAAAAATATCAAAGAGAATTAAATCTGCCTATTTTCAAATATTAATATTTTTTACATTTTGTTCGGCTATTAAGTAAACAAAGAAAGGTCTAACCGACCAATATAATGCATTTCAAAAAATGGGTATTTTATTTCTTTTTATTTTAAAAATACAATACATTTTGAAATGTCATTTGAATAAGATCGGAATTATTTTTATAATTAAAGTTAATGAAATAGTTTACTTTACAAACGGATTATGCGAAAAGATGTTCTTTATTAAGAATAGTACTAATTTAAATGGCAAAAATATATTTTAAATTTCTCACGAAATTCCCTGAATTATTTACAATTCCAAACAATCAAAAGTTGCCCAGAATAATATGTATACTTGAACTGGAAAAAAACAAAAACACTTCTGAAATTTTGTCGATGTGTGGACAATATATTTCTCGATCATAAATATCTTCATTCGCTAATTTAAACTACGCTCTGCTTTGCATTATGCATCACATAAAACATTGGAGTTCCCTATAGGTTAGATTATGAATGACGACAGAATATAGGGACGATTAAATTTCCAAGCTCATTCCCTAACACCTGGCAAGGCATACTAATCCCATGGTATTGGCCCTTTGTTCCACGTTAACTGAAAATCGTTACCAGCTTCTTCCGGCAGCTCAGTGGCATTCACACGAAGTTGGAATTTAAAGGAGAAGAAGGCTCGAATTCAATTCCAGAGAAACTATTCTGAATAATTAAAATCGACCCGAACACGCTTCCAATGTGTCTCCAGACTCTTTTCAATAAATAACCGCATAATATCGAGCCTTGCATACGTTCTCCAGAGAATATGAGAGAATGGCGTGCCTCTAACTAGTTGGAACAAGTCACGGCTGATGAATAAAATTTTCCGCGAAATACTTTTTTCCAATCTTTCTAGTCATTTCTTTTTTTTTGCTCAAAATTTGCTATAAAAGTTATTATGCATTAGTCAACGTTAACTTCCAACTTTGATGAAAAATATTGGCATTGATTTAGAACTATGAGTGCAATTCCAATTCGTTTTTAATTTAATTGTGTTTCTGCTTTGTCTCCGTCTATATTTGAAAGAAGAAATTCATTTTCAATTTATAATTACAGTAAAACCTCTCTACAACAATATTATACGGACCGACAAAAATTATCGTTGTAGACAGAGTTATTGTTATAGGGAGGGTTCATTATACAGTAAAACCTCTCTACAACACTATTATACGGACCGAGA
This sequence comes from Dysdera silvatica, assembly GCA_006491805.2. Taxonomy (NCBI): domain Eukaryota; kingdom Metazoa; phylum Arthropoda; class Arachnida; order Araneae; family Dysderidae; genus Dysdera; species Dysdera silvatica. Next base: position 53,505,990 of record QLNU02015003.1, read on the forward strand.
AAAATTATCGTTGTAGAGGGATTTATCGTTATATCGGATATCGTTGTAGGG
>QLNU02015003.1:53506140-53529589 GCA_006491805.2 Dysdera silvatica
ATTAAAATATATCAAACCCACAGCAAATATTCTTTACTCTCGAATTTAATTTTTACAAATTCGTACGCAGTTTGAACTCCTATAATATCACCCTCCTTAATTTTTCCACGTTGAAATTTACTCATCTGTACTTCCAGAATTCGATACAGCTGTTCAGGCATCATCATTGGAATCTAGTGGAGGCAGAGGCAAAGCTGCAGAGAGCTGCGGAACTCAGAATTTCATTGGTCAGTATTACAAGGTTTTGCTGTAGTTTTCATTTTCCTAATTTCTGACTTGCCGTGCCATATTGTGATTTTGCAGGAAAAGGGCTTTCTTACAAACGAACATAATTAAACACGTTCTAGTAAATACTTTGTAGAAGGACAATAAGTTAATTATAAAATTAAATATGGTCTAAAACATTTGAGATTCTTAAAAATTTAATATAAGACAGCTGTTTATAAAATATTTCTGAAAGTAGCAAAAACAGATTTAATAATGTAAAACATTTGGCTTGGTGCCCAATGTGAGGGCACCTGTCTCACCGCCCCCAGTCCATTACGACAGTAAGAGCCGTGGCAAGTAAAAATATATTAATCAAATAACTTTCATTTCTTCAACATGTTAGAGATAATTTGAATTTAATAAAAGAGTGGAGTTTTAGACTTGCTTCAAACATAATTTTCGGAAAGATCATCAATGCATTCCAAAGTTAAGTACCTGGCAATAAATTCGAAATCGCTTAGAAATTTGGCTTTGATGAATTCCAATATTAACAAGAATGTAGTTGAGGGAATCCGTCCCCACTTCAGAGAAAATAAAATATGTATTAAAATTAAGATTTAATAGTTTGAGTGAAAATTTTTAGCACATAATGTATTGGTCATAAGCAAAAAGTAATTTGTAGATTACTTTTTAAGAAAAAATATGCCGAAAGAGGACCTTCACCATTATTTATACTTTTAATATTTTTCACATTGTGTTCTTTTTAATAGTTTACTGGTTAAAAATGACGTACAAAAAATTCTATCTGAATAAATTTTTCTTGAGTAGAAGCAGAAAAAAAATTATCTTTTAATAATATTTAGAAATGAGGAGAATATAGGGTTTGTCCCAGAAGTTCCCGGAATGATTTTTTGTAGTTGGCAACGCTGGCTGACGGGGCGGAGCTTCGGGCGGAGAAGTTGGTGGGGGATCTGAGCTTGGAAACGAGACCGGTATCAGTCGCCTGCGGGCAGTTGTTGAGGCAGGGTCACGCTCCGCGCAGAGGTATCTACTGCACCCTCGTCGATCAAAAAATGGACCAGTTTTTGGAGCAGCGTTATGCAATCAAATTTTGTGTGAAACTGGGTAAAAACGGGGCGGAGACACTCGAAATGCTTCGGAAAGCCTACGGTGACGGGGCGATGAAAAAAAGCCAAACTTTCATGTGGCACAAGCGGTTCCGGGAAGGTCGGGAGTCCGTCAACGACGACGACCGCTCTGGACGCCCGTCGACATCACAAACGGACGACTCGGTGCAAAAAGTGCGTCAAGTTTTGGACAATGACCGACGATTAAGTGTTCGGGTGATTGCAGAGGAGTGTGGAATACCCAAAACAATCGTTCATCGCATTTTAACGGAGGATCTTCAAATGAGGAAAGTCTGCTCGAAAATGGTGCCAAAAGTCCTGACGAGTGAGATGAAGGAGCAGCGTTTGTTGAAGTGCCAGGAATTGCATGAACGCTACGAAACGGACCCAGAATTTTTGGACAGAGTGATCACAGGGGACGAGACGTGGATTTTTCAGTACGATCCCGAATCAAAGCGCCAGAGCAGCGAGTGGCACACCAAGGAGTCTCCTCGCCCGAAAAAAGCAAGGATGAGCAAATCGCGAATCAAGGCAATGCTCATTGTGTTTTTTGACAGAAAAGGTGTAGTTCACAGTGAATTCGTGCCACAAGGACAAACAGTCAACAAGGAGTTTTACTGTGAAGTGCTCAAACGGTTGCGCAACAGGGTTCGACGCGTCCGAAACGAAATTCGCGACAATTGGATCTTGCACCATGACAACGCGTCAACCCACACCGCGCTCATTGTCTCCGAGTTGCTGGCCAAAATGGGTGTGGCAACGCTGCCCCAGCCGCCGTACAGCCCCGATCTGGCACCAGCGGATTTCTTTTTGTTCCCAAGGATCAAAAGAACCCTGAAAGGAACTCGGCATGGGACGCTGGAGGCGGTAAAAGCAGCCGCGACGACCTCACTGAAGGAGATTCCCGTTGACGACTTCCAGGGCGCCTTCAATGATTGGGTGAAGCGTTGGCAACGGTGCATCGAAGCAGGGGGAGAATACTTTGAAAAGTTCTGAAAAGATTGTAAACTGATATTGAATAAATGATTTTAAAAAAAATCATTTCGGGAACTTTTGGGACAAACCCTGTAAAACAGGATAAAATGGATACTTAGAATTGAAATATTGAAATGATTTTCAAACTTTTTTTTTATATATGTACGTGTTATACACTTAAATTTTCTCAAGGTAATATCTTAAACGATTTCAAAGCCCCATAATTTGAAATTTGAAAAAAATTGTAAAAATTTAATTTTCAATAAATCGAACTTAAATTAAAAAATACTTTATCTTTATTTTTATATATCATTAGAAAATGTTTCGACGTGATGGGGTTCCGTTTGACCTACAAAAGAAATGTTGATCTCATTAGGTATGCAGATGTACGAAAATTTCTTTATAAGCAAATAAAATTTGTTTCCAAGTTTGGACATTTTTTAGGAGACGAACCCCCTTAATAAAATTATTTATTCATGAATATAATAACAAAGTTATGTAAAGTAGCAGCGTAGTAAGTGAAAGCTCATGCGGGCAAAGAGGCTATGGGAGGGCTCAAGGGCCTTTAAAGTAGATTTTTTAAAGCGGCCTATGATAAAATAATGTGTTTGGAGATCCAATGGAACGCTCGAGCCCTGACCCCGTCCCTTTTGTACGTCAGTGGTAGAAATTATATTTATGTGCATTTTGAACTTGAGTGAGGTCTTCTCTTATGTATGAGAACTCTATATTTTGATAGGAATATAGTATGCACATATAAATATGTCCCATTATATTCCATGCTTCGGAACATATTATCTATTATTTGGAATAAACTGAATGATGTTTAGAGAATTTTAAAGCGTTTATTGAAGGCTTTTTTTGTAAAAGTATGATTTATCCAGTGTGCTTCTAATAATGTCTGAGCGTTCTGTTTAAAAATTTAGAAAAAATATCAAAGAGAATTAAATCTGCCTATTTTCAAATATTAATATTTTTTACATTTTGTTCGGCTATTAAGTAAACAAAGAAAGGTCTAACCGACCAATATAATGCATTTCAAAAAATGGGTATTTTATTTCTTTTTATTTTAAAAATACAATACATTTTGAAATGTCATTTGAATAAGATCGGAATTATTTTTATAATTAAAGTTAATGAAATAGTTTACTTTACAAACGGATTATGCGAAAAGATGTTCTTTATTAAGAATAGTACTAATTTAAATGGCAAAAATATATTTTAAATTTCTCACGAAATTCCCTGAATTATTTACAATTCCAAACAATCAAAAGTTGCCCAGAATAATATGTATACTTGAACTGGAAAAAAACAAAAACACTTCTGAAATTTTGTCGATGTGTGGACAATATATTTCTCGATCATAAATATCTTCATTCGCTAATTTAAACTACGCTCTGCTTTGCATTATGCATCACATAAAACATTGGAGTTCCCTATAGGTTAGATTATGAATGACGACAGAATATAGGGACGATTAAATTTCCAAGCTCATTCCCTAACACCTGGCAAGGCATACTAATCCCATGGTATTGGCCCTTTGTTCCACGTTAACTGAAAATCGTTACCAGCTTCTTCCGGCAGCTCAGTGGCATTCACACGAAGTTGGAATTTAAAGGAGAAGAAGGCTCGAATTCAATTCCAGAGAAACTATTCTGAATAATTAAAATCGACCCGAACACGCTTCCAATGTGTCTCCAGACTCTTTTCAATAAATAACCGCATAATATCGAGCCTTGCATACGTTCTCCAGAGAATATGAGAGAATGGCGTGCCTCTAACTAGTTGGAACAAGTCACGGCTGATGAATAAAATTTTCCGCGAAATACTTTTTTCCAATCTTTCTAGTCATTTCTTTTTTTTTGCTCAAAATTTGCTATAAAAGTTATTATGCATTAGTCAACGTTAACTTCCAACTTTGATGAAAAATATTGGCATTGATTTAGAACTATGAGTGCAATTCCAATTCGTTTTTAATTTAATTGTGTTTCTGCTTTGTCTCCGTCTATATTTGAAAGAAGAAATTCATTTTCAATTTATAATTACAGTAAAACCTCTCTACAACAATATTACACGGACCGAAAAAATTATCGTTGTAGAGGGAGTTATTGTTATAGGGAGGGTTCATTATACAGTAAAACCTCTCTGCAACACTATTATACGGACTGAGAAAAATTATCGTTGTAGAGGGATTTATCATTATATCGGATATCGTTGTAGGGAGGTTTTACTATATATTTTTTATTGACACGATAAGTTCAAATATTTGATTAAAAATAATTTTCCTTGAACATATCAGTAACTATGGCAAGTAAATTTTGGACATTGTTAATTACAAATGATTATGGCTGATAATTGGCTTCCATGCATTTTTTCTTTTAACTTTCGTCTTGTTAGGACTTTATTACTGTAGCCATGTAGTAAATAAGTACCAAAGAAAACGTCAGAGTAAAGAATTTTAAATAGCTTCCTTTCTTTCGAATTTAAATTTACAGTTTTTTCCTATAACTTTCACACCACATATAATACATATAATTTAATTGCAGTTAGAACGTATATTTTTGTTATTTCATTTAAATTAATGGAAGTGTTTTCTCATTTTTAATGTATCTTACAATGAATTAAACTTTTATGGAACTACTAATTATTATTTTCACAATTTGGTATTTATAAAACCAGCGTAAATTCTACCCAGCATTGCTTAAAATGCATTAACTACTGATAGAAAATATACTTAGCACAATTGTGAAACATCCTTCTCGCCCTTAATCTGGAACGAATTATGATAATGCAATTTCACAAATTCTACCTTAACGAAAGAATCCTCAATATGCATCCAGAGAAAGAGATAAGACAATTCTACACCGAATATTCATTTATTAAATTCCTGAAAAATGGTTAATAAAACTTTAGCGATTGCAAGAAAATCTCGTGACCCAACATGAATGACGAAGCGTAATTATTGGCACACTGGGTAATCGATTAGTTACCCATAAAAGCCTCAATCAAATGCACTGGTGCGGAGCTAATGGTAAACTGGAATTCACTAGAAATAAGCGTCCAATATAAGAACTTCAAGTGAATATCGCCTTCTGATTTCAAGAATCTGCTGTAGAAGACTGGACCCCACATTTCCAAACGGGAAACGTATTTCCCCACTTCAGTGCAGATACATTCATCTCAGCATCTATTCCTCTCCAAGCATCTCCCTTTAATTTTTTTTAAATGGTCCTTATGCTTAGGATCCCAGAGTAAAATGTGGTTTTATAAATATCAATTAGCATCAGTAAATTTCCCCTGACCACTCCGTTATTAAATACAAAAAAAAAGTCGGAACAAAATAATCCACGATGGAGCATGGAGGTTCGCGAGCAGAAAGAAAAATAACAAACTACACAAGACGTCATTCCAATCTGAACCACGAATGCTTTTGTGTTCGTCAAAGAACCGACTGGAAGCGGATCACCACGAACGGTTCACAAGTGGTTCGTTCGGCGCTTCAAACCCCGTCACAAACTTGCGAACCAACGGCTTGCGAAAGGTGCCCGAACGGTTGGCTCCGAACTTTTACATCTTCAAACAGGCGCTGAAAACTATCCACAGTAGATACCCTGAGGAAAATTGGCTTCATACCTATAGAGACGGGTCTCTGATATAGCTTATGGTACTGGTGTTTTCTGTAATCCTTTCTCATTTTATATTCGTGTGGGAACTTTTACTTTTCACTTTGATGGTGAAGTTGAAGCTATATTTGTTGCACTTAATCAACTTTTTTTCCTCAAGAGCGCTTCAATAATACTGTCATTCTCTCCAATTCTAAAGCGGCACTTGAAGCCATTTCCAATAATAAAAAACACCTTTGCAACCGCATTTATGGCTGTAGGTCCATATTGAAAGATTTGAAGGACAAGATCAGTCTACAATGGGTCCCTGCACACATTGGGTTGGAAGGAAACGAAATTGCTGATCAGCTGGCCAAGAAAGGCACATTAATCTTTCAGAGACCAAAAGGGACCATGACATTTCACTCATCGAAACTATTTATACGTCACTGCTTTAGTAAAAGCAACAATCTGGAGATTTCAAACAAAGCTTTAAATAAACACTGGGACATACTACTCCATCCTAAATCGATTATTCCGGATACTCCCAGAACTGCCGCCGTTGCAAAATTTCGCATGTTAATTGCATGATTGTCTGCAGCATACTTGTTCAGCTTTGGCCTAGCTGAAAATCCTGATTGCAAGCTGTGCAACAGCAACCAACTAATGACATCGGATCATCTTAACGTGTGCAGTGCACTAAAAACTTCTCAAGATATTGTTAGCAAATATTGAAAAGCTCGAAGGTTAATGATTAAATAGTCAAACGCCTGGCATTTGTAATAAATAAACATCTTCAAACAGTCCCCGACGCTACAGGCTCTAGAATGGTTTAAGACAAATTTTCACGCTCATCCAGATTCTAGTGCTTCTGTGAGCATACTCTTCCTTAGCCGCATAGTTCAAATCAAGTACCCGGTAAATAATGTGTCTCACGTCAGGCGAATTTATTACCTTATAATGTAATCAAAATACAAATAAAACATATCACCGGCATTCCCAGAGTAAAATTAAAGACAAGCAAGTGAAAGAAAATCGCCTAAGGTCGATATTTAAATTTAGCGGGTTTCAATTAACATTAATTCGCAACTCTCTAATCCTCATATAACTAATTCGCAACTGTCTCTCAACTCTATAACCCGCTATTCTCTAACTCTCAACCCTCCAATCAGCAACTCTCTAATCCATAACTCTCTGATCGCAAACTCTCTAAATTGTAACTGTTTAATTCTCAAGTCTCTAATTCGCAACTCTCCAATCCGCAACTCTCTAACCTGCAAATCTCTGATCTGCAACTCTTTCATTCGCAACTTTCTAACTCTCTACTAGATAGACATAAAGAGAAAAATCAAAAGCAATATCAGGGTCATTATCTATCGAAACCAGCTAATTAAGTGTATTTTCAGCTACCAACAGAGGAATTCGCTCTCGTTATCATTCAAGTTCCCACAACACTCGACCGACGTTCGCCCTAACACTTGCCATGCTCCCCTTTTTTCTCGGCATGCCAATTACAAAACGTAAAAATAAAAATGCAACTACATAATTAAATGCACGGAACCCTCCTTCGAAGATTAAGTGTTAGAAAGTTCCCAACCAGTCAAATTCCTCTTCTTCTGAGTCATCACCTACGCTTTAAAAGGGGAACAGTAATTCTCTAAACTTTGGGATGTTTCTTCTTCTGCTTTTGGTAAGTTTTGCTTATTATTATTCTCTATTCAGTCACTTCTACTTAATTTTCTTTTTATGTAACCTTCTTTACTTTTCTTTATTTTTCCTTTATATCCTTAACTTTTCCTAATTAATTTTTCTCCTTTCTTGCTTCAACTATTCTTATTTCATTTTATATTTCTACTTTACTTATTTTTTGTTTCTATTTCCTTTGCTTTATTTTCCTTTTCCTTTGGCATTCTGATCAGTGACAAATTTTACTGGTTATATTCTGAATGTTCTATCAGTATCAGTTTCTTCGAGCCAAAACGGCCGTTACAGGATTGACGTTGGCTAAAACGCATTCATGAATTTCACGTCACTGTTCCTCATTGGGAAGAGACCGTAAGAAATTTTAGCTGAAAGAAAAGCGGCCTCTCCTTAGTGTCGGTTTTAATCTGGAGTTCACTTCAGTTGAGTCTTGACGAGGAATAGCACTGCACGTTCGAAATGCGTCAATGCCCTTTAATTAACGCAAAATACTATGCTCTTTTTTCTAAACCCTGATATTAATTTTTCATTTATGCAACTTTTTTCGATTAAAATGAAAATCTCATGAAGAAAATTTTGATTACTAAACAAATTTTGAAAAAAAATTGTAAATTAGCAAATATTTGACTAATAGTAAGTCAAGATGCGAAGAAATACATTTAAATATGTGCACGTCTGAAAATAACCACTGACAAAGTGTAGAAACCCCCTGAAGGTGGTAAAAAGCTTGCGTGCATCTTCAGATATGTTATTCTGTATAAGTTGTCAGTATTTCACATTGGAAACACTCTTTTAGACGAACAGAATAAATAGTATTTACTTTTCATAATGCTCAACTACAATGTGCAAAATAATCCATGGATATAAAGGAAAAACTCATATAAATTTTTACTTATTGACTTTATATTAATTGCTTTTATACATTATTTTTGTCGTCCGAACCGACACAAAATTGAATATTGCGGAATTGAAGGAGAGAGTTTTAGACAGAAACTCGTGGAGGAAGATGGTATATGAAATCTCCAAGTGTCGGACACAACTGACTGGATGACAACTACAACAATACTATTTTTATCATAATGTCCTCTTTAGTGTGTGTGTGTGTGTATTTCTGTTATAATAAACTCAATCAGCATATTACAATATGCATTATTGTATGTGCTTAACAGTGGCGGCATTATATGCAATATCACAAAATTGTAAAACAAAATATTTCAAAATATTAATAAATATGATTGAAAAAAACCTATATTATGAATGAATAAATTGTATAATTAATTATCTTTAGTTTTAAAATATAATAAGATATGTTCTCATTAATATTATTTCTCTATGAACTTTTAAGAAACTGTTCTTAAGTGTGTCGTTGTTAGGAAATTGTGATATTTCATAAATTTTGAAACAGCATGAAAATTTATATTCATGTAAGTTTCTCATAAATTTGCAAAATTGGCACAGCGTTCTTGCTTGTTAAAATAAAATTAATATCCCGCAAAAGTTATTGAAATATTTATATAATTTACATCTTTAGACAGTCATACCTAAAACTGATAATTGAAAACACAGAAAGAAACAGGAAATATAAAATTTAAAATTTTGAACACCTTACCCAGATTCTCTAATAAACATACCTTACCCCTTTTCTAATGTTCAAAGAATAAATTAATAATCGCCAGGCGAATATCTACATACTAGCTAAAAATTAGAAAACATTACGCTAAACTGAAAATCAATCTGAAATGGTTTCCTTAACAAAGTTCAGACTGACGTTTACGGCACGTAAGTAATTATTTGAAGAGAAAACTCGTGAGTAAAATTTGACGCATATATCAAACGTTTAATAGTTATCAAAATCCAATAGTTAAACTTATAAAAGGCTGAAAATATTCGTACTTGAAAAATCTACATTGTTTTTATTATTCAGAAATTCTTAACGCTACGGTAGAGTTAATTAGTATTTGGTAGCTTCGCTACTAAATATTAATTTGCCTAAAATTTCTCCGCATTTCTATTTCAGTTAACGATTTTATATTTTCTACTTTTATATTAGCTGAATAATTCTAACTTATTCCTTCAATTTCCTCATTTGTTTATTTTCTGATCTTTAAATTCCCTTTCTATGTTTTTTTTCGTAACTAAAATTTATTTTTTCTTAAAATAACTTTCATTTGGTAACTTATAATGTATTAATATTAACCGAAATTCCAAAAATAACGAATATGTGAATTTTGACATCGTTTAAAAGCGTGAAATATGGTATACGAGATCCTTCTCTTGATCGAGGTATCTGGCAGTCACATCTACAACGTGAAAATTAGATGCAAACCACGCATTCAATCAAGGGTTGAACGTGTAACTTATCAAAATTTATTTTCTGTTTAATTCGCAAAACTTTTTTTAATTTTCGTCATTTATATATTAAATCTCTAGAATTTTAAAAAAGATAATATTCTGAGCAACATAAATAATAAGACGCATGTAAAATTCAACAAAGCATTGCACCATCTATAACTTTGCGAATGTTTTTTTTTACGTTTTTTAAAAAAGTAAAGCTTTTAAAATTTACATTTTTACATTTAAACTTTATTTTATTTTTTATTTTATTTTTATTTTAAACTTTACATTGCGGCTCGTAATCACACTTTTGATCTGAACATATCCATAAGTCAACAAACAATAAATAGATATAATTAGAAAGTAAAATATCAACATTCATATTAAATCATGGGGAAGCATGTGCTACGTTTCATATTTAAAACAATTTAATATAATTACACATTTTTTGGAAATTTCAAGTAAAGTAATTATAGCTTTCTACCCAAGGAAATGATTCACTAATATAAGGCCATATAAATATGTTCGTGGATAGGAAGGAAGACAGAAAAAATGAGTGTGTGTGTGTGTGTGTGGTTATATTTAACACTCATCAAAATGATTCTCATTAGAAAATATGGTTTATACTATAAAAAGTGTATTCAATATTGGAAAACTAGGAACTTATTGACATTCTGCGTACAATAGAGTTTAGCAAAAACCATCAGCTTCTATTTAGATTTATCAGTGACGATGTCCGATATTTTTGAATTTTATTCTTAAAGTTATAACCTTCCTATTTTTCAGATTGCCTGAACTTATTTTATAGAGAGAAGGAATAAAAAAGCTGACACACATTACGTATAATTTTATATAATAATGTATGTTTATAAATAATTTTCAATCTATGTTTCTGCAACTTATTTTTCATATCTATTTTGTCCTTTTTTTTAACTTTTAACATTAATTGTTTTTCATACCTTTCTATGTTTCTTTTTGAATTTGGAATATTTTTTCAAGATTTAAATCTAAATAAATCAATATATACTATTTAGATCAAAGCTTTTACTTATTTCTCCTTGTCAGAAGTGTCAATCCAATATGTTTACAAGCTAGTGGAAGTATCTGATGTGTATGTTCTACGTTCTATAGGACTATTGCATAATTTAACTTGCTATCATTCACAAATGTACGAAAAAATGTTTACAGCTGTTTCAATCGACCCTGCCGAACTTCCAAGGGAACCATTTTAAGTGCCACTCGCATCCTGAATCGAGACCTGTATAAGTAGAAAGGTTTTTACGAGTAGTGATAGGAAGGGAAAGAACATTCGTGTGGAAATTAATTCTTGAATGTTTATGAATTTTTAAAATTGACACTGAAATGCAGCTTTCCTGTTATATACTTAAGAATCATACTACGAAACTTTCAATGAGGCGAAGTCCATTGATATCATTTTGCACGAACGCGGAATTTAGGCTTTGTTTGTAATTTATGAAAGAATAAAAAAATGAGAGATTCCTATACAGGGTGGTCCTGAATTCTACCGACAAAATAAGAGGGGGTGTTGGGGACACCAAATAAGGCATATTTGCCCATATCCCCTGTGTCCGCATGGGGGCCGGTTTGGCTGTAGAGCCTAGCTACTGTTTATGTCCATGACGTTGCTACGTAGCCAATTGCATGAATTAAATACAATTTTTGATACATAATTTAAGTGAATGAGCTAATAATACAGTAGAGACAAAGAAATCCGGAATTCAGTTTCCTGATTCTGATCTGTGTTACTATGTAGTGAAAATAAGCCTAAAACTGCCTTTTCAATAAACTAGAAAATGTTTGGGAACTGCCAAGTATATGTAACAGGTGAAGAACATCAAAATAAACATTGTTCGTTCAATGACTTTTTTCTCCAAAAATTATCTGTTTGTGCACTACAGTAAATAAGGGTTTGCCTCTATCGCATTCAAGATTTTCACAAATGGCTACAATTCGCCATTTCAAAGATTTTTAAAATTATTTAATGTCAACGGACGTCGGGCTCTCTCTGGCGACTTTCTAAAATCAGTTAAATTCACCAGAATTGTATGTGTAGAATCCATGGTCGCAAATGAAGAAGCGGATTCTATGCCACCCCCTTTCAGTTTGTCCCACTAGTTCTGACTCACCCTGTATAAATATTTTTTTTTCCCAATTTTATGTTTGCAATCTATATAGATAAAATTTTAATAACCATCAATAATTGAATCTTTACATCATTTTTGTTTCTTGCAAAATTAGCTTCCATTTGCCAAAATGTTCAGCATAATATTATCTATTGACAATAATTTCAGAAAAGAAAGCCAAATGGTAATACTCATATCTTTATCAACTGTTTCAAACATGGTTGTTGGAATTTGGGTCCAGTGATTGAATCTACCAATGCTAAACTAGCCTTCGCTCTATGAGTTAGGACATCTAAATCGACAATGCGCTAAGCAACTCTTTAAACTTACCTTTATGAAAAAAATTAATAAAATATTTTGGCGGTGAAAGCATTTAGCATCAGTTTTTTTTAATAAATTTTAATCAATATTTTACGACACAACTATTTTCATTTATAATAGATAATTTATGATTGTCATAGTATTGAAATCTCTTTGATTAAAATTTCGAAAAAGCAAATCATTTTTCGTTCCGAGTGTTTAGAAAAATAATGAAAACTATTACAATATAACTTACTTCGGATAAATGTTAAAGTTAATTTTGGGTAACATAATTTAAGAAAATATGCATTATATTCAAAATATATCATAATAATCTCTTTTGCTTTAAAAAGTAAGCAAAAATTTTTTATATAATTGATAAAATAATTAAAACTACACCGAAACTTAGGACGATACATGTGCTAATTTGAGTAATACCAGCTGCTTTCGTAGAATAACCAGGTTTCAAAAATTCACTTCCTTTTATCTCTGAATTATAAATACATTCCAAAAATGAATTTATAAACAATTTAGCCATGCAATCGAATACGAAAAACGGTCATTTTTTTTAGTCTGAATCTACAAATACTCATTCGTAACTTTTGTAATGTTCAACGATATATTACACACAGATTAGAATAAATTAATTTTCAGCCTCAATAGGTGCTGGTCCCAAGCTCGGATAAATGAGGAGGGTTGATGTCAGGAAAGGCATCCGGTCATAAAAATGCCATGCCAAGGCTAAGGCGTACCCTGTAAGCGACGCGTAGACATGTCGCCCGACATCTGTGAGAAGTGGGTGCCGACCCCATATAAACATGGGAAATGGCAAAGCGAAAGAAGTGCCGACCCCATATAACATGGGAAATGGCAAGCGATTAAAGGTACGTCTTCGGTCGTCATCACACTCGCCACTTCATTGTTTTCCTAATGCAATCCTGCAGAATATCAACTAGATTGAACGGACCATAACGCCGACCCCATATAACATGGGAAATGGCAAAGCGAAAAGAAAGAAAGAAAGAAAGAATAAATTAATTTCTGGACTAATATATTTTTAGCACATGTCATGTTTCAATGCATCGCATTTCTGCATTTCTTTTTCGTAAAAAGGACAATATTTCAGATTTTAGAAATTGTTTTAGAGAGCTTTCCTTTTTAACTTTTAAATTATTCCCCGGATATCCTTATAAAAAAGTATTGTTTATTTTTTTCCTTAAGTTCAAAATATATATTTTTTAATTCTAGTGGCGAAAACAGTTTTGCTTAGCAAAAATCGACACAATTTTATATCACTGTATATATATATATATATATATATATATATATAATGATAAGTTCACTTTGTCAGTAATCATTTATTAAATAGATTTAGAGTATTATTGCATTTCGTCTTAAACAATATCCAAGTAACATTATTTAAAAAATTCTAAATTTTTTAAAATTTAAAAGGTGAAGAAATTTTTTAGATGCAGCAAAACTTACAAATGCGTAGCATAGTTACCTTTTAATTAACAAACCCATTAGCATGAACACATTGCGTTAGATTAGTTAGGAGCAAAGTATTTTCGTTCAGAATAATTCAGTTATGGTTAAGGAAAATAGAAAAAATACAATCAATTTCATTTATTCTTTAATTTACTTCCACTGAGAGATTACTTCCGAGCAGAAAAAAAAGAATATGATTGTAGCATTTAAATGGATGCATAAAACGATATCTCAAATGTAGTTTGCTTAAAATGTTTTATATGGGATCCAGATGGGTAAAATAAATATATCTAACTACGATTATTTCAATTTTTAATATATAATAATATTGAAACTTACTTAATAATAACTACTCAGTTTATTTTTGTTCAAGTGTGAGTGGGGCTTGAAAAGCTGATTTTGCAGTAGCTTTATGCCTTGCCACCCTTCATGTAACTGTGGTTATGTTTGGTAATATGTCATGTAAAATAAAATAAATAAACAAACAAAAAAAATAAATAAACGAACAAAAGTGTTTAAATTAATATTATATTAATATAATTCTTCTTCTTAAATTAATATATATTGATATTCTTTAAAATTTATTCGTGAAAAAATCTATACAATAAGAATAGAAAAACCCAATTTTTGAAATAAAAACGATTTCAGAATTGCATATTTTTAATCCCGAAATGCCTATATTATGTGGCAAATGAACAGTTCGAATGATATACGAACTCTTCGTTAATGTGTTTTTTTCTAATAAAACATTAAAAACGCAAATAATGTCTAGATTTTTCTACGGACCACCAAAATTTTATCGCTGAGCAGCAGTGATCTGCGGACCATTAGATTCTATTATGCTTGGAAAGCAATAATTGACGAAATTTGGATGAAATTCACACAGTTGGCAGCGGCTCACCTCAGATAATGGATTCTTATCCCATCTTCAGGAACTGTTACAATTTGCCCATTCTGTAAGAGGGAAGGTCAGTTTATGTATACGTATGTAGTATTCTTTATGTATTTTGAATGTATGTAGTATTCTGTATGTATTTTTCCGAGAAAAAAGTGGCAAAAAAATCGGGAGTAGCCCAAGCCCAAAACCGTAATTAAAAGAATTGCTCTTGGACTTTTTTTATTTCTTTAAAAAATTGCCGATCTATAATCAATAGCCGTGAAGAAATAAGGAAGTGCGTACGCAGATTCACTTACTTGTTTTGTCTTTGATTTCCCAGGCAAGTTTTATTTAATTAACAGGCAAATCTCATTAGAGAGCAATAAAAAATTTGGATTTTTCAATGTCTTTGATGAAAGTGTCCTTCGCTTGGGAAAAAGTTGTTGAAAAAAATTCTCATTTGTGTGTTTACAAAAACTAACAGTGTTTCCCCAAATCAGCTCGCTTTTTCTTCGCACGCCGTTAGAACTTGATGAATATTTATAAGCGCGATCATAATTTTACTTATATATCTAATTCAGTATGCCTAACAGGGATGGAAATATCGTTACAACAAAAGAAAAAGGTACTTTAATTTAATGGCACTTCAGAGAATATTTTTAAGTAAATTGGAAATGTTTTCCAATAAACTACAAATACAAAATATTACCAAAATAAAGCGCAATGTAAGGATAAAAGATTTAAAAACGAGTTTGTAATAATAATTCGTTTTATAAGGCGGTTTCTAAGCATTTATTAAATTAATTATTGATTTAAATCTTTTATTCAAGTACGAATTAAAAATAATGTTTCATGTAATTTTTAATAAAGTTTGTAATTGTAAATATTATATATTTAAAAGTAATGCAAAAGAAAGTGTCGATAAACCAATATTACAAATGCATAAATAATTAAAAATATCTCACATAAATAATGAATACCCTTTTTCAAAATAAAACAAAGCATCACGAAGGAAGTGTCTATATGCATTGAAATTAAATATGCGCAAAACACATACATAGATAATGAGATGATTAAAATTACAAGATCACAGAATACAACAACGACTGCGAATTGCATATTGAACTTTACAATCAGTAATTGGTGAAACCTACCCTGTGCACGATGAATGCTTGTATATGACTAGACAAGGAATGATATAGAGTCCTAATGTTATCCTACTGTAGATTTTTCCAGACATTCTTCGATTATATATTGTTCCAAATCCACGATATTTTGTGGTGCCCGAATATGGAGGCCTATCATGTTCCATTCATGTTCAATTGGCGAATGGTCTAATACCCTTGCTGGTCAAGAGAGAGAATTTGCATAGCACGAAAGTGACCTCGAGATGTGTGAGCCATATATGGACTAGAATTATCATGCTGAAAAATGGCCTTAGGTTCATATTCCATGAGCGTTAGCACCAACCGGGTCAGGGTGTTGTCAACATATCGTTAACTATTAAAATGGTACGCAAGATATCTAAGGATGGTCTGTTATTGTAGGAGATAACACTCCACACCATCACGCCAGGAGTAATGGCTGTGGGTCTGTGCAAAGCAAAGCCTGTTTGGAAGCGTTGGCCTGATCTCCTCCACACACGAATAAGATGGCCATCGTCTCCAAGATTAAAGCGGAATTCCTCACTAAATGTTATGTGATGTTAGTCTACTGGTAACTATTATGATCGATTACGACACTACTGCAAACGTTTTCGTCGACGTTGATTGGGGTGATTACATACAAGTGTCTTAAAGGGTGAAATGAGTATAACCCTCTCTCAATCAAGCATCGTAAAATGCTGAACCGTTCTACAGGTAGTACAGATGATACAGCACGTTGTATGGTAGACAATTATGCCATTGGTGCAGTTTAGGCCTGTTACTCAATCAGTCGACCTTTCTCACATTCTTGCAACTTGGCCTTCCAGAACATTTATTTCGCCGATGCATACCTTGCAGCAACTGTTGTTGCCAACATCTTTAAATAGTCGTATCCATACGGTCCAAGTGACACCCTATTGTTCGATATGACCAGCACACTTCACGCATCCTAACTACGAGACCCCGTTCAAAGTCGTTCAATGGTCTATAAGGTGAGTCATAACGAAATTGTTGGTATTGTCTCCAGGTAACTGTAATGGCGACGATGAGAAATTATAGCATCCCGCAATTGTTAGCTCTTTCATAGGATGCCAGGCGTGCTATGATCAAAGGTAGCATCCATTTGCCACGAAACTTTAAGAGATTGCACTCTTCGGATGGAGAACTTTGCTTACAAAATATTGAGAGGATCCGACTAATTTTTTTTTTCTTTTTCGCAAAAGAACTACAAGTAATCTTGTTGATACACATAGCCAAGGGACGCTTAGACGTGAA
Source organism: Dysdera silvatica (assembly GCA_006491805.2). NCBI lineage: Eukaryota > Metazoa > Arthropoda > Arachnida > Araneae > Dysderidae > Dysdera > Dysdera silvatica. Next base: position 53,523,316 of record QLNU02015003.1, read on the forward strand.
GTACTTCTTCAAACAGTCGAGAGCCGTAGTATTAGCCAAAGCCAAACCAAGACCTAGAAACACACTGAGCAAACTCGTAACGGGACCGATTGAAGCTGCGAAGGATCCGAGGGACATGGCTAAGGCACAAAGGAAATATCCTAGAGCAACCGTAGCACGATGTCCAAAGCGTTCCAAAAACATGCTACTCAACGGTGCAAGAAGCAACGGTAAAGTAGTTGGACCAGCTTTAATCCAAGCAGAATCACCAATACCCGAAGACGAGAATTCCTTGAGCACAGCTGCAAGGAATGCTCTGGTGTAACCAGCCGACAAGAAGGAAATCACGAAGCAGGCAGCAGCAACAGCCCAACCAAAGCCACCATCGGGAGCAACAAGCACTTCCTTGGTGACAGTGGCCGGCCCCATGTCGATGGAAACCTCATCAGCATCAATCACCACACCAACCTCAAAGTCTTCAGGCAAGACTTCCAAAACAACAATCTCATCAGCATCCTCTTTCATTCTTCTTTCATTCTCATCACAACAGAAACATCAGCCTTCCTAATAACGAAAGCTACCATTCCAATAACCACAAGGGCAAATCTATAGAGAGATATTGCATTTTATTAAAATTTATTTGAATAAAATTGTATATTTAAAAAAAAATATGGGTGGAGAATATCCTTTTATAAAAATATGTTGTATGCTCAATGCGGAACTTTAATTTTTCCTTAAAATAAAATAAATTTTTTTGGTTAAAATAATTAACATATCTGTTAAAATAACTCACATAAACGGACATAGAAATAAAAACATAGTTTTAGTTTCTAATGCATAAAAATGCAAATGAAAATAACTATTAGAAGCTAAATTTTAAAAGTTTGACCGATTTAGGCATCTAACGGGAGAATAGGAGGTAAAACTGTGCAACGGAAATAGGAAAGACTGGTGCGAAGAAACTTGTTTTAACATGAAATGTAAACTATGGGCAAAAACAGATAGGTAAAATATTTTACTATTTTAATCATAAGCAAGAAAAGCGCTTTTAAATTTTTAATAATGTAATATTATACTTTGGTATGGAACATGATATTTTATGTATGTAATTCCTGCTGTTTTCATAATAAATTACGCAGCTTTATATAAAACTTATTTTTAATAAACATGTGCTTATATCTTCCTGAAAATAGAGAGTTTAGTAAAAAATTTTTCTCATAAAATCCATTCTTTAATTATGATGAGTTTAAAATTAATTTCCTCAAGTTTCGTTGGATAGCCAGAAAAATTTTATGTTTGGGGGAGATGAATAATTTTACCATCGGGAATTTAATAGATTTTACTTTCACTATTCCTTTTAGAAGTCTGCACTGAAATACAATATTTTATCAAACATTGTCGTCTGTTTGATAAATTTCGTACCCAAACTTACATATAATATATAAAATAAATAAACATCCAAATACATAGAAATTTTCGTGATTGAATTAATTGGTTTTTGAAACAATTTTATGACACATTTAATTTATGAGACTTTAAACCTCCCTTTGTCGAAAAAGTAATTACGATTTTATGCAAGTCTATTAGACTAATTCTATAATTTAAAAGTTTAATTTTTACAATTTAGCACAATATTTATAATGCATTAACATGTAAGAATGTAATAATACAAATTTTTTGTTTGTATTCTTAATTTAATTTTGGTGTTTCAGATCCATGGAATCTATGACGTCACAAATGGACGCATTGCCTGCGCGTTTAAAAAATCAGATATTAATATCCATACATTCATAACTCCTCCTCATTGTAAAGTCAGAAAATATTCTTTTGTAATAATAATCGTTTTTTTATTTTTCCACATGCCACATGCTTGTTAAAATAGTATAATCCCATGGTAATGCAATATACAAGAATATTGATTGTTATGTGTAAAACCAAACTTAAATCTAGAAATTGGATAACAATTAAAATATATTTATTTTATATAAATCGAACACTACGCAGATTAAATCAAACAACAATATTAATCAACGTTTATTGGCGTAGTGATACCAGCGCCGATGGTATGGCGTGATTAGATGGTGAAACGTTCGAAAGAAAGGTCCCACCGAAGGCAGAAATATTTATTTTCTTTCGAACGTTTCACCATCTAATCACGCCATAACATCGGCGTTGGTATCACTACGCCAATAAACGTTGATTGATTGATTGACATTGTTGTTTGAATTAAAATATAGTTCCGCTTATGACAACCTCAGTTTTAGTGGTTATGCAGTTAATTCTTTCAAATTCTGAAACCTTCTTCTTAATTACTTATATAAAAATATCGGGTATAGCGTCGAAATTTTGATGGACATTAAATATTGTTATACCCGAATTTAATTATGGATAGAGTATTTAAGATTCTTTTTATTCTTTAGATTCCTTTTCCTCCCATGGTTATAGCCGTTTCGATTTACTCAATAAGAATACAAAGAAGAATCTGAAACACATGCAAACATGAGAGAACAATGAAAGGAACTGCTGCCGGACGTTCAATAATTTACCGCATATAAATTTGAAGTTGCGAATTTCGGCTGTAATTTGCATGAGCGCGAGTGCCCGACGTTATAATCAATAAGACGCATTTATTTGACTACCGTTGTAATCGTTTCTACCAAATATTCATATATATGTATATAGTAGTTTAAAAAATTACAAAGTTTCTTTAAAGATTTCCCCTATCTAAAGATTTGTTCTTGAAATTTAGAGCCAGTCGGTGCAGCACGGTCCAGTGCACAATGTTCCTGCCGTAAATAGTGGCTTCAGGCTCAATCTTAGCAATGAGTTCACGACATGGCCAAAGGTGGTCCAAATCGAATATGATATTGGTATTGAAGAGCAGTGATATTGGTGAATCTACTATTCCAATCTTAAAAAGATTCAACTGAAGGTAATCAGGTCCTCTTTAAAGAAACATATGACTGATATGTATATAAAACTTCGGGGAGTAATGCGCGCAATGTAATGAAGTAAATATATATATTCAAACAAAAAATATAATTTTCGAATATCCACCGTGAAGTTAGAAGTAAATCCTGTGTCATCTGCAATAAGAAACCGATTTAATTTCTACAAAACAAAGGTGCAAAAATTATTTAAAGCAATATTATTATCGAGAATTCATCGTTTGCTTTGTAAACTAAAGACCGTTACTAAGGTATAACTGAAATGACTTTTAAGAAAGGATTTATGTTCAATTTCTTGAGTGAATTTCCTCTGCTTTAAAACGTGCCAACTTTTTTAAATTAAATGCAAAAGCTTTATTCAAATGACTGTGTAAAGAATCTTAAATAGCACAGGACGAAAAAACAATAAGTCCATTAAATAAATTGGGAAAAGGAAATGGACATGGATGAAAAACGTTAAAATATGCAAGAATTTTCGCTTTGGAATGCCTTCGTCCCCTTAGGTGTAAGGGAAAGGGATTAATTAGAAATCATGACATATGAAGAAAAAATTTTAATTTTGTCATGGCGCTCGTTGGATATTCAAACAACGATAAAGCAAGTTCAGATAAATGTCTTTATGCCTGGACACAAAAAATCATGTCCCATTCATATGCTAATTCCGGTCTAATAGCTTATCGGAAAATTATTCTTCTGTCAAATGTCTGATTTTTTTTAATTACGTGGGCATTTTGAACAATGACGATGATCAGCTGATGAAAATTTCTCTCTCCAATGAATGGGAATGGCGATATTTGAAATAAATAGCACAAAGGAATATCGGGAATCTTTTGAACAAAACTTTTGGAGTTCGGTAACTTAGATTTTCATAGCACAAAAAAAAAGGAATGTTAAAATTGTTATTAATAGTTAATTATTAATAATAAATAGAATTAAGCTTATTTAAAAGCACTAAGCGTGTGTTAGATAATTGAAAAATAACCAAACAGTACTCTTTGCACTAGTTTCTCAAGCATGGTAAAACCTCGCTAAGACGACCATTGTCGGTTCTGTGAAAAAGCGGTCGCTTAGAAAGGTGGTCTACGAATAGAGGTATCATTGTGTCTATGGGGGGAGGGAAAAAATCCGTTTGCAGAATAAATGGTTATTAGGGGAGGTGTTCGTTCAGTGAGGTTTTACGGTACATCTTGACGAACAGTGGCGTAATGGCAACACATTTATCCTTGGTGCCCTTAACGCTGGTCCTTTGCATAGGGTACTGTAAAACGCGTGACGGAAAAAGTAGGTTCTAAGTCAGGACCCATATTGGCCGGGGTTAGGCCCGTGGGTTGTGTCAAGCCGGGCCGGGTCTAAAAACGCCGACTTAAGTAAGGATCCAGTCCCGACCCGGCACTGAATTTGCTGTCCTTGCGCCATTGACATTCTACTAACTATTTAGACAAATTGTAATCGTATGATTTTCTATGTGCATTTCGAAAACCACCAAGGATAGAGAAACCAGAACTGTAGCTATTTTCAAATTTTGATACAATGTTCTTCGTGACGCAATTGAATTAATTCTCTATCATTTCAAGAGCAAGACTGGTTGATATACTTGCTGTAAATGTTTGGCAGAAAATAATTCACAAGGCGTGCAGTCCATGCATTTATAAGTGTGAAGCAAAGTTATTGAGATGACAAATTTGTTTAAAAACATGTTTAATATCCCTAAGAAATACAAGATATTAAAATATTTTGCTTTGAACAAACTTCTGTAGATTTAGCGTGTAATGTACATTACACATCGTCAATAATGTTAAGATATAATTTAAGGTATAGGCAATCTGTACTTTTTGTAGGGAAATTTTTAGGAATATGTCGCTAAATACATATTAAATACATGTAAACCATTAAAACTAATATTTGTATGTTTACCTGAGTCCATGATCAGGAGGCATTTGTACCCGGAGATGCTTATTTAAAGCAAAATATTTGCTGTCACCATCCGGGGCAATTGTGATTTTAGCTAGTTCAAATTGGCAACTGCAATGACGGTGTCACAAGTTTCTAACATTAATTCCTTCGGTAGTTTGAAGTTCACTCATTTGTAAGGAAATGGTTTTCGAAATTAATGAGCAGGTCCTACGAAAATTTCAAGTTTGCAAAGATTCTACTGTTGTGATTTTGACGTAATAACTGGCGGCCTTTTGGAGAAGGAAGCATTGGAATAAATCATTTTACATGTAAATAATTTATAGTTATGATAGGAAATATTGCACTGAAATCTCTATACGGAAACTTTTAAAATATAAAATGAAATACGACAAAAAATAAATATTTCATTCTACATGTGCATAAAGGCATGTCGAAACTTTTAAACGCTATTCGTAAAATTTAAGGATAAAGCAAGTTTTAATACAGCCTAGATTTTAAGTCATTTCAAACTCAACGAGCAATGTTTGTTAAGAATTAAAAGGAGACACAGTACCGGTTGGGGGTCGCACGTGGGCCCCCTTCGTAAATACTTGAGGTCCATAACCGGTAGACCACCGGGCACGAGATGATGATCAGGGATGTAGTGGAGGCCTAGAGCAGCCTATCGCCGCTATGTCACTCCTTTTGGAGGCCTAGCGGCGCTTTAGCAAAATTTTAGGAAATTATACATTTTACAAAAAAAAATTGACACTGAAATACTCGAAGGAACAGCTCCTAAAATCTTAAAAGAAGTTTTATTTGCAATAAAAAGTATGAAGAAAGGAAGAGCCCCTGGTGATGATGGCATTACATTAGATATCTTAAAAGAAGCTGGAGAACATGTAGAAGACATACTCGCAAAATTCTTTACCAAATGCCTCAACAGTGGTAACATACCAAACCAATGGGATTCTGCAACAGTAATTCTTTTGCATAAAAAAGGTGATAAAGAGGATTTAAAAAATTACCGACCAATTAGCTTGTTACCTGCTATTTATAAAATCTTCACAAAAGTGCTAACACATCGCCTGCAGAAAAAATTAGATGCAGCTCAACCGAGAGAACAAGCTGGATTTCGAAGTGGATTCAGTACAGTGGACCATATTCAAGTATTAAGAGAATTAATTGAAAGAACACATGAATATGAACTTCCATTGTGTGTGGCATTTATTGACTATGAGAAGGCCTTTGACTCTATTAAAACATCAGCAGTCATCAACTCTTTAAGATCAGCAGACATCGAGGATGTGTACATTGACATGGTGAAATGTGTGTATAAAAATGCAAGTGCAAAATTTCGGTTACATAAAGATACCAAAACTATCAAAATTGGTAAAGGTGTGAGGCAGGGAGATACCATTTCTCCAAAACTTTTTACTTCAGCTTTACAGATG
>QLNU02015003.1:53529688-53544801 GCA_006491805.2 Dysdera silvatica
CGTCTCTTTTTCTCCAAAACAAATAAGCTCTAGTTTGAGCTAATTAATACGTGGGTGGCAAAAATTATTGTGTAATTGTAAATTATTTCAAATTACTGCAGGAGGGGATTGGGCCTTACAGGCCCATATGAGTCTACACATATGTTCTTTACATATTGTTAATTAAAAACTTTTTATTAATAATTTTGTTTCTCGAGTTAATTGCGAAACTTCCTACATTTCACCAAACGGGCGTTGCCTTTTATCCCACCTGATAGAGCATGGCTGTTTTAATATACACATGCCTAACTTTTGAATCTCTACGAGCTTTTCTTCAAAAGTTATTTAGTTTAATAAGAATTTTTTACTTTTATTTTACACTTTGCATGTTTGAGACGCAAAAATATTTGATTTTAATGAAAACTAGTGAAAATAGTTCCTTCGAAAAAAAATCCGTTTTGTCTTAGTGTGGACATAATTCTAAATTGTGAACGCTGAATTTAATATCATTTTCATTAAATCTCGACCATTTCCTTTGATGTAAAGCTGCATTTTAAAAGCAAGATCAATCTTCGAATGATATTTCACATTCCCTTCTCCTAAATAATATTGAATTCCGACCACATCCCAGGCATTAAATTTGATTTCACAACACGCTTTGCATATTTGAAAAGTGAGAGAATGCGCGCGTGGTATTAAAGCGGTCTCCATTATTCCAATGCAACCTTTCGCCCCTCGCTAGTATTGAAAACTACTTGACCTTCTGACTCGGCATATACAAAATCTGACCTCGTTGAACACGTTTATTGAAAGTCTGGAATTTCATTTTAGATCGTTTAGACGAATTCCAATCACACTGAGAATAAACGTGACATCGCGATATTAAATACCCAGTTGATTACTGGTCGCTGTTAGGTGCTGAATCAAATGAGGGGCGTTGTTCAAATTGCAGGAAGCACCTTGCCGTATGTCTCTGTTAATCAACCGTATTGTAATTCCAAAATTCCATTCGCTTCTTATTATTTTATTTCCCCCAAACATATAATTGTAAAATAATTTGAATTACGTTGCTTTTTAATATGTTTATATAGGCTAACATTTTAAATGCAGAAAACTTCAGGAATTGATTTTGAAAGTCTGTGTGCCGAAATTGATAATGTCAAATTTATCTCATAAACACAAATAAAAATAATTCGTAAACCTAGTTGAGAAATAAGCGCTGATAAGGGTGTAGAAAACTTACGACGCAAAAATCAATTGAATATCTTTTGCTGACCTTTCTTGTTATTTTCATGAAACTATTTTAACCATCCATAATTTTTATATTTGTCGAAATAACTGTTTATTATAAGTTATAGCTCTTCTAGTAGCATTATGGGACATCTATTTAACATTGATAGTTGCGTATTATAGACAATTTGCTTAAGATTGTGTCGAAAATGTGAGTACGAATATATTATAAGGAATAAACCAACTATTAAATCTGCAATATATATACTCACTCTTCCCTCTCAAGTCATTCATAATAATCAGAATATTTTGTTAGCTCTCAAAAAGCTCTTAATAAAACGGAGAATTTTTGGGCGAAAATCCATGCAGCAGCAATAGGATTCATTAAAGACCAAAGAAATTTTATAAAAACAACATTAAAGCCATTTTCATTGCATTGCTATCCATTTTAATATATTCACAACGCGTGATAGTGATTTTTGTTTTATATTTCATCGTTTTCTGCTTTGTTGCCACTGACGTGCTGTGTTAGTAATCAAAGACAAACGGGATCCTTTAGCGAATTTGCTAAAAATATTTTAACCGTGAATAAACGTAGTGATATCAGTTGGCTATCGGTTTGGCATTGACTGAAAAAACGTCTGAGGAAGGTGTGCATAGGTCCAAAATCAGCAACCTACTGCACGCATCATACAAATTGAACAGGAAAGTATTAAATAAAAATCCGTGTATAATCGTTAAATATCAAGAAAATATTCTGTTTGTTTTCAAACAAAATCCATCTCTGTTTCCACACCTTTCAAAGACGAATGTTGTCATTTGAGGAAAAGAAAAGGGCAAAGATCCATGAAGTTGGTCAGACTGGCTTTTTGATCCTTGAATTATACTTCATCCTATTTTAACCCGAAACTCTATTTGTTCTCGACTCGACCTCTCTACTATCGCGCAGGTTTACTCATCACAAGGTTAGTGTTATAGGTAATTTTATATATATATATATATCATATTCAACCATTATCTATCCACTGCTGGATGAAGGTCTCTCCAAATGCTTTCCACACAAGTCTATCCTGAGCAATTCGCTTCCACGTCACCCCAACCTGTTTTCTTATTTCATCCACCCATCTAGTTTGAGGACGTTTTCTAGGTCTTCGGTGGTCTCTTGGAATCCAGTTCAGAATTTCTGTTGTCCATCGTTGATCAGTTCTTCTTGCAATATGCCCAGCCCATCGCCATTTCAGCCCTTTTACTTTAACAATGATGTCCTCTACTCTAGTTTGCTCTCTCACCCAAGTGTTTCTTTTTCGATCTCTCCTAGTTATTCCAAGCATGCACCTCTCCATGCTCCTTTGCGTTGTCTGTAACTTTCGTATTGCTCCAACTGTTAGACTCCATGTCTCTGATCCATAAGAGAGGACTGGCAATACACACTGGTTGAAGACCTTTCTTTTTAGACACAAAGGCAATTTCCCCTTCAGGATAAAACTGTTTCTTCCAAATGCACTCCAGCCAAGTTTAATACGTCTGTTGAGTTCTTTCATAATGTTGCCATCCATTGAAATCAGCTGGCCAAGGTAAATATATGAATCAGCAATTTCTAGCTCAATGTTGTCAACCTGTATTTTTGTTTTCTCTACGAAATTATTGAACATGATTTCAAGTTTTTGTAGGTTCATCTTGAGTCCAACTTCTTTACTTCTAGTTGAGAGCTCCTGTACCATGTCTTGGAGTTCTGATGGGTTCGTTGAAAAAATAACAATGTCATCAGCAAACCGCAAATGATTTAAATATTCACCATTTATTTTTATTCCCCTGTTATTCCAATTTATTTGCTGAAAAATCATCTGTAAAGCAAAAATATATATATATAATATTTCTAAAACGTTTGCGGCAGAAAACCAAGAAAATGTATATACTTTGTTATCAGATCATTTAAACTAGAAATTATGGTTTCATTCAGCAAGAAAATCGCGCTGCTTGCGTTTTGTATGTATTGCTAAACGTTTATACTTCATGTACATACTTCAAATGTACAAAGACATTTGTAAGAAAACGCCTTGTTTGATACAGAATGACCCTTGCTAACTTTGTTCTTCGATGCAAGGACAACAAAAGTCATGCTGTACTGGAAACCTAGTTTCTAGAGGCAAATGAACCTCTGCTACCAAACAAATCAAACCCTGGCCTACGGTGAATAGAAGGACAACAAACCATGATATCAATCTACCAGGATATCATGGGGGATTCAAATTCAGATTAATCGGGCGACAGACAAACTTGTCACCACTACGACACCGTAATGTAATGGATCTACATGTTGCCAAGAAATGCGAACCTCGCAAGGCCTAGGGAACTAAACCTCCAGCTACCTTGTTCCAGAATAATGACGATGAACTTTTCTCCACCATTCAAATTCAAACCCTGATTGCACATTAGGCGCATTAATATTGCACATTAACATAACGTAAGTGCTCATTAGGCACAAATGAGTTACCACAGTGCAAGAGGTATTATTACCTTTCTCAGTGTTAACACTGTTGCCAAATAGTCAATACATGAACCCACAGTGACATGTTGTTTGTAATTTTAAACATTATTGGTGAAATATAGCCCAGATGCTCTTGCGCCATAAATAAAAAAAAACACAAAATTTTAAGGATTACCACTCCATATCCGCAAGTCCAAATTTTACGAAAATAAACATTCAAGAAACATCACGTTCTTTAACACATTCTTGAATGGATATACACGTTATTCAATTTTGCCAGTACATCTATTAGGAGAAAACCCTTAAAGTTTAAATATTTCACCAAACCGAGAAGATTAGAAAATTAACGGTAAATAATGTGCACTAATTAATATACGAATGGTCCCTTTGTAAAGGTAACTTTAAGGACAGTACCCTGATTATTTATATAGGCAATGCTATAATACCCGTGTGTTAAAGCATGACTTAATAAAATGCAAGGAATATTGCGCTTCAGCTTGAGTGCAATTTTAGCTTTTAAAATTAATGCATTCTATTCATTAGCTTGCTACCTCTTGCAGCAAGACTAAACCATACTCATTCGCGAAGACGGTATCATAAAATATTAATATTTTAAAGTTTAAAACTAATTACATTTATGTTGCTTTTATCATATTATGTGGTTTCGTTTACCGTTGGGAATGGTGAATCGCTGAAGAATTTTTAGTATTAATGCACAACTGAAATTAAACATAGTGCTTTTACTATCCAGGGACCTTACTGTAACTTCTGTTATTTTACTGAAATTTTTCTCTGAATTTTGCGTCATAATAATCTTTGCGTCTGTTAAAAAAGACAAAGAATGTTAATTTTTAACTTTGGAAATACACGGTATATCTAAAAAATACTTGCTTCAATAATTCAATTTATTATTAAAAGCGCTAAAGCTTGAAATCTTTCTAATTTCAGAAACGGCATATTTTCAACACTTTTTATTATTTTAAACACTAAAATATATTTTGGGTTGTGAGGCTTTGCTTGAGAGGGAAAATCATGTAAAATGAATAAGCGTTATTAATCTTTATTATATATATATTATGTATTTATGAGATGCATGCTAAAACTGAAGGCAGAAATGCGAGTTTGGTGCGAAAATATGCAAGTGATAATAAGCAATACCAAATAATAATAAAACATGTTCATGACAAATTAACACATTTAGCTACGAACAGTAATATCTGATGACAAGCATGATGCTGTAAAAATTATAAAAACAGTTGTCGAGTATAGGCTGTGCAAAAATATTAATTGGGTTTATTTGAAGAAATGAACTTAACGTTTTAGTTCGTCTTTTGGGAACCTTCTTCTGAAGTTGATTTATTAGTCGTTAACGAAATTCGGTTGGTACCAAACGTATTTCTTGTTGTTATTTTGGTGATCGTCATGGGAATCGTTTACTCCGCCAACGCTAGCACAGAAGACGTTGGTGAGAGTACCGCAACCGGAAAAAAAGTATGAAATTATAAATAAAGAAATAAATAGGTAAATCAAACAAAACCCAAAAATTCGTTAAAATATGTAACTGTGAAAAGGGCTTATTTTTGGCATAGTCCTTATTAGAATGCTTAGAAAACGAACCGATATTTCAAGTTTCTTTGACTAATTAATCTTCTTTAATATTCTCACATAGTTTATACTCGAAAACTGCTTTTTCCAATTGTACAATGCGCTGTGAAAGTCTTCGTGTACCCATGGATTTTGATACCCTCCTGGAATAGAAAAGCGACAAAACTGGCTGACAGGTGGACCAATTGTGAATTTCAGGTCATGTGAAACAAACGGTTAAAAAAAAAAAGAATATTAGAAATTGGGACAAAATATCACCTCGCTGACTGTGTAATCATATTTTTGGATACAGTATGTATCTCAATCTTAGTAGGAAGCAATGAAGTGTGAAGTCTTGATGATGAAATTATTTTGCTTGTTCAATTTTTATGGAGAAAGGGCAGCAAGAGTTATTTTGCGTCGAGCCATACAGGTTTCCGAGGAATTTGGGCCCCTGCTACCGAGGACACCCAGATTATGTGAACAGAAAACCGAAACGCGTTTTATAATGCCAATGTGAGCAAAACCGGGGATACTATCACCATAGATGGATGCGTCATTCCTACGCTACAGTCATGAAGTGTTTTTTTGGAAGTCCATTTCTCCGGGTATTACACATTCATCGGAATCATATTCGAATCAATTCTCATTGGAATCACCACAGACGCATTGGAAACTAACTCATATATATGAGTGAATGGGTAGTCGATGGGAGTTTGTATTTTTGGCACCGTTAACCAGCGAGTAGGCGCGCGGGGTGCTTTGCACCCCATCTGATTATATAGCATTATTTCATTAAAAACGTCCAATTTTACAGGGAACAATAAGTGGAATTTTCACTTTGTCACCCTACCCCAAAAGATTGTGACTTTGAAGGCAACAGGAAAGAGTTTGGCCAGTTTCAGAAGCAAGGGTGGACTGTTCTTTTAACATATTGTAAGTTGTGGGATGTGAAACACCCCGCGCGCCTGCTCGCGGGTTACGAGTCAAACTAGGATTAACGATACGCTGCGTGGGACCAGGGTCGGAAATGATTTCATTTGACATGTAAAAGTTGTATAATATTTGAAAATTTAAGAAATTGATAGAACACTGAGTATCTATAAAATGCAAAATAGAATTATATATATATCCAACTATGAGGTGGCAAGAACATTTAAAATATATATATGGATGACTCCTTTGTAAAGATAACTTCAGTCAATCAATCAATCAATCAATTCCATTTATTGAATAAATCACTGATATAGGTGACAACCGAAATTCAAAGTTAAGGTAAAGTATATTTCATTTTTGAGGTAATTCTTAGGGAAATGGCACATACATGGAGACATTGCTTACAAAAAGACAGATGATACACACAAAATTACCTACAGTTCGTTCACAAAAAGTAGTCCGATGGTGCCGTTAGAATTAACGGGAGCTGACGTCACAAACGGCATAGCCGATTCCAGCAGAGGGAAGGGTGTCATTTCAGAACTGTTTTTTAGCGAACGTTTGTCTGCGCCAAAAACCAGTTCTGAAATGACGTCCTCCCCTCTGCTGTAATCGGCTAGGCCGTTTGTGACGTCAGCTCCCGTTATTTCTAACGGTACCATCGGACTACTTTTCGTGAACGAACTATACCTATCTTTCCTTATAAATGGAATGATAATGGCACGTTATATAATATGTATTACTGATACGTATGTAATATTACATGCATTCGATAGTAATGCAAATAATGGAATCTATTAATCATAAAGTACCGGGTAACAAGTATTCCAAGATTCGAAATATTAAAATACGATGATATCTTTAAAAGGAAATTTCCCCATTGGAAAATCAAAGGCAAAGTCATTTGTTTTATTATCGCCGATTTGGCGTGTGCTTGGTTACGAGATCCACATTACTTTAATATAAACCCATAGAACTGAAATTAGAGGAAAAGCTCGAATGAAGTCGTGAAATTGAAATTGAACCGGCTTGCATTGCGTGCCAGCAGAAGGCTAAATTACATAATTAGAAAGAGAGCAATAAAATCGATCACGACGACGTCCTAGATAAATCGATTTTCTTATGGTTATTTAGATATTACTTCCTTCTGAAAATGAGTTCTCTTTATTTCTTATGAGAAACCGAAGCCATAACCATATCCTCAGGAATATTATCTTAAGTTAAGGCAAACGAAATATTATATATATTTTAAAATATATTCCCATGCACGTTTGGAAATGTTATATACTGTGAGCGTAACAGGCATATAAATATACACAAATGCATATATATATATATACATATATTAATTGAATACATACAATAGAACCACTATATTGAGCTGCACATTTAGCGAGGAATTGTAAATTTTGTTTCTTATTAGGATCAATAAAATAATTTGGATTATTAACAATAAAATAATTAGGGGCATTAAAACGATTAGGAGCAATAAAACAATTAGGAGAAACAAAGCAATTAGGAGCAATAAAATTGAATTGCTTTTAGCGAAAAATATTTTTGTCGATTCCAGATTTAACAGGTCAAAATTTAAAAATGGCATGATGTTTTATGCAAGACGTGGAAAATTCTTGAGAATCAACGATCAAGTGTATGTTTCATTGGATTAAACATGAGGAATTCAACTTCCCAGCACTTCAAATCGGACAATTTTTGAGAACTCTTGTCCCTTGGCGCAGTATAGCCCAGATGCTCTTGCGCCATAAAAAAGCCAAACAAACAAACATCTTGTCCCCTTCAGAATACGTAGTAAGGAGTATAAAAATCCACTTTTTCAGACAACGGAATACTCTAGTAGGTCACCGTTTATGGTGACGTCAAAAATCTAATGTTTTTAAAAGGAAAAAAAAACGACGTTCAGAATCGAACTCTGAACTTTATGTTTTGTCAAATGTTACATTCATCGTTACTGACCATCAAACTGATAGATAATAAATGTAATCGTTCCTTATTTCAGTGTTTCTTGCTTAATACGCGTTTTGTTTTCTTCTTATACCAAATGATATTATTTACTATGTCAAAACTGAAGTTTAAAAAAAATTACGCCATCCCAAGCTCTAGTAGGGCTATTTACGTCAGTAATGAGAAAAATACTGTCGGATATTAGATGCATAAAGTCATTATTTTAGTGTCTCCCATGTGTTTATCAATTGTTAGACGTTTTACTTTTTTATGACGGATGACTTTATTTGCCACGGAAAATTTTGTGTTTTTAATTTAAAGGAAAAACGGAGACCATGTCAGTAACTTCGTCATCAAATTCAGGAATCTGAGATTTGTCTACAGTCCTGTTTTCGCCATTAATGGTCATTAAACTACCAGCTGTTAAACAAATCATTATATTATAGGTTAGTGTTTCCCAGTTATTATAGTAAACAGGTTTTGCTTTCTGCACTTACATTTAGCACTGAAAACTAGTGTTTTTAAGGAGAGTAATAAATAAGACTACTTCCATTGAGCAAAATAGTGTATCGATGGTCCTGGATTGTGTCGAAAGGACGTTACCATGATTAACTAACTACCTTCAATAGTAAACTCAAATGTACTTAGATATTTGACTTGGAATAATAGACTTAAATTCTTATTGTAAAGATGTAAAGGGAAGAAAAAATTAAATAGAACTGGTCTTTTTCAAAAGTGCAATTGAGGACTCTTTCGTGTATTTAAAGAGGTATGGATACGTATTTTCTAAATCTTCAATCTACTTTCTTTCAAGTTCTTTTTGCATATTTGATTTAAATTTACGTTTGACATGTATATTCTCATTTTACTTCGAAATTCATTTTATTTGGAATACGAAAAAATGTGAATATGATTGTTCAACGGACGTAATGTTCCTATAGCTACATTAAAATCCAACTTTTTATGAATTAAGCACCGCTTCAAATAGAGTTAAGCAAATGTAATTTCTAATATTTAAGAGAATATTGACACAAATTAGAGAAATTCTAAGAAATTTACATTATTTTCACAGGCTTTATTCCATAATCAAATTTGTAATATAATGCAGCCGGAAACACGTCTCTAGCTAGACCATTTGTAATGACATGAAAGAATAATTTGTACTATGGACATAAAACATACTTTGTTAGTTAAATAAATTTTTTCTGTTAGTATGAGAGCTATGTGCCGACGTATTTGCTTTCCTTTTCCTTTAAACTGTACTTTTTTTAATATTTTTTCTTGACATGTCACTTTCCCAAATTTGTTTCCTAAGTAAACGAAATATGACACAGATCTGTCCAACAATTTTTCTTTTGATTTAAGAGGACGTATATAGCTTACGTTTACATATGGAAAACCTTTATATAAAAAGTTTCAATGAACCTCGTTGTTTGTAAAAGTTTCGCGTGAACAAATAACGGTTCGTGTATACATATCGCCATACGAATGAACCATTGTAAGGCTGATCCTGATTTTGCAGTGTGCGTTTGCATTCTATTAAATAAATTAAATTAATTTTGGAGCTATACGAGAGGACTGTGTATATAATTAGGCTAAACATGTTTGTGAATCGGTTAAAACGGCGTAACTACTTGCCTCGAATATTCATCAAAGCGGACGACTGATGAATGAAAGGTGCCGCATCTCGTCTCTGTTTAGCGCTTGCATGAATCACATAGAGTATAATTACATTTCATCTGTACGCGCAAATTTTGAGTTACTCATATTTTAGGATTTCAAACTGCTGGACGTATACTTACCCAAGCATACCTAAACACGGATATACCATTTAAATCCAAATTAATACACAGTTAGGCAAACTGCATTCGATTTAAATATATACTTTCACAGTACTTGATAGTTCATTTAATGAACCAATTTGTCAAAAAATTGCACTGGGTCGGAAAATGACAAATATTGCTATTGTTTTCTTTTTTTTTTTTACATATTCTACTGCAAGATTAGGAAACAAATGTAATTTATCATCTCTAATGATAACAAACGTTAAGATATGTTATGACTAATGACGTCGAATTTTTAATTTTTTGGGGACACAAGCATTTTCAATATACGTTTATGCATTTCAATAGGAAAATCTCAATTTTATTTGAATTATTAGTAGGAAGGTGATTCGGGCCTCACGGATTCATGTGACTCTACGCCTATCATTACACACCAACATGGGCGTCAAAGGAGATTTGGGTGTTTGCCTAATTAGAGAGAAAAAATTTTGAACTTTTTTAAAGTATAATAAAATATTTGTATACGCGAAGATATATTGTCTACGCTATATTTAATGCGTTGGAGACAATTTAGTTAACCGGAAAGTCTATACACTGAAGAAAATAACAGGTTCCTTTAAAAGTACTCTAGTGTGAAAAATTATCACTTAAAAATTATCACTTGAAAATTATCACTTGAAAATTATCACTCTGAAAATTATCACTTTGAAAATTATCACTTAAAAATTATCACTTGAAAATTATCACTTGAAATTATCACTTGAAAATTATCATTTAAAAATACTTAAATACATACATACATGAATCTAGCAATAGCTTCTTCAGTAAGCCAAATATTTACATGGATTAACAATTTATTAATCTTATCACGTACAGATATTTCATGAACCGTTTCCAATTAAAATAAATTCGCTGTTTAATTTATATTTTAAATCAAACATAATGACTTCTCTATATTAAAAATAATAACATTTCATGCAAATTTTTATTTGACATTGCGCGGCACCCCCTACCGCTACGACACGTTTAACTCTTGGTGTTGTCAGAAATACACACACACGCACACACGAAAAACAAAAACATACACACTGTCAAACCACATGGCGCGTTGACTGTATTGTGCGTTCGCGCAGACCTGACGCCTGATACCGTTAGCACAAGGGTTAGTCCATTGCAGTTTAGGGAAGGCCATCTTGCCGAAAATGGTTTTTCGCGCGGGAAAAACCAGTTCCTCCAAGACGGCCTTCCCTAAACTGCAATGGACTAACCCGTCTGCTAACGGTATCACGCGCCAACTGAGCGCGAATGCACAGTAATATAGTCTCAAGATTCATGTGTTTCTAAGATAACTGGAAACGTGTTATCATCTTTGCGGCATAACAATATCTAAAAACAGGACTTTCGTTGCCTATTCGATGTAATGTGCGGTCTGCCGCTCGCAAAAGAACCGTTTGTCGTCTTCTTGAATGCAGATTTAAGACATCCTGTCGTTGGATTATAGAAGTTTGTGTATGTCCCGTTCCATTTGAACATCTAGTATCCCTTTACAATCACATGTATTGAATTCACACCTAGTTATTCATATATAGGTCCACAATATGCATACTTGGACAACTGCCGCTCTCAAACAATTCACCAGTTGTTTTTTGTTTACCCATTATTTCATGAGTGGCACATTTTATTGGGCTCTGATTATATATTTTGCTTTCTTTTCGTCTATTAATAGGATTAAGCAGCTGATATTAACACCGTCTGCAAAATAGTTATTTTCTATGAAATTGTCAGGTGGTCTTAATAATTTGACCACCGATTTAATATGTAATGTTGTACCAACAACTATGTGTTATTATTGTACATAAAGTCATTGTATTTAGATATTTAGTTCATTAATTATGTCTAGAAGTTTATATTTTATTATTATTATTACTTTGTAATATATTTATTACATGACATAAATATTTTGATCGCTTTAGTTACAATAATAATATGCTTTCTGCCAGATGTTTATGACAGAATATAAGCAGAAATAATAAAAAAAGTAGCTTCTTAGAACATACTCTAAGAAAGAACTCTATCAATATTTGCAGATAATCTCTAGGCTGGGACTCCCAAGCAAAGAGAGAGAGAGAGAGAGCAAGAGAAACATGAAGAAAAGCAATAAAACAGGATTTACAGAAGAGGTCAAAATATCCTGAAGAATAAAGAGGCAGTGATAGAGACAGACGGGCCGGTAGAGATCTCCTTTGAGGACTGTACGTCCCTCCTAGAAAGGAAGAAGAAGAAGAAAAGGTATGTAATATATATGATATATATTACTGAATATCATAAAACGCGTTTTATATATAACTTTTAAAAATTAATAAGCAAAACTTGTTAGCGTAATATTGTAACCATGGTAACACAATAGGAAATCACGGTAATATGAAAACTATAACGAGGCATATTTACAGAATAACCATTAGGAATATAAGTCTTAAATTCCAGGAAAGACTGAACCTATAAAACATAATCTTCACTTTTATAGCACTTAGTTTTAATTTCTATGTCCCTAGGAATATTCTCCCCCATATATATCATCATCATCATCATCATATTCAACCATTATCTATCCACTGCTGGATAAAGGTCTCTTCAAACGCGTTCCACACAAGTCTATCCTGGGCCATTCGTTTCCACGTCACCCCAACCTGTTTTCTTATTTCATCCACCCATCTAGTTTGAGGACGTTTTCTAGGTCTTCGGTGGTCTCTTGGAATCCAGTTCAGAATTTCTGTTGTCCATCGTTGATCAGTTCTTCTTGCAATATGCCCAGCCCATCGCCATTTCAGTCCTTTTACTTTAACAATGATGTCCTCTACTCTAGTTTGCTCTCTCACCCAAGTGTTTCTTTTTCGATCTCTCCTAGTTATTCCAAGCATGCACCTCTCCATGCTCCTTTGCGTTGTCTGTAACTTTCGTATTGCTCCAACTGTTAGACTCCATGTCTCTGATCCATAAGAGAGGACTGGCAATACACACTGGTTGAAGACTTTTCTTTTTAGACATAAAGGCAATTTCCCCTTCAGGATAAAACTGTTTCTTCCAAATGCACTCCAGCCAAGTTTAATACGTCTGTTGAGTTCTTTCATAATGTTGCCATCCATTGAAATCAGCTGGCCAAGGTAAATATATGAATCAGCAATTTCTAGCTCAATGTTGTCAACTTGTATTTTTGTTTCCTCTACAAAATTATTGAACATGATCTTAGTTTTTTGTAGGTTCATCTTGAGTCCAACTTCTTTACTTCTAGTTGAGAGCTCCTGTACCATGTCTTGGAGTTCTGATGGGTTCGTTGAAAAAATAACAATGTCATCAGCAAACCGCAGATGATTTAAATATTCACCATTTATTTTTATTCCCTTGTTATTCCAATTTATCAGCTGAAAAATCATCTGTAAAGCTGAAGTAAAAAGTTTTGGAGAAATGGTATCTCCCTGCCTCACCCCTTTGCCAAGTTTGATAGTTTTGGTATCTTTATGTAACCGAAATTTTGCACTTGCATTTTTATACACACGTTTCACCATGTCAATGTACACATCCTCAATGTCTGTTGATCTTAAAGAGTTGATGACTGCTGATGTTTTAATAGAGTCAAAGGCCTTCTCATAGTCAATAAATGCAACACACAATGGAAGTTCATATTCATGTGTTCTTTCAATTAATTCTCTTAATACTTGAATATGGTCCACTGTACTGAATCCACTTCGAAATCCAGCTTGTTCTCTTGGTTGAGCTGCATCTAATTTTTTCTGCAGGCGATGTGTTAGCACTTTTGTGAAGATTTTATAAATAGCAGGTAACAAGCTAATTGGTCGGTAATTTTTCAAATCCTCTTTATCACCTTTTTTATGCAAAAGAATTACTGTTGCAGAATCCCATTGGTTTGGTATGTTACCGCTGTTAAGACATTTGGTAAAGAATTTTGCAAGTATGTCTTCTACATATTCTCCAGCTTCTTTTAGGATATCTAATGTAATACCATCATCACCAGGGGCTCTTCCTTTCTTCATACTTTTTATTGCAAATGAAACTTCTTCTTTTAAGATTTTAGGAGCTGTTCCTTCGACTATTTCAGTGTCTTCGTTTAATCCACTGTTACTTTCATATAGTTTTTTGTAGAATTCTTCAACTCTTCTAAGTATTTCTTCCCTATTTCTTGTTACGGTGCCATCCTCTCCTTTTAATGCAATGATGTGTTTCTTCCCAACAGATAAACTTCCTTTAACAACCCTAAGGCTCTTGTTATTTTCAATGGCCTTCCTTACTAACTCACAATTGAATTTTCTTATGTCTTCTTTCATGCTTTTGCGCAGAGTTTTACAAAGTTCTATGTACTCAATCCTGGAACTGGTATTTCGATTGTCCACCTTCATATCTCTTCGCCTTTTCATGAGCTGTTTCGTCTTCTCAGATAATTTGCTATTGTGCTTTTTACAGGTTACACCACCAATTTCCCCAGCAGTTTCAACTATTGTCTTAACAATGTTTTCATTTGCTTCTGAGATATCACTTTCATCAATAAGTCCTTCCAGTGCAGAAAAGCGATTTTTTAATTCCAACTTGAATGCCTCGGTATTTTCTTTTAATTTCTTTAAATCCACCCTCTTACTTACTTGTTTCCTAATGAGCTTCTGTCGTTCTAATTTAGTATTTAAGTGCACTTTACATCTCACCATTCGATGATCACTTCCAGTATTAAATCTGTTCAGTACACTGCAATCTTCAATAATTGATTTCTTGTTTGCCAGGATATAGTCAATTTCACTAGTTCCCCCATTTGGGTGTTTCCATGTCCATTTTCTTTGCGGTTTCTTCTTAAAAAATGAATTCATGATGCTAAGGTTTTCAGCTTCTGCAAATTCGATGAGTTGATCGCCACGTTCATTCCTTTCCCCATATCCGTATTTACCAACCGATGTCTCTCCTTGTTCCTGTTGTCCAATTCTTGCATTGAAATCCCCCATGATGAGCTTGATATGTTGTTTCCCTTTGGTGTGTAACTCTTTGATTTCTTCATAAAATTCTTCAACCTCTTCGTCGGTATGGCTTGATGTTGGTGCATATACCTGTACTATTTGAAGTTGGTATCGCTGGGTTAGTTGAACAACGAGCCT
>QLNU02015003.1:53544901-53556687 GCA_006491805.2 Dysdera silvatica
TTCGTAAGAACTAACATTGGAATGACATACATTGTTTATTTCGACCTTCGCGTATAGAACATGCTCCCCAATATAATGCAAATTGTATAGTGCAGCTTCACTACCGCTATTTTAAGCACATATTTGCGAATATCGGTTTAATTATAAGCCAGCCATTGCTTCTAAAAGTCAAAAAATGAATTTGCAATAAAAATATAGATTATGATGACAAATTGTATTGAAGGAAATTGATGATAATTTAGCTTTGTAATATACTGATAGAATGAGACAGAAAATTTATTCTGATAAAGAATACGTAAGTAAATTTTCTGCATATAGGTTCTAAAAGTTATATATACTTTTTTAAACTTTCTGTCTTATAACTTCTACAATTTTATAAATTTTGTATAACTTCTTAATATTGTATTACTTTTGCATAACTCATAAAAATTGCGCAACTTTTGTATAACTCCTATAAATTGTGATCACTCCTAGATCAAACAGGGAGGGATTGTTTAATGATGACGAATTGTATTGAAGGAAATTTATGATAAATTAGCTATGTAATATATTGATAGAATGAGACAGAAAACTTATTCTGATAAAGAATATATAAGTAAATTTTCTGCATATAGGTTCTAAAAATTATATATACTTTTTTAAACTTTCTGTCTTATAACTTCTAAAACTTTATAAATTTTGTATAACTTCTTAACATTATATTACTTTTGTATAACTCATAACAACTGCGCAACTTTTGTATAACTCCTAAAAATTGCGTAACTTTTGTATAACTACAAAATATTGTAATCACTCCTAGATCAAACAGCAAGGGTTTGTTTAGAATTACAAGTAATTTTCTTCTGCTGTCTAGACGAAGCGACTTCACAATGTACACTACTTACAAAAAAAAAAAGAAAATACATTTAGACTAAAATAACTTTGATTTAATTTGATCTAGAAATATTATTTTCTTTGCAAAAATTACAATTAATATTCATGAGGACATTACACTGGATACGCATATCACAATACCATGAGAAAATCGGCAAACCGTATTTTTCAGTAAAACATGAAATGCGAAGTACGAAGGAAGAAATTTGCATACTTAAAATTAAACATTGAAAAATAGCAAAAGCAGCATAGCGTTTGAAAATGTCATCATCAGTATTTCGTCAGGATTAATTCTGCTTCGAAGGACGGCTGCTGACTCGTCCAATACTCCGAAGACCTTTTTCATTCGTTATTTTACCAGTGTTCACCCTTTTGTACGCAATTACACTTATAAGGCTCTCCGATATTTTAAAATCATTTTATGAAAGTTGCGTCCTCGTAAGTTCAAGGTTTTAAAGAAATAATTTATACAAAAGGTACAAAAGCAGGTGCGTAAAAAATTACACGCATTTACGCAACAACAAAATGTTAGATAACAGCTCCCTTGCATTCGGTTTCAGTTCTTTGCTAGTCCATAGGTAAGTTGCTTTTCTGCCGTGAAACCTTTATTCAGGATTTAAAGCAGAATAAAATTTTGTATGCTCTTGGGATCGCCGTTATCATCTATTTTGATGCCATCAATGCCAATTTCAATCAGTTCCCGGCTCAGTGGGAATTTCTGACGTATATTTTAGACGCTTTTGAGCATTTCTACAATTGCTGCATTTAAAATTTTGTTGTTTTTAAGTCAGTGAAATATACATTTACCTCGGCACTCTTATTTACATTAATCAAAAATTTGTTTTGATTTTTTATTTCACGTCAGCGTTTTTTATTTAAAACTCTCTTGAATTTATCTATTCTATTATTCATACATATTTTCTGAAATTTGTTTTTATTTGTAGGAAAATGGTTTTGCCGTCATTTTCAATTTGTGTTACAAAGGTACTCCTGAGTAAATTTAGAGATGTAGGAGAAATTTATAAAATGAAACATGGTGGGAATAGTTTAAAATGCTATTTGTTATTTATGAATCAAAATACTCATAAGCAGTTTTACTTTTATACAACTAAAGATGTTTATTTAAATACGGGGCATCATGTTTATGTAAAAATTTGGAATAACAATAAAATTTGAGCCTTATCAGTGGTTTTATTTATTGCAATATTAGTTTTGTTTTGTAAATGATTTTTAAAATATTATATCGTCATAATAACAATAATAACAGTTATAATATTAAGAAATAATTCTTTATACGAACTGTTTAAATTCGAACAAAATATTTTTGATTGAAAAGATCATGTATCAATACTTCCCACCAATACGTATTTAACAACATTTGACCCCGCC
Source organism: Dysdera silvatica (assembly GCA_006491805.2). Classification (NCBI taxonomy): domain Eukaryota; kingdom Metazoa; phylum Arthropoda; class Arachnida; order Araneae; family Dysderidae; genus Dysdera; species Dysdera silvatica. The sequence goes on from QLNU02015003.1 coordinate 53,547,164, forward strand.
TTGTTATTTATTTATGTTATAATCTTCAAATATTTCATCGAAGATTTTGAAAGAGCAAAACTTTTTGTTCCATATATTTAAAAAAATAGGGACAAAATTGAAATTTGTACAATAAAACTAATGTGTATGGTAGCCCTATTGCGTGTAAAATATAAAAATTAATTTTGAGAAATATAAATTGCATAGATTCGTGGTATATCTGCCACTTATTAAGAATATAATGGCGGATTTAGTTTCTTATGGGTGCTGTACTGAAAGGGGAAAATGGACCCTTAAAATAGGTGTCCCGTCTAACGACAAAAATTCAGACGAAAATTGAAAACAAAATTGAATTTTGATTCTTGAGAAGCTCTGAGCTAGAGGTAGAGCTATCTGATGTTATAAATCGCAAATAATTTAAAGTAAATATTAAGTGGAAAAATTTCTTCATTGCTATGTCTGTAAATGTTCGCCTATTTCCAAGGCGCGTACATATGGCGGTATTTATTAAAGGCATCAAAAGTAAATAAGAAAGTAAGGTCCAAATGGCGGATGTCATAAATTTAATGGAGTAGAAAACTTTAATAGACCATGCAAAGAAATATTTGACTTCGCTCTCTTTCTGTGTGAAAGAAGTTTTTTCGTGGTAAATGAGATCATTCACCACAAATAGAATAGAGAAACTGTACTAACTGAAAAAGCTTTAACAACGTTAATATGAAATACCACAACGATTAATAGTTAGCAATTTGATGGCCGATAAAGAGGAAGATGATATTTCTGCATCTTATGAAGCCCCGATTTTGATACTTGATTTGGAAACTTCGTAATTTTATTTGCTTAAAAACGTAATTCAGCTCGCCCAAATGCAGCGGCACAAAGATAGAAGGAACCTAGTCTTTTAATAACATTAATTTTAATAGTCATTAAGAAATAAAGTATCTTTTCATCACTGTGCATATTTTTAAGTTCGTTGAAGATATTTAGGTATCTTCTTTTTTCTCCCTTCAGAAAGTCTGGTTTTTTTTTTAAAGAATGCAAAGGATTCCCATGTTTCTATCTCATATGCCGTTTCTTGAAGTTTTTAAACTGGGACAATTGCTTTGTAGGTAATATCTTCCGTGTGGTCTTACCGGCAATTGTGAAAATAGCTCTTCGTCGTCCAGGGTTCGATTCCAGATTTACAAATGTCGTCTGATCCATTTTTCTTCAGAAATTAATTTTGTGACACAAATGAAAACCCAGGCCATAAAAATTGTCTATTTGTTCAGAAACACATGAAGAAAACTAGAATTAGAAAAGAAAATTTAACAGTAGACGTATTGTGGTCTAATCGTTTCTTCTTTAAAAATTAGTTTTGCATTGGTAAATGAAGCCACTGGCTACAAAAACAAAAGAAAACGTGTGGTAACTTAGAAAAACTTGTGAAAAAGTAAAAGAAGGCAATAAAACTTTTAACAAGCAAAAATACGTACCTTAACAGCAGTAATTAGCAGGCTTTAATAGGCATAATAACAGTTTGTGTCAATAACGAAGAAAATGGATTTTCGTCACTTCCCAATGTCCTTAGTTTGGTACCGTGTAGGCTTCAATAATAGAAATGCTGCTTGTTCATTTTGCAGGTTTTCTTAACTTTTGCCATTTAGAAAAGCAAGAAAAGCCATCTTGATTAGTTCAATTTCTAAAATTGGCAAAATGCAAAATAGTCCCCTTTTATATGATGTTTTTGATGTGTACACAATTCCACTTTCCGTATGTGGTAACATGTATTGTATAATTATAATTTCACTTTTCATATGTGGCAATAATATATATAATTCTTTCCCGAATTCTAAATTCGAATCAGTCTTCCGTTTATTGCCAAAGTGGCTCCACTAAAAAGGCGTACTAAATTTTTTTAACGATGTATTCGAATTAATTTGCTTCTGGCTTGTATCAAAGAAATAATATAAACATTTAAAGCATTAATAACTATCCTTTAAACCGGATGGAGTTTCTCTATTTCTTCTGTACTTATTTCTTCAAACGAAAATAAAAATATCGGGGTTTTTTTCTTTACAAGAGGCAGTTTTGCCGTGGGATATATAACAACTCACAATAAATAAAAGGCAAGGTAGAAAAACATTTGCGAAAAGCAAAAATGAGTAATAAAACATTCGAAAGGTAGCGGTTTAAATGTCATTAATAAGAATATTGAGATGTAGTCACTAAGTGTTTTTGAATAGGGAATCTCGTAATTTTTTAGGAAAAAAGTAGATTTACATCCAAGCTCAATGGAGCTAACCAATAAACGAAAGGAAAGATATAACCTTAAAAAAAGGCAGTTTTATTGTCATTAACCACGAAAGCCGCTTCATTTTAGTGCATTATACGATTCTGGACATCAGAATGTCTTTAAAAAAAACAATATAATTCTGCCCGGGTAAACGAAGCGACACATGAAGAGAAAAGGAGAGAGAATCGTCAACAAGCAGACAATTTGGAGGATATTAACGAGGAAATCGGATATTGTCACTATATAAATGAGATCACCAGTTTGATACAGATTTTGAGGACGTCGTTTCGTTTTTTTTTTCTGTTAGAACAAGAAATTGTGCCGTGAAAAATAGAATACATATTGCCCTAAAGAGAAAGCAACGGAGTATTACCTGAACCGAAGTTTATGTGTACTGAACTAATGGATCAAAACAATAGGTAGCAGCTTGCATATTATTAAATGGAAATTTGTTTTCGTCGAAGCATAATGTTCGCAGTTGTGTAGTGAGCTTGAGAACATTTCTTTTTGAAGATAACCATAGCTCGATCCCGCTAAAGTAATTGATACGATAAGAGCTCATAATCTAGAAATGTATGTGCAAGTATTGAAATATACAAAAGCTTCTGAATCAAAACAAAACATAACTCGTAAAATTGAATCACACTAGGCCCCTGCAAGACCTCTGCGGAATCCCAAATTCGCGGATGCCTATGCCCGGTTCTACGTGAACTGAGTGTAAATCTAACCATGTAGGTATGTTTAAAATGAAAGAAAAATGTACGCTAGAAGAACTTTAAAATGTGTATATGATATTTACAAAATAAAAAGGCATTTTCAAAGCTGTTTTAGTGCTTGAAATTTGTTTTCGTCGGAGTTTTCTGGTTCCAAAAGTAAAGTGATTTTTAATCACGAAATAATAAACTCCTTCCGAAAACATCTTTTTATAAACAATTTTAAAGATCGAAAACCAAAAATAATTTTCAGTCTTAATTTACAAGTAGTCAGGCATGAAAAATTTCAATCATTGGAGGATTAACAAATACCGAATAAATTAGTTTTTGAATCAATAAAAAATTTGGTAAATGTTATTTTCTAACATTTCATTTTTTTTTACTGCAACCTATGGCCCAATTCAAAAACAAAAATTCTTAAATATTACAAATCACCTTTAAGGAGATTCCCTTTTTAACATTTAATTTCAGCATTAGTTAATTTAAAGCTTTATATATTTCTTTTGTTTATCTTCCATGTTAAGATATTTCACTTTTTATTTCCGTCGAAGAAAATCTTAACTCGAAAAGATAATTAGCACTGATTATTATTTTTTTTCTTTTCTTTGGTACACGTTTATAAGTTTAAATATATATATATATATATACACATACACATATCGTTATCATTTTCATCATTATATTCAGCCATTATATATCCACTGCTGGATGAGGTCTCACCAAATGCTTTCTGCACAAGTCTATCCTATAGTGCACCCTTTCCCCTATAGTTTTATTTTCCCCGATGAGAACAAAACATTCAGAAGCTAGCAGTTTAAAGCAAATCAAATCAATTTACTTTCTGGGCATTATTCAAGTAAAAAAAAAAAAAAGCAATACAAATAATAACACAGCAAGGACGATGCCAAGTCAGTGGTGAGAATAAAAAATGCACACATGTGCTTGAGAAAGTTTCCATCATTAAGGATGAAAAAATGATACATACATACAGACAGATACATGCACAATACTTGATGACATAGAAATAAAAAACAGGTACTTACATATAGATATATGAATAACATAATACATTGATGAAACAATAGTAATAAGAAGTATACATATAAATGGACATAATATATGTATCCATTAACATGTAAATGGACATAATACGACGGTGCAATACATTATACAATATTCTTTTTGCCTCCCGCTTATATATCAGGAAAATAATGAGGATGAATGAGGAAAACGCGTTTTCCTCATTCGTCTAGCGGTCGGCCTAAGACACTCGTGGCTAAACAGAGGAACCCTGGGTCGAATCCAGGATAGGGACGGCGTCTCTTTTTCTCCAAAAACAAAAATCTCTAGTTTGAGCTACATATACGTGGGTGGCAAAAATTATTGTATAATAAATTCCCCCACGAAAAACTCACAAAAATCTCTCCCCGGAGGCTTTTCTGTGTTGACCATTATTTGGCAATTGTGTTATCCCTGTGAAGGGTAATAATATCATACATTGCAATATGTCGAAGTAATTGTAATATACAAGAAATTACTACGAGCAAAAGGTATGTCTAAATTGCTGGAGTTCGGGTATTGTAGGCGGCGGTAGATTGCAAAGACTGATAAATTTCTCTGTTCAGTCCAAGTTTAATACAGTTGAATATAAATATTCCGACAACTTATTTATAGGAAGAATATGGGGTAGAATTTATATTACATCTGCGAGAAAAATCTAGTAAATCTGTTTTGGATTGAAGAAAGGCGATTTAAATTAGTGATAGAGAAATTGCCCCAAATTAAAAAGAAGTAATATATATATGAAAGGTGATGAGAGCATTGTAGAGTACCTTTAACAACTCGACAAGCAAGGAATAGGAAAGTCTAAACATCAGAACCAGATTTCTATTTGTTTTCCCACAAATCGCATTAATACGATTGTTCCAATTTGTTACAGTCATTAGTGATGGAAGTGGCCTTTCTTCATCACTCTTTGTCTCGAGTTTGATCCCAGGATTGCGAACGGCTTTATTTTTAAAAAATATTTTTGCCCTACGAATCGAAATTACACACTATATAGAGAAAACATCACGCGATTTAACCGCCTAATACTAAAATAAATGCGCAAGTCGTTTAACAGCTGGCAATTTAATAGCCATCAACGAGTAAAGTGTTAGTAAGGTTTTCTTTATAGCATTTAAATTAAATTCTGAAAGAGCGATGATCGTATTTTTTTCCTTAACAAAATAACTTGCCCCAGCCAAATAAAACGACCCATCGAAAATAGGGGAAAAACGTTAAACTGCTCATTAGCCATCGAAGTAAATTTTCTAACTACACTGATAGTCTAGTCAAAAACCAGGCCAAAAAAAGCCTGAAAACCAACTAAAATTTATACCAAGCTAGATATTTGTTTACACATTTGTCTCGACATAACTGAGGCATGAAAAGTCAGTTTCGAAATTGTTGTGCGTGTCGAAATATTAAAGGTCAAAAGTCACTGAAATTGTTTTTTCGCGAATAACTCACCTATTATGCATCGTACGTCAATGAAGCAGCATGGAAATTATGGAAAACATAATTATCTACACGATTGGTTAAATGCATGTCTTTCGTTAGATTAACCCTTTTTGAGATATATCGTGGACAAGGGAGGGGGTGGGGAGCGCATTTGTTTACGGGATAACGCTGTGTAAACCTCAGAGCAAGATGTCTATTGCACTTTATGACACTGATTACATAATAAAATGAGTAATATTAAATTGTAAATAAAACTAATACCCAAAATATTTATTATTTGTAAATATTTACTAACAGATAATATTATTATTTACGTAAAAATAATACATAATATTTTTATCATTATCTTTTAAATAATGCGAAGTTCACGATTAATAAAACGGGAGATAAATAATTATATGGTGTCTCTAAGTACAGGAATTGTTGGAGATAACAAAACAAATTGCCACAAAGATAACGAAATTGGACGCAAGTCAATGGGAAAATTGTTGGACTAAAATTTGATAGTATTAAACTGAAGCGTTCAGACAGAGTGCTTCCACTTTCGTCAGATAGTAGTTCCATAAAGTTCCACGATTCGAAGGCGGCCGTAGATCAGCGGCGAATTTTCCGGGTGTGCTAGGTGTGCGGCGCACACCCACAGAAATAAGCAACATCACCGATATTATATTATTATATTTGTCAATTTATTTCTTTTAAAAACTCCCACAATTTAATTCAAAATTGTAAAATTTTGATTTAAATTGGTAATAAAATAGTTAATTGTTAATAAAATTTCATCTTCCAATGAGAAAAATAAACGATTAAGACATTTATATGCGAAAACATGGCATAACATTAAGGTTTATAGCATAGTTCTAAAAAATTCTTCCTGCACACCACAGCAATGCTACGTCGTATGCACAATTGGCGCTTTAGGGCTGGATTTTTTGGTGTTACTTCGATTTTAGTACGGACGAGAAGATTGGCAACCTTTGCCAAGATGAGCGGTGGTCATCCGACAAATGACAATGACGGTTTTTTATTGGCTGTGGGCAATACTTGAACCGACCTTCAAGTAGAACTCCGGTTCGGTCTCAGCTCTGGTGGCGTGCGGATGTCTGTCCGGGCTGGCGGGTGTTGGTTCCAGCTCGCTTAAGACGGAGTGCTTGGGATATTCACTTTGGCCGCCGGGCGGAGTTGGATGGATGCCTGCTTCTGCTATTCTGGGACCGGACTCCGCCCTCCCTCGTAATTCGGACTTCGTCGCTAGGGCCGTGCTTGGCCTTCTGTCCATGACGGGCGTTCGTCATTGTCTTCGTCCGCTGCGATCGCTTGGGGGCCAGCTTTCGCAAACAGTGGATGATAATTTGGTATGTAATGCCTGTCCGGACTATGCTGGTCTCGCGCGCCCTGGTTGCGGGGAATGTTTTACGCCTGTTCGCTGCCGCTCGCGGCACCACACCCACTCAACGGTGTCCGGTGGTCTCCTGTAGGAGTACCGGCCGGCCCGGGGTGTTCTTCCGCGCCATCCATCTATTTCGGCCGCTCTTCGGGGCGGACTGATCGTGGATGGCCTCCGGTCGACGTTGAATGACGACAATCATGTGAGCTGTGCGTCTCTGTACGCCTGTTTCGATCGACAATCCCCTGCAATGCCCCCTCCCCCCCAGTGTCCCTTCTCGGTCCACTGGTCGTCATTTTATGTGACAAAAGCCAGTCTGGGAATACAGCGCTGCCCCATTCGGCGGCCACCTTTCCCATTACACTTCTTGCGAAAGAACACACGGTAGAACTCGCCTTATTTTGATTGGATTTTGAGTCTTGCGGCGTTAAGTTGGCCGATTTAAGCCAACCCCGGCTTACTTGAGCTGCACACAAAAAGGCTCGAAAATATTCATGTTATAGTAAACTATTTACATTAAAAATGGTCAATAAATCGATTAAAAATAAAAAATCTGAAATAAAACAATTACATTATGTGTTTATTAAACTCATATGATTAATAAATAATACGATTAATAAATAACATGATTAATAAATTAAGTGATAATTAAATTAACACATATAAATAAAATAACTTAAGTATATACAATAATAACAGGACTTGCAGAAAAATTAAAATGATGCACAGTGATAAATGATGAGTAATGATGCAGTAATAAACTACATATTTAACACATCAAAACATTTAATCTCTGGCAAATAAAAAAAAATATATCAATATAAATAAAACAGAAGAGATTTCAATCGGTTGCATTTGCTGGGGAAGAATCTAGAAAAAAGTTTCAATGTTCGAGAGAGAATCGCGCTATGGCCTATCACAGTCGTCAAACATTTACCAAAAGTTTGTATTTTACGAATAATGTTCCTGTAGTTGTCAATCAAAGTATGAAAACACGCGTTATAGAAAACTACTTACAGAGGAATACAAGGCACGTGTGACAGCAAAAGGTTAAAATATTGTTTAAAAATAGTTTAAAAAGTTGCTTAGAAAGTAATATCTTGAATAATATAAAGTAAACTTCATCCTATAATATAGTGTATTGTTGTAAGGATGTTTATGATACTATAGAGCAGTTCAGAAATGACAGGGAGCATGGATTTGAAGATATTTGGATTTTTGCATTAAAAGAAAGCGGGCAATTGTTGAACCAAGGCCTAAAAAGAGAGAAAGACTCTGAAGAGAAGAAGAGCTCAAGTTTTCGATTGTACCAGTAAATAGTCAACTGCATGTTTCTAGGGATGAAAGAAAGGAACTCTTCGCTTTCGAAGCTAACTTTTTCAACTTCTTTGTAGCCAAAAGTATGGTCGACACATGAAGATATTTCCCGATAACATTTTAGAAAACTTAAAGGATTTCAATGGTCAGATTTTAGATTATGTTGGCTTAAAAAATGAAATAAAACATTATTTACTTCTGATGAATTTACTTGGAATCCAATTTATGACTTATTAAAATTTATGAATGAAAATCAACTTCAAGTTACATTTTAAGAAATTCATAAGTTAGCAGAACTTATCATGTCACTTCCAAGCCCAACCGCTACAGTCGAACTTCCTTTTTCCGCCCTAAAAAAATTCATACGTTATTGGGGAACGCGAATACAAGAAAGGCTATGCGGCTTAACACTAGAACAGCCGGATTTTGGACTAACCTAAAACCGCCATTGGGGGTCAAATTGAATTTTGTAATAAATGCAAGCCATTTTTAAGTAAATGAGTTTTTTATTGAAAAATGATTTTGAAATTACAATATGTAAGAGTTTTTAGTGTTTTTATAGTATCATTTAGTTTGTAGAATTATTTTTTTTTCATGCTTACAGTTTTTTTTAAGTGACAATATATAATGTAATGTATAATACTACTCAATATTCTTTTGCAGGAGTACAAGTGGTAAGCAAACAATAAACACAAATAATACAAATTAGCATGCATCATATTTCAAAGTGAGATTCCAAAACAACATAAACTATCAATAAATACACATTGTGTTCCTCAGTTCGTTAAACATTAGCGCAGGAAGCACGCTTGAGAGTGACTGCTGCACGTTCACCACAAATTTGCTTCTGGCATCTCTCACAGCTGGCAGAAGCCTTATTGTGCCCTTTGCAAAGTTAAAAGCACATTTCTTTTATTTTGGGGTCTGTACTCGAACAATTGGAAGAATCATTTACGCAAAGCAACAATTCCTAGTTCTTCCAAGAGCGCAAAAATAAATTCTCGAAGTGAAATTTTGGAGCCCGAGGATTCTTTGAAAATTATCTAAGCATTGAATGCAGCAAAATGGAGGACGTTGTAAAAAACATGAACAGGCTACATGTGAGTTCCGCATCTTGTAATATATTTCCTTAGCATCTGATCTACTACATCTATAGAATATTTAGTACGATTGTAGTAAGTGGCAGTGTTCGTCTCCTTTTTTGCACTGTCATCTTAAAACACATTCGTGTGCATGGTGCCAAGAATCACGGCATTCTTTTTACTCTTGCAGCTACATATTGTGAGTGGTTTGTTTCCATTTTTCAGTGAAAAAGAGAATATCGTGGAGAAGAAGTGTCACGGAGGTAATTCTC
>QLNU02015003.1:53556787-53577537 GCA_006491805.2 Dysdera silvatica
CCAAGGTTGCCGTTTTCTCCTTACTCCAGATAGACACTCCATTATGCTAATTTCATTTATCTTTCTATAATCATCAATTTTTTAACATTTTCCATCGCTATATCTGTAAAATAAAATATACATTACTGTCGACATTGTATGTCAGGTCTGTAGCCATGATGAAGGGGCATCTGATATAAGGCAAAGGCAATATGAAGTACAGGGCAACCGGGCATTGATTTACATATACAAATAGCTGGATGGGGCCACAGGGGCATATGCATGGGGAAACGGGTACCACATCCTTGCTGGCCCCAGCTTGGCTAGATGCATGTTTCATGTCATAAAGTCATTTAAATAAATAAACGTTTCTTCCAAATAATACATTTAATAATAAATATGTGATGGTTTATTTCATTTCAACGTAACTGCAAATTTTAAATTATAGATCCATAGAGAAACAACAAAACCGTCACATGGAAACCTACGGCTGCGTTATTAAATAACTTATCGAAATATTTAATTTATTATCTTCAGACATGCGACTTTTAAAATTGGTTTAATACTTCGCCCAATTTGAAGAAAACAAACTAAATGGAATATTTACACGTCCGATGGAGCCATTTTGAAAATGAGCTTTAAGTGAATAAATCCATAGTTGACTACTTTCATTATCGTATCTTAAAATCGACTAGTTTAATAAAAATAAGCGTTTTTCCTATATCTAATCTTCTTTTCCAATGTACAGGTTTTCTGAAGCGTAGTTAGCTTTTCTAAATAATGTAGGATTACAATTTACTGGTGCCATATTATCTAGGTCTAATTAATTAAACTCAGAATTGTGTCTACCATGCCATTTTTGCTTGCTTTTAAAAGTGTCACCTATTTACCCCTTGGGAATTATGACGAGCAATATACATATCGTTATGTCAATGTAGTAATGATGACGAATATATCACCTCCTAAGTTTGCAGTTTCCCTTAGCTATAGATGTCATTCTTCATCATAGGCGTAGAGTTATATGGGCCCGTGGGGGCCCCTAGCCCCCAGTAATTTGAAAAAATTACAGTTTTACAATTACTGGAACATACAAACATACAAAATATGTGTTTGGGCAACACCCAATCATTTTGAAAACTCTAGGCTGATGTTATGCAGCAACAAATCAAAATATTGGTAGATATATGAAAGGGCGCTAATGGACATTAGAACTTAGATGTCACTTTTCGATCCAAAAAAAACAGAGGAAAACCTTCATATTAACAGGCTAGAAAAAGACTGAGATTTCTAGGAAACGAATGCGGAAGATTACAGAAATGCCTCGAAATGCCGAGTCCGAAATTAAAAGCGTTTTAAAGGCTGTAATTGGCAAAGATGGCAAAGACATGAGGGCACTATGTAAATCTTCATGTAATTAAATTTTGTCTTCACTAAAAGGCAATCTCATCCATTCAAGATTTAATTCTTTACAGTATTATGTATTCATAAAAAGTAGGATAATTTTTAGTATATTTCTATAGCGAAATTAGATATCTTTGCATGGTTTTATTTATTTACCATTTCGAGTTCAATGACTAATAGTTTGTATAGTTTATATTGTTTAATTTATATTTTTATAATCAATATTTTTACTTATATTAAATAATCAATAATATTTAATTTTATAATCAACCTTTTTTACTGCTGTACCATGCGGATGACTAGGTTTGTATGGTCCAAACTCTTTGCTTTTTCCTATAAATATAGCAGTATGTAGAAAAATTTGGGGTTTTCAATTAATATTATTTTTCGTTGCGGATTTACTGCCTCATTACCTATCTCAAACTTTATTTCACTATCTGCATGTTCTAAGCCGCCATAAGGTTATTGGAAAACGAGCATGAGGTCTCAAGAAAGGTAATTTTAAACACATTACACGACGCTCAAAAGTAAGATTTTTTTTAAAAATTTACCGCCTTCAACTTTTGGCGATTAGAGGTTAGTATTAAAAACTCCTCGACATCTTTAAAATTTCTTATTCAATTTATACTATATAATATACTTCATTTTAATTAGTACTAAGTCATGTCCCATATCCAAAAAAGTGCGTATAGCAGTTAAAATGTGGCACAGTTCTGATAAGCCAGGGATACTGAAAAAATGACGTTATCCTCTAACATTTTGATATTTTTCCCGTTTAGAGTTTCCACATAACTTGAAAGTCATTCGCAGGTCTATCCATTAACCCATTTTGTCTCCATTTGTATCTTAGGCACGTGTTATGGATGCAACTAGATTTATAACATTTGTAACAAACTGAATTGGTTTTATATGAATCTGTTTTATTATCATTCAATATTGCTTATTATTTTCTCTTTATCGCGCAAAACCCTTATTTCTTCTCTTAATTTTGGTATTTTTCTGTGTGATATACACGTGCTCATATTATGTGGTTTCCTTTACAAGAGAAATTTCTATTCAAAGCAATTTTCCGTGTTAAAAATAATAAAGAATGATTTAAAACTACTTTCGTTGAAACTATGAACTTCTTGTGAAAACAATGCTTAATTTATAATAAAACGAATTAAAGTGGCAAGCTTCTTTTTAACTATGATCAAATCTCGTTTACGCGAATATGGTTACAAAAATTCTCCATTTTAAAATTAGTCCGCGTTGGTTTGAAAATATCGAGTCGTGAAATTACTGCTTTATAATTTTATAGGGGTTCAGGAATCAATTCGTGTTAAAGATAATTTTATGTTTGGGATTATATCACACATCCCCAAGGATTAAAGGTTTGCATTGCATGTAAAAGGCAATGTTAGGGGTTATCATGCCATAAAATTTAATGGCACATATTGATATATTCAGAGAAGTAAGGTTTATGCCGCTATAATTTATAAATACCAAAGTTAACTTCCGCTCTACATAAACATCGATTATGTGTAATTATTTTAGAAGTTTTAAATATTAGCATTTCATGAAAGATAGTTGATTCTGAATATTGCTTTCGTTTGTTTCTCGGCATCGCTTCACAACTGTCAAAGTGCGCCTAATTTAAAGCTGAAATTGCGCTCTTCAGAGCTAAATAGCCGCGGCGTTGTGATACGAATTTGCGCCTGTATACAAAAGCATTACTTGCAAAATTAATCAGAGTTACGTCGTTAAAACCGTCGTTGCAAATGAGCAGTTCATATGCTAATTAAAATATATTGTTTAACTTTAATTCTCAAATTACCTGCTAGTGCAATACTTAAATTTTAAAGACTATTTCTCGCTCCCAAGATATCGGAAAGATTTAAGAGAATATATTTGTTTTGAGAATGAAACTTATCAAATTGACTTTGTTAAATAAATGAATAAATAAATATAAATTAAAGACCGAAAAATAGAAGGATTTTTATTTAATCATTCTCGTTGGTTATAATATTTAGAAAATCGTTACGCTGGTGTTTTCCTTTCTTTAATATAATCGTACGTAGTAATTAACTTTCATTTATATAATAAAATTACATGTAAGGAATTTATTTGGCGGTTAGTTGTTAAACTTGAGCATGCAGTTTCTAAGAGAATAAAAGGAAAAATAGACTGATCTTTTCTTAAGTTAGTCAAATATAAAAACATAAAAAATCTGCAAAAATGTCATATTAACGAAGTTGAAATTACAATATACAATATTTAAAAAATAATGTGCTTTACAGACAAGTTATGTTATGATATGGAATTATCCATAATGCATATTGTGTAATTAAAAGATTGTTGATTATTTTAAAGTATTAAGTTTGAAGTTAGTTAAAAGTTTCTTAAATAGGCTAAAATTTAGGTATGTATTTTATTAATCAAGTATACACTTACAAAGGATTTCATTATGGAATCTCAAAATTAAATTACTCCACGTTATACTATAATAAAAGGGAAGAAATTCATACGTATTCCTAAAATGCACAGATCTAAATAAATTTAAATTTTTCGATTTTTTTTTTCCGATTTTGCTCTACGTAGAAACTATCAATATAACAAAATTTTTTTCCAACGTGAATATATTAACCGCAAGATACATTTTTAAATTTTTGAAAGAGAAAAAAAATGAAACCAATTAAATCTTGAATTAGAAATCAATTTCAAATAAATTTTAATTTAATAACCCAGTAATCACTTGATTAACGTTTGGCTTTACCTTAGTAATAAGTAGTTTAAGGAGAGGCTTAAGTTATACGTAAACACTATGAGGGGAGGCGCTGGTTGCCGTGGTCTTATTCTCTTATGTAGCCAATGTTAATTATGCTTACTGTGAGGGGGGGGGTTGAAAAAGACAAAATAGTGCTTGCATACTACTGACCCTCCCTAATGATAGTAAGGGAATATTTAATATATTATAAAAGATTTTTCGACCTTTAATTTGCCCAACCTGTAAAAGATATATATATATAAAATTAAAATAAATTCTTTTATATTATTCTAATGGATTTTGAATTAATTATCGTATGATTAAAATATATATTAAATTATTTTATATTAAAAAATAAATTCTTGGCAAATCTTTAGACCAGACATTAAAAGGGTGGAGTTATTTTTATGTTGGTAAAATACCTTGCATATTCCTTTCGTTTTTCTCCTATGTAGATTTCCTTGATATGTTGGAGAATAGCAGATATTGTTGCGTGGCATCACAAAGAAGAAAAACTACAAAAAGAAATGTTTCAATATCTCATAACAAAATAGTGGGTTGTAACAGTTATTCGTCCGCAGGCAATAGATAGAGGAAACTTGCCAATTTTTTGTGTATTGTTAGTTACGAAAAGCCGCCTCATTTTCCCATTCTCTCTCTCTCTGTTTCCCTTTTACCTCATTTCAATTTCCCGTTGTAAAGAGTGTTTGCAACATATGCAGAAAGTGATGTAGATGGTTAAATAAAAAATATGTAAAGTAGACATTTCTTTATTTTAAATCAGGATGAATACAATGTTAAAGAATATGACCGGGTGGCTCTTTTACCTATATTCCTAGAAACCTTCGTTATGGATACAAAAAAAAAAATGCAATGAACAAAAAAGCTAAGGTCATTTTGGTAAAAACTACAAAATACTATACGAAACAATTTACTTATGATATTTATAGTTAATACGTTACCTATAATATTTATAAGTAATAAGTTATCTATAATATCTATAGGTAATAATTTGTCTTTAATATTTATTAGTAAAAATTACCTATAATATGTGTGTGAAAAGATTTATCTTTAATATTTATAGATAATAATTATTTTCTACAATATTTATAGGTAATAATTTACCTATAATATTTATATAGGTAAAAATTTACTTACAATATTTATAGGTAATAGGGACAGCGTAACTTTTTCTTCTATAGCTCGTATATTATAAATTATACTTGTATATTCTAATCTTCTATAAGCTCTAATTAGAGCCCAAGCTTGTATGTTGAAAATTGCTACCTATAATTAAGTTCCCCACGGAAAATTACAAATAACAGGACCCGTTGGCTTTGTGCGTTAACCATTGCTTGGCAATTGCTAGCCCTGAAATTGGCAATAATATCTTAAAACCTTACATACGGAGAAATCAAGCGTCGTTCCGTCTTCGGTGGCCTATCTACTCTGGATTAAGGCACTTAATTTATTAAGGCTCTGTTAAGGCACTCTGGATTTAATGGAGAGACCCCAGTTCAACTGCAGGCCGAGGACAGCGTCTCCTTTTCTCTTATACTTTAAAAGCTCTATTTCGAGCTCAAGCGTTGGTTGTGAAAATGATTATGTTTAATTAAATTCCCCACAAAAAATTACAAAAACATGCAACGGTAGGGTTGTGTTGACTGTTATTTGCAATTGTGTTAGCCCTGAGAGGGGTAATAATATCTTAGAGATATCAAATGTGTGGTTGAAAGGACTTTGGTAATACTATTCTTCGATATTCATACCAGCGCATATTGTATGATTGTTTTTTTGTTTGGGTGTCCCAGTCTTCCAGTGGTCATATTCACCACCTTCAGGCTTCAGTTGGGATTCGAGTAAACTTGGTTGGGTGTAAAAGTACTTTGTGGTGTTGTCTATTTCCTATCCCGGTGCGCCTACAATGAGCTATTGATAAATATCCGTCCGTATCTGACAGATATCCGTCAGTACCTGACGCTAAGTATCTATCAGTATCTGATCAGTACTTAACTGTTAGACACCAAATGTGTGATAACAAGAATGGTGGGCGTCGTAACAAGGAATATTGATGTTTATTTAACAAATTTAATACTTTCGTTTTCGATACTGGCCTGTCAAGAAATTTCTTTTCTCAAGTTTCTATGTAATTAATATCAACATATTTAAAATATGAAAACTAATAGCTGAGAATCGGGTTTTACAATATTCTTTTCTGCAATAAGGCAACGGTTCGGAGTAAATGGCATTATAACGTTAAAATTAGTTTAATAAGCAAAGTTATTGATTAGGGTCCCTCTCAAAATTTGTGAAAAGCCCCTCATTGGATTCGGCTTGCAGCAACGACCAACCATAAACCGGATATTTAATTTCGCGATGTCACGTTTATTATAAGTATGATAGGAATTCATCTAGACGATCGAAAATGAGATTCCGGAATTTCAATAAACGTGCTCGCAAGAGGTCAGATTTGGACATACTACGTCGGGAGGTCAAGCAGTTTTCCAATACCCAAGAGCAGTGAGAGTACATATTTGGCATTCGCACTCAGCTTTACCTGTAGGCGCATTCTCTAGCTTTTCAAATATGTAAAAGCGTGCTGCGAAATCAAATTTTATGCGTTGGATGTGGTGAGAATGCAATACCGTTCAGTACAAGGAATTCGAAGTATTATTTGGGGACGAATCTTACTTGAAAACCGTAGCTTTGCTTCAGGAGAAAACAATTGAAGTTTATTGCCAGTAATATAAAATTTTGCGTTGAAAATTTAAAAGCATATTATCTTAACAGTACCAAAAAGTATAGTTTTCCAAATTGAGCAAACGGCGTTTAACTGCTAACCAAATTTTGCAAGTTTCATCCAAAGTTGAACATTTCCATTTCTTAGATGTAACACGAATATTTTTTGTAGAAAGAATTTGCTCTTTCTATATTACCTACAATATGTTAAATAAACTCAAGATCATAAACTAATTCCATCTTAGTGATCGATGTTTAATAAACTTACCCTAAATTACGGTCCTTTAATTCTAATTACTAATTTATTTTACTATTAATTAAAGCTATAAAAAGAAGAACCATTAACTGCAGCAGATGTATACAAAAATGTTGCTTTTTAATATAATTATATCTAATATTGCAGAAAATTTGAGTTTTTCAATATTGTAAATATTTCTGAAAATTTCCCGTTTCATTACTGATTCAGAATTCAGGGTTCGGTCAGTGGAGCCCATATGAACAGTTCTGGGGGGGGGGCTGAGAAAAATCATTGCCGCTTTCAAGGCTTTCAAACATTTTAGTGACCGTACAAGATACTAAAATACTACCAAAAATAAAATATACTACCTGATAATTAATAATGAGATAAAAGTACCTTATTTTAAAATGTGACTGTAAAACTTTCGAAAGTAAATGCATAGCAGGATCGGGAAAATTAAATTTTTAAACAACATTTAGGTGGGTGTTCGAACAAGGGCGGACGTAGGTGAAGGTCACAGGGGTCATGACCCCCAAAATATATTTTTTCACTGTAAAAAAATTCCAACTTTCATGATAAATGAAGGGTGTTATTCCAAGACCATGGCAAATTCTGTCCTTGAACCCCCCAAATGAAAGTCTGTATCCGCTACTGGCTTCGAACCCCCTTGTCCCCTACATGGGCCCCCATGGGTTGGGTTCCTGAAGTAAGAAATGAGTAAGAAAAAAATAAAAATTGATGTAAGATAACTGAAGTAAGGAAAAGATAACTAAGAAAAGACTAGAATTTCCTTTATAATTGCACGGCACTTCTTTACGCTATAAATCACAATCAAAAACTGCTTACATGAAATAAGTATTAATAATGAAATAATATTTATATTTATTTTCTACATGCACACGCACTTTCAATTTTTTTGTCATTTGTATTTTATTTGTTGTCTATGCAACTTATTTAATACATTAATAAACAGAATAATTCCAAATAAGACAGTTCTCTTATATAATAATTTAAATGATTTATAGTTAAGTGCCAAAACAAATATACTTCATATTGATCATAATTAAATTGCCACTTTCAACAGAATCCGTTCAATTTATTTGTATTTTGCATAATGTTATATAGAATTCTGGAGCACATTTTATATTCTTTCCTTCTAGAAACTAGTTGACACTGAATCCAGAGAAAATATCTGGATCTACTAAAATGTGGAATCATTGAAACTTAGTATCTTGCTCGCAAGTGTGCGATTATTAATGCTGTGACTACACTGTGCATTACTAATTTGACTAACTTGCTTTCCTGCATTCTCTTTTGACACCCTGCACTACTGACTTGACTCTCTGCACACTCTCTTGACACCATGTATTACTGATTTGATTAGCAGCAAATTAACTCATAAAGTAGCATCAAACTAAATATAGCGATCTAATTGAATGAATTCATGCATTTGTTTAAGGGGACTTGAGATTTTAAGTCATCGAAAACAATGGAAAAATGCACTAAATTTTGGAACAATTTGTAAAATAACTATTCACTTGATTTTTATAAAGTTTTCACAACTTATAAACTAGATAATTATCTCATCAATAACATAGTTTACAGAAAATTGTAACACATTTTCATTTTTTAATAATAAAAAAATTAAATTGATTTTTCATATGATTTAAATATCAGAAGTTTACGACGCGCATGATATATTCACTTAACAATAACTCAGAGCTAAAAACACAGTTTTATAATAAGAAGGAGGGTTGTATGTAGAGATTGAGTGAGCAGTATTTTAAATTTATAAATATATTGATAAAATATGAATTTTTAAATTATTGATTTTCTCAAATATGGATATTTACGTGATTTTTTAATAGTTTATGTGCATGATCTTGTAATTTTAACTAGTATAACAAAATTAGCTCACTCATTTTGTGTAATATGATTATACGAAGGAAACTGCCAAATTTTATTTGAATATAGCAAACAGCAAAAATTATATCATGCGCGCAAGATCCAATTTTGACGTTCGGAGAAAATTGAGTTTAAAGACAAGTTTAAGTATAAAAATAAATATGCTTCACTACATACCATTAAAATCGACCAGCTTCATATAACACTTCTTCATGCTGGAAGTCCTATTTTTAATTTTTACAAAACAGTTGTCGTTGAACTTTACGAGCTGCTTTTGTGGACATCGAAGCTTGCTTTTCTGCATTCATCACTCACACTTTATCTGCTGCAATTGCAGCATGTCTTGCATTGACACCTGGCATAACCACTAGGTTTTCCATAAATTGGAGACGACCCTGACTAACTTTGTTAAATGCGATGACAGCTTCGTAGGTTGCTATTTCAGCAATGAGCCGACCACTTCCTGAAGTTTTTGGGCAATACTTCCAGATTACCGAGTTGAAGCTCTCGTTTGCGTTCTGCGCATTGACACCTGGCATAACTCCTAGGTTTTCCATCACTTGGAGACGACCCTGACTACCTTTGTTAAATGCGATGACAGCTTCGTAGGTTGCTATTTCATCAATGGGCCGACCACTTCCTGAAGTTTTTGGGCAATACTTCCAGATTACTGAGTTGAAGCTCTCGTTTGCGTTCTACGTTCCATTTCCTAAACGTCTTTTTAAAAGTTGGGGATGTGCTAAATCTTTAAATATTGGTTTAATAGCATCCATAACAGCAGTTGGCACTGAATTGTTGTGTTTAAAATTATGGTGTGAATTGTTGACAACTGCCCTTTGGTATTTACAGTATGAAGAAACGCCTTTGGGGCAAAAATCGTGAGTGGGCTCCTCATCTGTGGCACGTGAGTGATAAAAGATAGCCCATACAGCCTTTCTCATTCCATCTAGAGAATCTTTATGTTCTCTTATAGCATTTCTAAAGTATGCGGAGAAGCGGTCAATAATTTTATTAGTAAGCCTGCGTTTACCGCTTAACGGTCTGCTGTCCGAGTTTTTGTCCTCTTTTTTCTTGCTTCATTTTTCTAAGCAGGGCGCCCATTCTTTTGCCTATGTGGTTAATACATTCTATTTTTTCAATGTCTACAGCATTGACATATGGTCGCAACTTTTTAATTTCAGGATAAGTTTTCGTATCTCCATCACCTACATACTGAAGGTATCGTATACCCCTGTGGGTCTCCGACCGAGTAAAAATTCGACACATACCTGTGACTTCCATTTTCGCTGCTGAGCCTGTATGATTTTTGTACACTTTGATTGGTGAGATTGCAACCAGTTAGTATACGCCTGACCAACTTTCAGTCCTTTGTAGTTGCTACAACCTCTGCAGGCAGAGGACAAAATTTCGACGTCGATTACTTTGCCTGACTCAGCACCGATTACGCTGCACACACCGATCTGCGAAGAAAAACCTCGACTCTTCCAGGTGCCATCGCCACTGACACATACACCACCATCTAATGTCGTCAATGACTTTTCTTCTACTGCTGCTTCTTTCATCACTGTTTCTGCAGTCATTGCAAGAGCATTTTTAATGCTCGTTAAGATTGGACGACTGCTAGAAACAGGAGTAGGCAAATCCATGATACCGCAAAATGTCTTCAAACTCGACAAACCCAAGCCAATGGTACGCATAGCATAAACACTGCGTCTGTTAATTTCTGGAATGTTATGCTTTACACCCAGCATTTTTGAATTGCGAAATGCTTCCTGAAGTACACATTTTTCCCAGCAAATACTGAATTTGGACGAAAGCCCTTGCTGACATTCCTCCCTAATTTTCATTTTACCACCATATACCTTACAGCATACAAAATTTTCAAGCGTGTTAACCAGCAAGTCCAAATCAAATATTCGATATCCATTAAATGCATTCTCACATTCAAAATTATTTGCTGGTTGACTGCAATTATCTAGTTTCATTTTTTTAGCAGAAGCACTACTATATTCAGCAGTGGATGTATCTTCAATACTGGCTTCTTTTGTCCCATAAAAACATCGCTTCCTCTTTCTCGGACGCATTCCCGACTTAGATTTCGCTTTAGCCATTAGTCAGGTAAATAATGAAAGGCAATCACCAGTAAAACTGAAGTAAATAATAACGTCAACCCAAAATATCTCACAACAAATAATGTTTGAAATAGGCAACAACTAGTAATTAACGAAATAGGCAATAACAAATAACTAACGAAATAAAATGGTAAAAGAATCAAACGTTTGAAAAATCAGAAACGTGTGATAAAGCGTGCGTCCGTGTTTGTTTACAACAGAAAGCGAGAGTGAATGACGGGTATGAAAGTTGTTCGCTTCGTTTTCGCTTACTTTGTACATGTATATTTGGTTGTGATCCCCGTTGGATTATTGTTTCAAAAAAAAAAAAAAGAAAGAAAAAAGAAAAATAATTATTAAAACAATGTGTTAAATTTGAAATTAGGGTATTTAAAGTTGAAACCACGGCGCATTGGTACATTTAAAACTTCAAATTATTCAAACAGGGTTTGCTATTTTTGCTATATCTCAGCTTCTGATTAAGTTAGAAGTTTACGGTTGGTCTTAAAATGCTCAGAAATATTCACACTTTTACATAAAAAAATAAAAATAAATCTTTTTTTTTTTTGGAAGGTTTAAAAGCTCCAAGTCCCCTTAAAATATATTTGCTGCGACTGGCTTGTCGATGAATTTAGTGCAGATTTCTTCGCAATTTAGTTTAAAAAGCAGCCCATGTATTTTCCCATTCCGCGAAATAAACGATTTTGAAAAATAAGCTTTAAATATGTTCGTAATGGATTGAATGTTTGTCGTTTGTAGTTCAGTTGGTAAGAGCACCTGCCGAGATAGCAGACGGCCGTGGGATCATACCTCACCAGACGCAGAAAAATTTCTTTTCTGTACGAACGTTTCACCATCTAACTATGTCATAACATGGTTTTTGCTATCATTACGCCAAAAAACGTTGATAAAAATTGTTTCTTAATTTAATCTGCGTAGTGTTCGACTTGTATAAATAATTTTTTTTTGTTTCATCCTTAAAATTTTCCCCCATAAGCTGTCAATATTATTACAAAAATTTTCCCATAATGACGTGATTTATATAGAAACATATATCTCACTTCCTATATATCTCACTTACATTATATTTTATTTTACTTGATGTGTAATTATATAATTATACTTGATATATTATATATCTCACTCGACATATGCAACAATCCTTTAAATGTCATATTAAACATAAGTTTGGTCATTAAAAACACAGCGGAAAATATGCATTGAAAGCACAAATTTTCGATTAATGTTATCTGTTCTCTATCTTTCTAGACATACGCCCCTTCAAGTAGCACTCTCAATCAGAACATAAAGCTTTTAAATTAAAGGGTATCCGGAATAGAATGCAGCCTAATTAAATGTTTGGTGCGGAACATGCATACACAAGTCTTTCCCGTATTCTTCTTTCCTTTTTTCCAGGAATTGCCATTCTCCTGAATTTAGTCGCTGAAGTTCGTTCAGCAGAACTGGAAACAATGAAGAGAAAAGAAGCTGCAAATCTTCAATTAGGATTCTCTGCTTTTCGGAACCGAAAAGAAATAAATTTAAAAAGCGAAAGTGACAGATCACGCCGTTAATGCTAAACGGCCCGCTTCCTACTTGGTACATTTGTCGAAAAAAAAAGAAATGTGTAATTCCCTTTTAGATTCTTGCGTTAATAGCCTAATCGGCATTGACTAATTACATCGAAATTGCATTATCGCTGTTTTCTACAATTTTCTCGCTGCATAAAACTGTTAAAATAGAGTAAAACAACGATTAATTCAGTTTTTTAGCATGTTGCTTGTGTGGAGGTAAAACGACTCACTGTGCTGAATATATCACAAATCTTGGTAAAATAACACAAAAGCCGCATTTTTTATATATAAAAACTGTGCCCATTGTGTTATGAGCACTTAATCAGCTGATCTGTTTCACATCTTGTGCTTCTCATATACTGATTGTAAATATTTACGAATGCTGGGACAATTTTTGAACATAGTTTTACCTGGCACTATGAAAGAAATGAAGCCCTAATTTCCATTAGAAATATTGTTCGTCGTTATGTGTATTATTATCCTTTTGTATTGAAAAAACTTACGAGTACTGCGTCCATTACTGCATAATACTAAATCTAACCGAGTTAAAATATAATTATATTTTTTAATGTCACTGATTTAATAAGTATTCCTGGAAAATATGAAGCAAATTTTTATGGAAATACATTTTTTTCTGTTTGATATTTGCTGTCCGAAAAACATTTCTGATAATCCATGATTTATTACTTAGTATTTTACACGAAAATAAAATTTTAGCAAAACAGTTTATTGTTATAAAATATGCATAAAATAAATTTATCCTAGAAAAATTTTGCTGATTTCAAAAACCGGTGGAGCGAATTATCCATACAAAATATTGGACAAATATTTGTCTCATGGTTTAAGAGAAAAGTTTCAAATAACTTCAAAGAGAGTTGGAAGTAGTACGCAAAATACTATAATATTTATTAGGTAAATATTTTATGTCTCCTAAATATTTTAAACGCATATATATAGGATCCACCTTTGACTAGTTTTGAGTACGTGCTCCTATGAATTGCAATAAAATATCGTGCGTGTTTCCATATTTCAATCTTGCGACATTTTACAATACATTTTTGACATTAATTTTCTTTAACTTTTCAGAAAAATTAATTATTAGAAATTAACCAAATGCTCAAAAACAAGTTGAAATGGAACTATAATCACAGGGAATTTTCCTCTAACGCTACCTTCCATAATTCCTTCTTCAGACTTTACTAATCTCTTTAGCCCTGTAGACGTGTCTTTTGATCTAAACCCAGAATAAACAAAAAAGGTGTTAAGTTAAGCTGCTAATAATAATAATAACATTATTATATAATTTTTCTGTAGTTTTAATAATAATTCGTATAAATATATCTCTTTTATGTATATGCCGCAATTTTTTTCTTTATTGAGCCCTCTTTTTCGAAGTATTTTCAAAATCGTTTGCTAAAGAATAGTTTATCCAGAAATGTATGGATCAGCTCCGTTGACATACAAATTTTCACAGTGAATGGAATTTAATTATTTATTTAATTAATCGATCGATCAAAAATAATTTATTCACGTATAACTAGAGTTGGCCATACATAGGATACAGGCCAAAACATTTATTGATATGTCTACAACCAGTGGTAGCGTATTCATTTTGATTATTTAGTAAGTATATTTTTAATTTTGGTTTAAATCAGCGTTTAGGTTTAATTTCTTTAATTTTAGTAAGTAAGTTGTTCCATAATACTATGTCGTAGTAATTTATATTATTTTTTACAACAATCTATTAAGTGAAATACGAATAACTGAAATGTTATAATAAATATTAACCAAACGACGCAAAATTTAGTATGTTTTAATTTTTTTATTATTTGCTAAATAATGATGTAAAATCTATTCTAAAAGATGTTCGATTACCATTTGATTTACATTTGATTCAATCAATAATCTTACGTGTGATGGTTTTCTATACAAATTTCTGAAAATTTGACTGTCCTTGTAATTATAAAAACCATCGTATAAGCGACATTATTAATATAAGTATGCAAATGGGTGAACGGTGTATTATTTTGAAGGTTGTTCTTAAATTATTTTATGCAGAATTTCGTTTCTTGAAGATTTGGTCTATTAATAACAATAAACATAATAATCATATTTAATAGGTAATTGTGGTGTTTTAATAAATACTCACATTTAATTGCTCTTCTATCGGGAAATTACATTTTTATATTTATTACATGTTATTCCTCGTTGCTGTTTGGTATAAGTTAAAATTTTCCTTTTATCTGGGATGCTCAGTTCTCAAATTTGTTACTAGTCCTGAGTAGTTTTTGAGTATTTTAGTAATTTTTAGCTAGTTCCTGAATACTTTTACACACACACACACTCACGCACGCACGCGCACGCACGCACTAAAGCACACACACGCTCACGCACACACTCACACACGCACGCACGCACACACGCGCACTCCGCACACACACACACACACGCACACACGCGCACACTCTCACCTTGCCGCACACACTCACGCACGCCTCCCGCACGCACACACTCATGCATGCACACACTCACGCGCGCATTCACGCGCACGCACATACATACATACATACATACATACATACATACATACATACATACATACATACATACATACGCACGCACACACATACACACACATACAGACAGACAGACAGTTAGATATTTATGCATTGCCGCTCACACGTGTTCTTTATTTTAAAATCTGCAACAGGAAGTTTCCAAAATATATATTTTCTACCACAAATATGAATAATTTATATTTAAAACGATTGGCCTAAATTGCTCCCATCTCCAAACGACTGCCAGCTGTCACGTTTACTCCGAACCAAACATTTCTCAGTCACTAGCATACTAAGACACTTAAATAGAATGTTAAATATTTTACGTGACTTTAAAGTACCTAGAGAGAAGATGAATTTCTAAGAAAAGGAAATTATTTTCTATAACTGAGAATTTTTGCTAATGCCTAGAATCAATTTAAGATTACGAAAACTTAACTTTTTGCAAAACAGTTTAATACTTTTCAATTACACTTTAAATTTCCTAAGCACTGTTCGAAAAGAAATTTCTACCGCAGTCTTCTGCTCGATTTGTACAAAATAATGGAATATTCAAACTTCCTGAAGAATTCGCAGGAAATATTCAGTGCTTAAGTGATATTATAACAATTTTTTCGTTACCTTAATATTCTTTTCGTATTATACGTTGCATTCGAAAAATAACAGTAAACTTTTTTTCTATTTGTACCCAATTTAGTTGTTATAAAAAATTCGCAATATTATAATTAAATTTTTAATATTAATTCATAATTTACAAGTGAAACACTGATATTTTTAAATTGCAGAAGCCCAAAATTTTATTTTAAATGATTTCCAATATTTTCTTATTTTTAAATATATTTCAAATATCATCTTTCCAATTTACCAGAGGGAGATATTTTCATCTGTTAATCATCACCGTCATTCAAAATGCTCTAGTAGTTAAAAAAATCAGAAATTTGACAAAAGAATAATTTTCCCATAAACTCGTCGAAAGAAATTAACATATAAATGGGAGATGAATTTTTATGTCCGGGTGTAAAGACATTTATTTCAACTTTCTTTAGTTATTTCGCTATTCCACGAGCTCGTGAAAAAATTAAAATTTTCTCTTTTATATATCATGATTTCTAATTAATTCCTTTCCTTTTTCCTAAGGGTACGAAGAGAAGTCTTGCTAATTTTATCGTTTTTTCCAAGCCCTTTGCTTCCTTTCTAATTTATTTTAATAGACTTGGTTTTCCCCATATTTTTTCCTAGCTATCTATGATTCTTTAGACAGTCAATTAAATAACATTTTTTTACACATATTTTAAAAAAGTCGACAGAAAAGAAAATTCATCCGAGTTATTCGGTATAAACTCTTTCCTAAAAGTCCTTTCACTTTCGCTTTAAATAAATAAAGGACGTGAATTTGCAATTCAATTGAGATATTTTTCATCATGCTATTATATTAAATATTTTTGAGCTATTGTTTTATATAGAAATTAAAATAATTAAACATTGCCAATATTTCAGTTGTTTATGGGTTTTAACGCCCAAGAGAATAATAAAAACATTATTTTTTTAATATAACACTTTCGTTATTTTACAATGATTATACCAGTGTCAGAGGTAATATGATTTTAAAGTAACACAGGTAATATGATTTTAAAGTAACACAGGTAATATGATTTTAAAGTAACACAGGTAATATATTAAAATAATACTTTTATGCGTTTGTTCCTTAGCATTACAATTAGATTCCTATATTTAACCATCCAATAACGTACAATACATTGGTGCAGAATAGCCCATTTGCTCTTGCGCCATAAAAATGCAAACAAACGAACGAATAATAACGTAAACACCCGCTTTGGTCTGGTACTTAAAATTTTAAATATTGAGCTTGAATTGAATGAAATGTTGCATATATTTTGAATACTTTTATCCCAACTATTATTAAAATATTTAAATTCAATTTACACTCCCAGGTTTAAACTATTCAATAAGAGACTTTTGAACGTAAATATGGAATGCTTGAGGCTAATTTTGAAACGGACGTTTTAATAAAATCAGTACCCAAACTCAAATAAAATTTAAAAGTATTGACAGTCACTAAATTTATTAATTAAAATAAGGTATTATGTTTGTTAGAAACAATTAAATGTGCAGAAACTCTTTTTCAATGAAAAAGAAGAACTGGTATAAAATATTCAGTAAACGTTTTTACATGGGAAAAAAAAATTGCATTAGGGACGAAAATTCCCATGGGTCGCTGTTAAGAGAATCTGGAATAGTTATTTATACATCGATGCAAATTATTGAAAAAATAGTTTATTAAACACGATGTGAAATTTTTGAAGCATTGCATGACTGAGTGTAAACCCAGAGGAGAAACGCCCTGTAAGGTAAAGTGCAAAAATTAATAAAACACAGATGACTTTTGCGTTATATGAATATCGTTTAATTCAGTATCGATTATTACAAACATTTTGCAAAAAAATATATTATTACATTTTTCCCGTATTCATGTTTTAGAATATTTCACTTTATCATTTGTTTAGATTAAAATTTTGTTATGATTTTCATTAATAATTCCACATATCGCGGAATATTTTATTATTTTCATTTTCTAAATTTACGTAACATTTTAATATATCAAACAACAATGTCAATCAATCAACGTTTATTGGCGTAGTGATACCAACGCCGATGGTATGGCGTGATTAGATGGTGAAACGTTCGAAAGAAAATAAATATTTCTGCCTTCGGTGGGACCTGAACCCACGACCTTCCACAGTGGAAGTGTTCCTCAAAACCTCACTTCACTCAAAACTTGAACAGTGAGTTCAAATTCACTCATACACCTCACAGTGGATTTGTTCCTCAAAAATATCTTATCCTCAAGCTATGACGCAATATTAAGGATAGATTTCCTAAAAAGATGGGAATTAATTTTGGATTGCAGAGATAGAAATTCTTCAGGAAACGGGTTGATTATAAATATTAACTCATTGTCTGAGTAATGCCTAACTTACTCATTGTATGAGTAAGTTAGGCATTGGGAAAATAACAGGAGGGCAGGAGAATATAAGGAGCCCGTGAGAATACAACCAGACAAAAATCCGCCTCCCAGTAAAACCCGAAAAAATCAACCTTAACTAATCAACCCAAACTAATCAACCTTAGTCATACAAGCGACGGGTTAAAAGAGAAAGAGGTAATTATCTCCCCAAATATTAGCTTACAAAGGAATGGAATATAGGTAGAAACAAAGATAAATGTTATAAACAAAAATGAAGCACTCCCTCTGTTAATAACAAACGCAACAGGTCGCTCTGTTTATTTACACAAAAATAAAAACATATGCACTATTGATGAATTTTGTGTGAAGAATGTGATACAAATTCCGTTCACATGGAACAATGAAAAGCCATTAGCCAAAGCAGACTTCGACTTGAGTGATTTGAAGCCCGAGGACAGGGATAATTTATTGAAAATTCTATAAAGGAACCGAGATGCCTTTGCACGCAAATTGAATGAATTAAAAAGTTGTAATATTTTTCCGTTATAAATTCACTTGAAGGACACTAAGCCAGTATTCTCGAAGTTTTATCCAGTTCCGTTTCTTCTTAGAAACGAAATGAAACGTCAAATAAATGACTTTCTAAAAGCAAACATCATCAGAAACAGCCACTTCCCTTTTGCCGGGCTCTGTTTTCTCGTTAAACAAACTAACAAATACAGGTTGGTTATAGATTACAGGAAACTGAATGAGCAAACGATTAGGGACCCATACTTGCAACTCTCACTGAACGATACATGCCAAAATTTGAGAGGTTCAAAATATTTTACTTCCATGGACATATACTCAGTGTATTATCAGTTCGCAATTGACCCAAAATATAGATATTTAACTGCTTTTACGTCACCGTTCGGAATGTACGAGTTTAACAGAGTTTCTTTAGGTTTAGAAAACGCGCCATCCTTCTTTAATAAAACGATTGGCCGTGTTTTACAGGGTTTGGATGAATACGGAGTTTCAGCCTATTTAGATGATATTTTCACACTGAGTAGCAGCACCGAGGAGCATTTAGAGAGTTTCCAAAAGGTCTTTCATGGATTAGGAAAGTTCGGCTTAAAATATCGTGAACCGTTATTCACGATATGATATTAAAGTGGAAATTAATAGGGGGAATAAAATTTATATTAAAGGAATCTTGGAGAAAATGGTCGTTGGAGGTTGGAAGATGAATTAGGCTTGAGTATAGGGAATAGGATGGTGGTGAAGGTCAGCTTGCGGTCCAGACAGAAGTTATTTCAAAAAAGGTGCCAGGGAAAAAAGTTATAGAACAATAACAAGCTATATAAATGTCGAAAGTGCGCCATTGCCATATACCGTTAGGCCGTAAAAATCGAAGAGGAAATTTAAGGCAGGCGGGACGAAGAAGGAGGCTCCGTAAGGTCGAACGGGCAAATGAAACCGCAGATCGAGTGGTCGGTGAGATAGGAGGAAAGGACGTGATTGGAAGAGAGAATTGATCAAAGATGAGATTGGCTAGAAATAGTTTGATGGAGTCGATGTGAGTGTCGTTTATGGTTGAGGAAAGTGATGTGAGATTTTTTTGGGAGGGAGCAGGGTCGGATGTTCGTTGAGAAAGGACGGAGGAGATTCTAGATTGGATCTTGGAGGTGATAGGTCGTAGCGTTTCTGGAACAGCTCTAGGTGGAGAAAAGTCGTCGAAGTATGGAGATAAAAATCGTCGATGAGAGAAAGTTGGTAGATTACGATTAAGGTTGTTTAAACGAGCGCGAGCCCTAAAGTCGCCGTTAGAAATTGGAAACATTTTCCAGACCCAGAGTACGTAGATTCGTACCTATTTATCCGTGGCTGCGATAGAGTTGGAACAGTAACACCCTAGTCGTTTTTCCGGCACATAGGAGCAAGCAGAGAATCTTTCCCTGGAGCCACATTTGCCGGAGCAGTTCACGAGACTATTCCTGGAGCCACAT
Organism: Dysdera silvatica; assembly: GCA_006491805.2. NCBI lineage: Eukaryota > Metazoa > Arthropoda > Arachnida > Araneae > Dysderidae > Dysdera > Dysdera silvatica. The sequence goes on from QLNU02015003.1 coordinate 53,577,013, forward strand.
TTTTCGGACCAGTTCACGAGACGATTCCTGGAATCACATTTGCTGGACCAGTTCACGAGACGATTCCTGGAACCACATGTGCCGGACCAATTCAGGAATCGATTACTGCAGTCACTTTTTTCCCTGAGCGTAAGACGGACGTAGATGGATGGTGGAGGAGAGTCGTGTAATGCGAGTTTTATTACTTTTTTACATTTGATGTGAGGTGTATCGTGGTTCTGTAGTAAAGGGATAGTTTGTAGAGTCAGGCCTCGAGTAAGATAGGGTCAATATATGTTATGATTGTCTCAAAATGACTTCATAACATATTTGTAAATTTAACTTACTAACGTATAATTCTAATTTCGATAGAGATGGAAAATATTTTGCTTTACAACGGCCTTTTCGGAAATGCGATGTCGAGTCTGCTATCCTAAGACAAATGCAGACCCTGGGGATATGGTTCTTAGGTTTTGCCGCTTAAAAGAGGAATCAAGTACAAAGGTCTTCTGGGAAGCGGGCGCATCGAAGAAGAAAGAAACGTAC
>QLNU02015003.1:53579530-53609095 GCA_006491805.2 Dysdera silvatica
CATCTAATCACGCCATACCATCGGCGTTGGTATCACTACGCCAATAAACGTTGATTGATTGACATTGTTGTTTGATTTAATCTGCGTAGTGTTCGATTTATATAAAATGGATACATTTTAATATATTATAAAAAATATCCACAAAGAAATTTAGGCACTTAATTATATTATTAAATATCTAATATTTTCTTTTATATTGTAATGTTTATTGAGGAGGAACTTCATTTCTAATTTTTGTTTTTATTATTTATTAATATCTTTCTATATTTCTTTCTCAAGTTCTTTAAACAATATTAAATATTCGTAATGGAAATTACTCTGGTAAAACCAAAGTATGCTTTTGCAACTTGCTTATTAATTTTTCGATCGTCTTTTTGTCCCTTGGTATGCAAAGGAGTTTTTCAAAATCTTATCATGAATTAAATACGTGTATTCCCATTGCAAATATACGAAGAAACAAAAGCCAGTATCTATTTAAATGCAAATACTTAATACCGAATGGAGAATCTGTAGTATAATACCAACATAAAAACAAATGTAAGCAAATTTCTAAATAAAGTAAATAAAAGATACTTTTACAGTTATTTTTCGAATAGTCGCTGCAAATGTCGGTATAACCAGAGGGATAATCGAATCTTCGGATGATTCGAAAATCGATAAATAATTATTGACTCTGCATTAAAATTACGAAAATTACTCTTTATCACTGAAGGTATAAATACGTTACATGCCAAAATCTGAAGCTGTAAAAAATCAGAAAATTATCTCAAGAGCTTTTGGGAATAGCCTTTTCCCCAATGCCGGGAAAACTATCATCTCTACGAAGAAAAAAGTGGAATATTTCTCTACAGATCTTCTCTCATATTAAGGGTCCCACATATTGTTGTATATTATTGTGAAAAGGTAGTTAATCATCTATCAGTGTGTTTAATACAATTCGACACGTTTTAAAGTTTCATAGTTCTTTTCAAATCGGGCTAATCAACTACCGTTTGGAATGACGTCAAAGATTCGAACAGGATTAAATTTTTATGTATAATAGAAAATAAATTAATTTCATTCAGCGTAATATTCAATTGGTAATCTGTAGAGCTCCTAGAATTATAGGCCGGTGCACCAGCCGCCATTTTCCTTCATATTTCCGGTTTCATTTACCTTGGCGATAAAGGTTTTCAGTTTTGGAGCAATGATCGCTATTTTGGCATAAAAATAATCAACAATTCGCAATTACCCGACGATTGTAAACATTGGCGCAACTTTTAAGATGTCGCCAATAAATACAATTTGCAACCGTAACTTAGTTTTCGATTAATGTAAAATTATAATGCAAATAATCAAAACAAACTTGCACTGCAGGCATTCTATGTTTATTCCTCGTACGATTAAAACAATTCGCAACCGAGAACACTCTGCTATTTCACTTTATTTTATTAAAAATAGCACGCTTATAACTCACTCAATTTTAACACAACAGTGAATGAGATCACATGCTACGATGGCATGAAAATGGTGCCTATGCGCCTGCTTTCTTTTCCATGAGCTTAGTCATCTCCCATAGAGCTCAATTACGTTATTTCCAACAATTAACCGTGTTTTCTTTTTCAATTTTCAATTTTAAGTGCGATTTTCAGCATAATCTGTAATTTTGCTGTTTGTGAATGAAAATATATTTTTCGGCTTTTACCATGATTTGGATTCCTGATACGATTTCCTTCATTGAAATCCCACATGCAATATTGATTTAATCTAGCCTAGTGGGATTGCCAAGTAGGCATTTTCATTCTTATTTCCCTAAAAGCAGGCCCGACCGCAATCTATGCAAAATGCCAGCAGGAGAAGCGCGAAATGAAAGCTCGATTCTCCTGTATTATATTGCCAATGCAGATAGGAGTACTTCATTACCAATGTAGGAATTTCCATACACAGCTTGCTACTACTAGAAACACCAAAATCTAGATTTCCATGTAGTTTTCACTCCAAACTTGATCTCCATGGTTTTAAAATTCCTTGCATTGAAGTGCAGTGGTGCACCTAAACGCTTGCAACTAAATGCCTTTATTCCGGATTCAACTCCTTCATCCTTCAACAACAACAGCAAGAAGAATGAAACCGTATGTTTAATATCAGAAATTTAATATTTTAATGTGTTTGTCTTGATATCATTTGTAACATGATTACAAAAGAAGTTCACATCAACTATTGTTTAGCTTCGAATACGAAGAGAATATATTTGTATTAATATTGTTCCATTTAGGATAAATTTTTTTCTTAGAAAGTGTTTTTCTAGACAAAAAAGAAAGTACTTCCGGAAAAAATCTGATTTAAAAAAAATCTTTTCGATAGATATTAGTCTTCATGGTTTGTTTCTTGATCAAGAAATATTAAAATGACATTTTGGTTCAATCTCTTTGAAGGATTTAATTTTTTATCTACAACGTTCCTTATAACAAAATCCCAACCGATATAATTTTACACTTATTCCTCAATTTAATTCAACCGAATTTCTGCATATTAATATAAATCGGCCACAGCTGAAGTTTGGAATACTTTACCTCCCAATATCCGCTGTATTAAAAATATGAGTATGTATAACAGAGACTTTGGAGTTAGTTTTAATTGAATGGGTATTGATTATTTAGTAATACGATTCATGACGATGCCAATTGATGAATATAAAGATTCACATAGACAGTTCTAATGAAATTCGAGGAATAATCAACTGATTAACCAGATTGGAAATGAAGCGTCGACAAATAATTCGATAGAAGCAAGATAATCAATAAACCGTGAAATAAGTTTTTCCACAGCAAAGACTGTAAGAAGATTATACAACAAAAATTTATCGAAAACTTGTTTCTTTCAACTATTTTTCTTTTCTAAATTTCTCATATTTTAATATCATATTATCTCTCCAATTAACATCATGCACATATAACATATCTACAATATATAAATTAATTAACATGAATACATCGTAATGAATACCCCCACAAGGCATTTTGTTGATTTTATAACGCAAAATCTTCCATAGATATATACTTTCTTCAATAATATGCATCGCCACTTTTTGTTTTTATGTCATGTTTATTACTTCCATATATGGGTTAATTGTTTTATTTGTAATATAACTGACGATGAAAGAAACCATGAATTTATAATTTTTTGTATTTTCACTTTCTTCATTTAGTTGGTTGCAAATTATTTGCCATAGGGTGGGGGGCTCATGCATGGTAATTTTTGGCTCTCTTTTCCCACTTTACTTGTGATAGGATATCTTTTCGTAAATTATTATTAAATATACGTGTAACATATTTTGATCATTAATTAATACTTGGCACTAATATTTGTTTTATGAAATGTTATATTCTTAGTTTTCATCTTATCATAAATAAATTTATTCTGATTCCAATTCTTATCCCTAACTCATTTTGCTAAATGGTCAAAAGCATTTTATTTATATCATACAAAATATATACGGTTCTATGAAAAGCAAACCTTGTAGAAGACAGAGAAGATAATAGGTAATATAATTCATCATTCAAGTTAAGCCTAAAGATACACTGAAAACAATGTCAATTAATATAAATATTAATATCCAAGTTAAAATACCTGATGTCGAGATTGAATGTAATATTAATCCTGCATAGATTTATATGTAATAACGGATATGCGTACATGTATATATACGGGTTGTTTTGGCACATATGCAGTTTATAGGTGCAGGCGGCCACGTCTGTAATTGTTTGTTTCTGAATTTTTCGACGCAAGTGCAGCAATAGCCATATTGAAGTGGGACCTACAGTTTTCCGTGGATTTCTAACATCTTATGGTCCAGGAAACAAACCCCCAGACTACAATGAGCAGTTAGACGGTAAATATTATTCTTTGGGGCACCGTTTGGAGTTGAAACTGGAATAATGCCCGCTGGGCAAACGCGTTACCGCTGCACTATATGCCCATAATAACACTCAACCATAACTCTCATAGGAACGATAATAGCTCTGTGTTGCACCCGCAGGCGCCTAGGTACCTAGAACCGATCCTGCATTCGTTTAGATGCATATTTGCACTTACATAAAAGCACATGCCTAAAATCTATTGTCCTCTTAGGTTAAAAAAACCGCATTCAAATGAATTTAAGGGAGAGGATTTTCGCATCGAGTACTGGCCTTCCTATTCTTCTCAAACCTGTCATCTACTTGCTAAAATTTCTAATTTACTCATTCGTCTTAATGTAATATTAATGAACCATTTCGTGCCAACTGTTTACCTCTGACATATATATTGTCGACTTTCGTCAAATGTTTTATGCAACGTACTTTCCTGTTTGAATAAATTCAGATTGTCTTTGTTATTAAATACCAACCAAAGAAAGGCGTATTCGATAATTGAACAATAACAGATACAATTAAAATAGAAAATTTAGCGTAGCCTAGATTTCCATGTATAAGGGGGCACCTGCGATGAAATCATTTATCCCCAGATGAAGGAATGAAGTGGCCGTTGAGGTGGGAAAAGATTAGATAGGACGGGTCTGATGGAGGTTGTTTGGAGTTTAGATGGGTGGTGAATTTAGGAAGGCCTGAATTAAAATTAAAAGGCCGGTGATGCAACAGTGGTTAACCAGTGTTACCGACACAATATTCCGAAAAGGGTTTAAAAAGTTTTGAAAATCATGTTAACGTAGAAATGGCGGAAAAATATGGAAAATTATCCTTGGAGCATATTGGGTCCGTTTTGTCAATCGGAGCCGGCTCTAACAAATAAAGGTGTAAGGAAAAAAGAACATCCTTTTCAAAATCCTTAGTTAATTTACAATTTAACGAAACATTATTACTGTTTGGCACTGATGTTAATTTGTAGCAAATACTTTCTTATACAAGTATTTCTGTATAATTTCATATATTAACTATCTTATACAAGTATTTTTGTATAATTTCATATATTAACTATCTTATACAAACATTTCGGTGCAATGTCATATATTAACTACCTTGATAAGCAGAAGTGTTTATATTAGTGACTATTGAATAATTTAACTACTTAGAACCTTATAATTTTATTAGAGCATAAGTACATGCACATAACTTTAGACAGCTGGAACTGTTTCCGTAATGTTGAGTTTAAATATATTTAGAAGTACTCATAGTTTTTCAGAAGTATTTTATTTTAAATATGTTAATACATAGCATCCCAGGCTTCGTAATCATAAGATGTCAAAGCAATTTAAAATTTTCAAAATGCTTTCTTGAAAAATTCGAAACAATACCGAGCAAAATATAGGCATGCTCACGGTGATCGCTCTAACTTATAAATACCACTCTAACATAAACTTGTTGTCTGTACTAATGGAGAAAAAATATTTAATGACAGTTAAAACTGATGCTAAATTCTCAACTTAGAATACTTACTTAGCCTCTTTGAAATCTTCCAAGAAAGCTTTTTAAATGCGTTTTATCTTTCAAAATTTAGAAACTTGCGTCATTTAAGAAGGATATCCATCTTCAGAACACGTCGCGCTCGGTTCTGCAAACTAAGGCTGTTTTATTCCACATTAAAAAGAGGAGAATGGAAGATTCTCCATTAGTCTTTATTCCCATCGAAAAGACGTAAAAATCATATTTCGAACTCGACATCTGCGATCTTCCGTTCCACAGAATCGAAGTCCTATGGAGCTAATTCTTACAAACGGATCGTAACAGTATGTAATTGCATTCGATATACCATTAAGTTATGTGATTTGCGAAATCGCTTATGCACTCGAGCGGCACTGATGAGCTAAGGATCGATTATTTCCTCTAAAGGGTAATTAGGTACTATTTTCATGCTATATATCCTCTAGCGTGTGCTATTTGTAAAATTATTTTTCTAAGAAAATCTCTTATTGATGCGCAGTATGGCAGAATCATCAGTTCGCGGGTTGAAAATTGATGGAAGTAAAAATCCATTATTTAGTAATGTTCCTCAATTAAAATTCCATATATCTCTTTGTACTTTAAATGCAAGTATCTCTTATAATTTATAAAGACAAATGGAAATTCAATTGCTTAAAATTGAACTACTCCGCAATAAAAGAAACCTTTAAAATACTACGGATGATTTTACGGGAATTTAATATAGATAAGAAATTATTTTGGGAGGGTCACACACTTTTATATGAAGAAAGATAGTTTTGATAATTCGAAATCTGTTTTGTTTTAGTTTTCATTTGGGAAGTAATAGTTAAAGACTGTTTATTATAATACGGTACACAAATTCCTGTGAGTTGCTAAAGCCGTCACTGGAAATGCTTCCATTTGGATTTATGGAGCCAGGTCAATTGTGGATAAGAAGATGCTGAGCCGTGTTCAACAAATTTTGGTGGGAACCTTTCTGTGGATTCAAAGCGCCTTTTTCTAGGCAACCAAACCCCTATAAGCAATGCGCAGGACAAAAAACACGTGTCCTACCTTTAGAATTGAATCCAGGTTAACCGCACGTTAGTTAACCTGTTAACTGGGTATGACGACATTTTTCGTCATGCCCGGAAGACTACCAAAATGCGAATGACGACATTTTTCGTCATTGAAATTAACCGTATTATGTTGAACGCATTACGTTTTATGTAGTTCTTATATATTTAATCCTAGCGTGATGGTGTGATGACATTACTTATCACTGTGAAAAAAAGTCCCCAGTGTGAAACGAGTTTCACAAACTTTTATTCCCCTGCTAACAGGTTAAAAGCTCTATTTTTTCAGAACTGTAGGACGTCACCGGAAGTGAAATCACACCATTTGCTCTTTACACAGTAACTTCTTAATATGTTAATTTGTGTATATTGAATGAGATCTGCGAAAAATAATGTTTCAAGTGGATTCAAGTAAGATTTCCACTACGAAGTTTTCATATGTAAGAGGAAATTTGGCGTACTTCAATTTGGAAAAAAAGACATTTCATAAGTGTCATTATACAAAAAAATAAAGTCCTGCTGTAGGTTTATCGCTGTATGTTTATATGGTCATGCATGCGATTTTTTTACATATGAGCATATTTGGGTGTTTCCGCTTTATAGTGTAGTAACTTATTTATAGTAAGGATTTGAGATTTCCAGCACTTTCCATTTTAGACAAAAAAGGCAATTTGAAAAGAAGCTACGATATTCATTCGTTAAAAATACAGTTAGGTTGTTTGTTCCCATGAAAGCAAATAGTAAATAGAATCACTGCTAGATTTATTCCTCAACTGTGAATTCATAATAACAATATCCCACAGAACTATAAATAATAATACAGACAAATATATATTAAAAGTACATCATATTAGACTCCGCAATTGAAAGTCCCAAGAAAATATCAGCGAGGATATTTTGTATTTGGGACCTTATAATTATAATCCGATTCCAAAGATATGGACCCAGGAACCACCAGATAATTTACTGTCTCTTCGTTCTTTTTACCTTTCTCTTTCCATTTCCGTCCCTGTCTTCCCATCTGACGTCCCTGAATTGTATTACTGTTATATGGAAAGCTTAGGGAATGGTGACTCAAAAATTTTTGACTAAATTAAAATAATTCCGATTTTCATTAATTTGAAAACGATTGTGCAAACATGGAAGTCGTCAATAAGATTTGATTGAAAAACAGTTTTTAGAGAAAATTAAATTTTGGAATGAGAGAAACAAAATTTTGTACTACGTTGATCATAAATTGATGAATATATAAATCCTTGCATATAAACCATGTGACATGTGATAAATTTCATTAAGTTCAAAAATATGCATTGAATTTAAATTCGTAAATGCATTAACCTAGGGCGATGGATATGCTTTCAATACATTATAATAATTTATTACTTTTTTTCATTGAGTTGTAATTTGCAAAGTTTCAAAGAAAAATGAACGCCTTCGTTTGTAAAGAGCAGCAACTAAAATAAGGATACCCATTAAATGTAAATAACTGCCCTGATTAGTAAAGTGCCGGAAGGAATGAGATGATTACTTCTAGAAAAACCTAATATCTCTAAAATAGATCTATAGGGAATGCTTTAAACAGAATTAAACGACTTGGGCTGGCCCTCCCGTGGGACCTCATCCCTTTTGCCTCGGGCAACTGAGTGCTATTCAGCGGACAATTTCGCTAAGTCGATTACGCATTAAAGATGGATGTGCAGAATTCGAATTATTTGACTTGGGTTATTGAATTTATTTTCAATTTTAACCATGTTTAAATAACTTTATAAAATTAAATGTTATGAATTTACGTAATTCTTTTTCTGTTGTGCCGATCCTTGGGTTATTCTTGATAGACAATGGTAAAATGCAGCGTTTTATTGATTGTGCGTGTGAGTCACTTTCATATTTCTGCTTCCTGATGAGGGCAAACTTTTAAACATGTCACTGTTTTAAAATTTCTATGGAAACACCTTTACAGGAAAGCTGTACCGCATTGTACTTTCAATGTTATCGTGAAATGTGAGCTAGATTTCGGCTTATTACAGTCCGGGCATAGTTTTTTTTTGTAGGAAAATTTGGATTGATCTGGAAACTGTATGTTCCACTTCTGAACGACCTTTCCTGCCCTTGCTCCTTAGAATCACATAACCAAACAAGGAGACAGTGAAAAAATTATCACTATTTGGTAAATTTGTTTACTACAAGTTGGATTTCCGTGACGCTTTTATGTATGTCCTGGGAGCACATCAGCGGCTTCCTTGGATGACGTGTCAGTTCGAAGAAGTATGGTTTTACATATAATTATGGCATACTCATTGACATAACTAGCCTTAAGTCCAGTTTCCGTGGGTTTTATGACGCATGGGCAGCACAATACAATATAGAAAAAACAAAGCGCCGATTATCCGAACCGGTCGGCATTGAAATCAGTGTATGTAGACGAAAGTTCGCATAACTGGACAGCTGATTTAAAAAAAAACACAAGCATTTTGTTGGTAATAAATAAGTTTCTATGTAATTTTTAGAAACATGGATGTAGTGAGCGGTTTTTTGAAATGTGCGAATTCAAAAAAATTATTAGATTTTTATTCATGGTGCATGTAATTTTCTTCACATTTTATTCAGACTAGAAAACCAATATTCAATTTATGCACAAACCTGACGAGTTTAATTTTTTCTTTCTTTTTTTTGAATATTTTTTATTTTTTTACATTTCCTAGTCATGGGAAAATCGTACCACCATCTTTTTTTCAGGAAAAACTTCCTTTGTCCTAACACATGCAGTGAAACATTTCTTAACGACCGCCTCTATTCAACGACCACCTACCTTAATGACCACAATTTTTTCCGGAAATGGACCTCCTCACTCCCATAGATTCAATACTATATTTACCTCCATTCAGTGGCCACCTTTCTGAGTGATGACTTTTTCACGGAACCGACGGTGATCGCCTTAGGGAGTTTTACTCTAGATTGTCAGTGCATTTCTTTGTCCTATGGAAACCAAAAAATTCAAAGATGGTAAAAATTCCCTTCTGAAAAATTGGAGTTCTTTTTTTTATATCATTATTTTTGCGTTTTGTGTGAGTTATACCAAGCAAGGACAGCAATTAGCAGGGATTTACAATTTCCCGAGGATTTCGGACACCTGAAGGCCTAGCGAAGGAATCTCTACACTACGGTCAGTAGTTAATCGGTCCGCACTTTTTTTTTATTTTTTTTTTTTGCACAGTCTGGAGTCGAATCTGGGATAACTTAAGGCTAGGTGAATGCATTACCACTGTACCTCGGTAGAGTCGGTCTCAAGTTCAAAGGAGGATTTTAAAGTTCTAGGGGACGCTGTAGCCCCCAGCACATTTTTTGATATACGTCATTAGCTTATGATTTCTGATATTTTAGGGAGGGCTAAATTTTTATAAGGACGGATTAATCAATAATAATTATGCTAGTCCCTATGATATCTTCAGTATTTTTATAGGATTCTGAACATTTTTTTCAAATTGCGACACATTCAATTTGAAGAGAAAATAGGAACTTTCAATAAGATGCTAATAACATGAGCACAATTAATTTTACGTGTGTATTACTTGATAAATATATATTAAAAATATGATTCCTCTTATGAGTGCGTCGAAATAAAAATTAGTAAGAATTCATGATGTCATACTATAAATTTCGTTATTTTTACTAATTTGGCAAATCCCTGTTACTATGGCTGTAGGAGTCTTCCATATTTTACTTCCTGAATAGAAAACCTTGTAGCAAAATACAAGCAATCTTTTGTGAGTGGAGCAAATAAGCAGGCAGCTTCGATTCGTATTTCACGAAAGCATTCCGAGAATATTCTATGGAACATGCACGAAAGCCAGAATCAAATCCAAGAAGATGATGCTATCATAATGGATGGTACTGTATGGCCAATATAGATATTCTAGCCAACCAGAAAATCCTTGCTAATGCATGAATAGAAGATCATATTTGCATGAATTATTTATAAGAAATATCGACTTTCGCAATATTTGGATCACCATTTTTCAAATAATTTTTGGAGAACAAAATGTATATAACTACACCCTTTACACACACACACACACACACACATATATATATATATATATATCATCATCATCATATTCAACCATTATCTATCCACTGCTGTATGAAGGAGTCTCAAATGCTTTCCTTTAAGTCTATCCTGGAGCAATTCCTTCCACACATATATCGCATATCGCTTCGCATATATATATATATATATATATATATATATATATATATATTTATTCGGTGTCATATAATGCATCACAAAATCTACGATTTCAGATACTCACGAATTTTAATTAACACTTCCTTTGTAAATCGTAAAAATTTTATTTTTGCAAATGGTTTAATTACGTTAAAACTTAAATGAAGGTAAACAAAGAAATTACTATAATATGGGTCCTTAAGCATATCCATAAATATAAACTATTAGTTTAGAATGAATCATTTTCTATGAATTGCAGCGTTTACTGTAATATCATTTCCTAAAAGTATTACCGATCTCTGCTTTTCGTCTAATTTTTAGTTTGGCATAACTTTATTAATTTCTCTTAATCATGGTTTGTTCATTTATGCCTCCATAAAATATACTTTGAGTTTAAGTTTATTGCATCATTATTAATGTTATACGTTTCTTGTTCCAAATTATAAATATATTCTTTTCCAGATATTTGCAATTTGAACATAACCTCATGATCATTCCAAATATCGACGAGAATTCAGAGTATCCCTTATACGTGATTTCCTAAATTATATAGTGTGTTTGGATCTAATGTCCCTAATTTCAAACAGCGAGTGAAAATCGGTAATATCACGTGAGTTTGCGGTGCTTGAAGAGTTCATAAAACCAGTATGCAGTGCTTTCTTTCACGTGATATTGTCATAGAATCATTTTTGTTTGCTGAGGTATCTATGAAGGCTAACATTTATTTGTATATGCTGCAACTTCACACAGTTTTCCAAATGCAGCATTTACAGTCCAGTGTCTCCGTTCAGAAAGAAAAGGCCCCTCTCCATTTGGGCACTTGGATAATTTTAGAACAAAATTTCCCCGAATCGATAGATCAGATGCAATGGACCAATTGCTTTTGCAACTCAGTTCGTCTGATAGTTTCTTTTGGAAATACCCTAAAGACTGCTTTTATAGGAGAAGGATCTCTGATCTGCAAGACCTTCGTTCCAGGGTAATGGACGGTATTTCTACTATTAATCGGAATATGCTGCAGTGGATATGGCTGGAAGTCAACTACCGATTGGATATCATCCAGACAACGAATGAAGCACATGAGAAAGGCAGTGATTTTTTCTAAATGCATAATGATTACTGCCCCCTATTTATCCATTATTTTCGTCTTTTCTAACTTCTTGTAAAGTGCAGGAATTGTTCAAGTATAAGGACATTTAGACCGGGCACCATGCATTACATACGCTATAAATATTGATTTCTAATCAACCTATATTCGTCATCTGAACAATGCGTGCTATATTATTAGTATACATAATTAACGGCGGACGCAGAGGGTCACAAGAACGCCGGTGTTCAATGGTAAAAAATTTGGACATAATATAGATCTTTCAGAACAGGTCTACATAAATTTTCAAACTTTATGTCCGCCGAAAATATTTTATTGATAAACATTTGAAAATGAACATTACACTTAGAAACGCTAGATAATTTACCAAAGCTCATGTAGAAAATTAACTGAAAAATTGCAAAATTTTGTGTGCTCACAGATCACTTTAAAATGGGAAGTTTAAACAAGGTGTAACTCCATATTTAAGTGAACTTTCTATTCTTTCAGACCCTGTGATGGTGCAAAGTAACGAGTTCGCGTAACATGCCATTGAACAAATTTCGAATCCCAACGATGTCAGACAAAATGCTTATCAACTAATTGATCACTACAATCCGGGCTTTAGTTCCCTAGGCCTTAATAGGTTCAGATTCTTTGAAGATATGTAGGACCCTATAGCGGCTTAGTGGTAAGACATTAGTCTATCGCAGGTTCCCAAACTGTATTCCGTGGTGCCGCAAAGGCTCCGCAAGGACATTAAAAATAAAGGGACACAGAAAATAATCCATTTTTTCAGTAAAAAATAAATGGATGACCCTATTTTTTTTTGGGAAATTATTTTTCATGACATTACAATTGCTACATTTAACTTAATATCATATTTTAAAAATATTAAAAAAAATCGCCCAACAGCAATGTAAGTAGCACTATAAAAGTATAACTTGGTGATAAATCCATTTGCCGTTACTTTGAAACCACAAGCAACTTGCCTTACATCATCACCGCTGACATCAGACAGCGCTTTGAAAATTGCTTTTCAAAGCAAGTCATGTTCTGAATTTTGTTTAAGTTTTAAAGAACGAATTTAAACCACTTGCCGATAAAGGAAAAGCACTTCCCTTGCCAGTTGCCACACTTTACTTGTTTTTATCCGGATTTTCTGCCGATGTAGCAAATAAAACCGAATATAGAAACTGTCTGACCTTCGTCTGAAGCTATCCCCAATTAAAGCAGATATTGACGAACTATGCAAATTAAACACCACCATTCCTCTTATCAGTTACTACATTTTATACTTAAATTGAAACATTTATGTTCTGTGTCTGTTGCTTTTTACTAACTTATATATAGGGCGTACCTAAAGAACATACTTAAACGTGAAAAAGAATCAGGGACTCTGCTTTCCAATATTTACTTAAAAAGGGCCTTGTGAGACAAAAAGGTTGACAACCAGTTGTCCTTAGTATCATTGATCTGGATTCAAATAACTTTTTCTTTATAAGCCTTAAAAATTTCCAACTTATTTTTTGTGTCTTTTAATTTTCTTCTTACACTTTGAGGACTATGAAATTATTCTTCTGTTTTAGACAAAATATGTTCACCTAGCATCGTCCTCTGATATCACAACTTAATTTACTTTCAAGCAAATATTAACCAAATTTATTTAAAAATTAAAAGATTGATCACATACAAACAACGATAATTAGAATATGATCGCGAATTATCTTATTTAATACCTTTTTTTAGGTTTACAATAACATTTGCGGATGCTTTGTGTAATCAGATTTAATATAAAGGAGTGTGTCAAGCATATGTAAAACCAAATTAATTTGAATACCATAAAAGTTAGATAAAGGCAAAGAGAGAAAACAAACATTCTCGCAATCTAAAATAGAAAGAAACTAATATAGTATGCATTCAGAGATACACAAACTTCCAAATGACCAAAGTATACTAATAAATAATGTGATTACAGGCCGTATCCCCCATAGAATCATAATTCATGGTGTGCTTGTATAGTCTTTGCAATGGCAATGGCATTAAAGGAGTATAAATCTTCTTCTGTAGGATAGTTTAAGAGGTGAAGGCCTGCAGCTACTGCAGGGCAGTCGAAAACATGATGTGGTGTAAGTTCCTCGTCGAGGCAGCTGCCACAGTTTTGATATTTTTTAGTCCCATCTGCAGAAATTTTCATGTTTTTATGATGTTTTGTTCTTAGTCTGATGAGAGTGGCGGCTGTCTTCCTGTCAATGTCAAGGTTAGTTATTTGATCATGGGCCTTGATTTTCAAGGGGTGTGAATAGTCTTGACTTGCAAAAGCATTTGCGTCTGCCAACGAAATTGGGGTTGTTGTATTTTGGTTGAGATCTCTGGCACTTTTAGCCAAAGAATCAGCAATTTCGTTGAACTCAAGGTTCACATGGGCAGGAATCCATTGCATGAAGCATTTTTTCTGGAGACGGTGAAGTTGTCTAAGTTGTGCCAGGATATTCAAAATTAGACTTGAAGTACCTTTGCTGAGGGTTTGTAAGGCAGACCTGCAGTCGCTGAAAATGGTGATACCACTAAGCTGCTGCGAAGGTCCAAGATTGGTGTAAGTTTCGATAGCCGCAGAAATGTCTGTCAATTCTCCCGTGAAGTTAGACGCAATTTTTCCAGCGCCAACTGCAATCTCTCGTCTTTGATCATCAGGGAGAAGCAGTACCACTTCCGCACCACCGTTGGTGAAAGTGGAGTCTGAAGATCCATCTGTGAAAGCCCTGATGTGGTAATGATAAATAATGTGATTTTATATTAGGAATTTCTCAACATTAGTGAAAGATTTTGTTCCTGATTCGATATACAGTTTCATTTTAACTCTTCAACATTTTGCAATTGTTAGAAGGTGCGGGATCACAGAATTTCCTAATTTTAAAAATTTACATAACAGCTCTAAAATAGTTCCACAGTGAAGGCCCTAAATAGAATTAAAGTTGGATTTAGACTGTCTCTCATCTGGTATCCTATCCTTTATACCTTGAGTAACTAATTGTTATTCAATGAAGAATCGTACTAAGTTGATTAAGTATCAAAGGTTTCAGACTGAATTGTCAGAATAAGACATACTTTACTTTAGTAAATGAATTTATTTTCAACCTTAAAAACGTTTGAATATATTTTCAAAAAATGTTTAAATATATTTAAATGTGGGGCAATAGAAAATGGGGCCATAAATATGTGCAAAAATTTATTGTTATTAGAGACAAATTAAAATTAAACTACTTTTGAAGAAGTCATTAAATATTTAAAATAATGCTACACCGTGACAACTGACCTAGACACTATAATATTTTAAATGCGTATCCAACGTGGAAGAGAAATTCGTAACAAATTATTACTTTCTGCTCTGCTTCATTTTTTACCAGATAATGTTAATTTCTCCCTTATTCTAAAAACAATCAATTGTATCATTATAATTATATCAAAGCAGATGTATCACCGCTAATTTTACATTGGTTGAATAAAATTTCTTTCTTTCTCCTTCTTCTTAATAATCGTAATTATAAGTTTGCGTGATTCTCTTTTTGGCTGCACGTACTTTCAGTGTATGTATGCTCGTTAGATTACAATAAATCAAGCAATGTTTTATTGGTTAAGTGCATACTTTACTTGCACGATTCCATTGTCTAATAAGAACAAGCATTTAAAGCGCAAAATATATATTAATATTTTTGTCTCAATGGCTTTACATTATTTGAAGAAAATAACTTGGCTAGCAAACCGCTGATGAAATAAAAGTTTTTCTAAATATATATTTAGATATTTGGGTATTTAAATCGGTTTCCAGAACATAAAACCGTATCTCTCGTTGTCATCTTTCTCACAGAGAATAAATTATGTAAATTATCCTATCATTAAAAATTAAATAAAATTAAATTTTACTTACAAAGACACTGTTTAGTCTGTATAGAGCGAATAGAGTTATTTAAATTTTTAAACAAAACTATATCCGCATTCAGCCCTTTCTACAATTTAAACCATCTCGAGTGATTAAAAAATCATCATTACCATCATTTGGCTAATTGGGAGACAAAAAAATAAAGTGCAAAACAACAGAAACAGTTCTCTTATAGTTCACATTGAAACGCTATATATAAATTAATGATAACTTATATAAAAACTTACATAACATATATAAAAAACTGATAACTTTGTACGTGCGTTTAAATAACTGTGCATGCGCATGTAACTCCATATACGTGTCTTATTAATGATATTTATATTAAGTCTTAAATTAAAAAAATAATGAATGCTATAAATTATCGCTGATTGACGTCGACTTGGGGGCATTAATTTCGTGATTAGATTCTTAATTTACACGAAAGTTTCCGCTAAAATTGAAAGAAAGTCCTTATAGTTAGTACAATTTTTCCCATTCTACTTTTGCTTCAAAAATACACATTTGTACTAAATAAATTTAATTACTGCTTAACGAGCGATGTAAGGTTTACGAAGCATTGCTAATCAAATAGAGTTGCGGTACTAATACATGACTGTTTGCTTACAACTTGTATGATCTACTCCATGCTAGCTAATCCCCTTTGAGCACAAGGAAGATCCTGGACAAGTGTTAACTGCCAATTAGGAAGCTTTAGCCTACTTCTTATTGTTCTTCTGCCGAAGCCATCATGTCGGAGAAACAACGGATTATCAACGTAAAAGTCTTTTCAGAAGAAAAAATTGTTCATATTTTAAATAGGGTTGCAGAAGTTACGAATCAAATTGCATTAAGTTAATTCATGAATAGCTTCGTTTCTATCTACAGACCCGTATCATTTCGCCTTATCAACATAAAACATATATAGAACAAATTCCTTTACCAGAGTACTTATAATCAAATTGCACTTAAACAAATAAAGAATTTGTATAACACAAGGACAACATGGGACATGCTTTCTTTGGGCTTGGAGGAATCCGAAACTCTAAGAGCCTAGGAAACCCCCTTGCGGACTAGTGGTAAGCTTAGGTGGTAAGCGTTGTTTGTGGCACAGTTGTGAGTCTTGGAAATCCGGGATAACTCTACTCTAGGCTAACCCATTACCACTACCATTACCCCTGAGCAGGGCCTGTTGTAAAGAAAAGCAAAGGTTGTGAAAGATCGTTTTTGTTATATTGCGCAAGAATATTTAAGGTTACAAATAAGACACAAAAAACAACGTTTTAGAAGCGTATTTATGTCAAGATTGAGTTCGAGCTACGCGTTTCGGGCGATAAAAGTTCGCCCTTCTTCGGGAGTGAACACGTGGAATATCGTCAACAAACGAGGTTGATTCGCGGATGTAACTGGAATTGAGTTATTAAGTGAAATGTTCACTTCCAAAAGTAGGAAGTCAAGTACTACATGGTTTTTGTAATGCGGCCACTCTTCCCAGAAATTACCAAATTGTGGAAAAGTTGGCTGTCTGTTGGTAGAGGTGGCAATTATGGTGGGACTATGGATTAATATCAGAAGGAGTTAGGTGGAGTACATTTCGCCAAGCTGAGCTGAAGGAAGGAGTTGAGCTGTGGTCATTCACAATGGAATCACGAAACATGTTAATGAAGAAAGCTTCGGCGAAGTCCAGTTCAAGTGGTGAATGAGGTTGGTGGATGATACGAGCGTCAAAAAAGTTAAAGCGATGGTTGTGTTCGTGGCTGTGAACAGCAATGGATGATTTGTGCACCTCACCTTTCTCAACGTATCGGCGATGTTCTTTCAACCGATGCATGAGGGCACGTTTTGTCCGTCCGATGTAGGAAAGTCCGAACTGGCAAAAAATTTGATACACGCCCCAGCGTTGGAGTGTGGAAATGTTATCTTTGAGTCTAGAGGGCAAAATCTTGTTAATAGGCGAGAAGGTAACTTTGAATTTGGCTTGCCGAAGGACTTTGGCAATGGCGGAGCTAAGTTTGTACACGTAAGGGAGTGTTACGAAGCCAATGTAATTATTTGAAGATATTCGACTAAGAGATGTACTGTAAGAACGTTTTGAGAATTTGAAAACGGCAGCATCGATAATGCTGGGACAGTACCCACGGATGCGAGCGATGGTCTTAAGCAAAGAAATTTCATCAGATAAGGAGTCCGTTGACGAACAGAACTGTAGTCCCGTCATAATTGCCACCTCTACTAACATAGAGCCAACTTTTCCACAATTTGGTAATTCTGGGAGGAGTGGCCGCACTACAAAAACCACGTATTACTTGACTTCCTATTTTTGGAAGTCAACATTTCACTTAATAACTCAACTCTAGTTACATCCGCGAATCAACCTCGTTTGTTGACGATATTCCACGTGTTCACTCCTGAAGAAGGGCGAACTTTTATCGCCCGAAACGCATAGATTGAATTCAATCTTGCCATAAATACGTTTCTAAAACGTTGTTTTTTGTCTCTTATTTATATTGCGTATTGTTTCGTCGAATATTTCCACGTATTTAAGGTTACGTCACTCAGTGATCTACAATTTTCAAAGAAATCCGAACGTCTGTTGCGTAGGGACCCACGCCCCAGAATACGGTGAGCAGGCAAAATAGAATGCGTCCTAAAGTATCATCGGGGTCTAAATTGAGTTAAAGGCGTGATAGAATAGCGTGTTATTACTACACGACCAGAGGATTACTACACAACCAGATCAGTATCTCACCCACGTAGGGAGTCCGGAACCCTCCCTTGGGTTAACAAAATGAAAGATTATTACGCCAAAAGACACTGGTGAATTATCTTATTCAAAAATATGACGAAAGTAGTAATGTTCCCAATATATCCCCTGAGCTCTGGTGACGTGGATAAGACTGCTGTTAAAGCAAGCAACAGCAGCAGTGGCCCAGGGCCGTCTTCAAACCTTTTTTCCGGTAGATGATGGTAGACCAAAGCATAATATCAACACTGTTGAAATAGAAAAATTTTGACTGCAGATATTTCTAACCATGTCAAGAAATCTAACCTCACTGATGGAGATAAGACAAGAGTGCTGGCCATTGTAAAATTGTATAAACATAACCTATTACTTCTAATTATTTATGTAGACTATACTATAAAATAAATAGTAATTTAATAATGATAAACGTACACAAAAAGACAACCGTAATTGATATACCGTCTGGCCTTTTTTTCGCCAAAATTTCCTTTCACCACTGGGCGCCCATTGGGAATATTCTGAGTGCGCAACTGCTACAGATCTGACTGAAATACGGAGGATTTTGCATGGTGGTACATACATTGAGCCTGGTCGCTTTTTCCCCCGAGTTTAATATTTGAATTTCTTTAATATAATTTCACGTGGTTTTCAAAAACAACTTTAGAGTTTCATAAAATATTGTTTTATATTTGCAGGGATTTGGATATAGCTCTTATATAATACGCCATAAACCATGACGACAGACATAACAAAGCCATTAAAAATTCAAAATGCTTTCATGAAATTTCTCAAAAAAAATAACAAAGAAAAAATAATGAAAGCAGTAAAGAATCAGATAAGCATAGGGTAATAGGTATCATTCTAACACGAAAGTGTTGTTGACTTTGGTAATGGGAAAAAATTCTGAAAGCAGGTAAAACAAACGTTAGGTTAAAGGCGTGATATATTACATATCACACTTCAGGAACTTTGCGAGAAAGCTTTTTAAATGTGTTTTATCTTTCAAACTTTAGTACATTACTTCACCTAAATGGGATATTCATCTTAAACCACGTTCTGCTACTCTCCCGTAAAATAAAAGCCGTTTTACCCCTTACCACTCAAATTTTTCGGAAAATGAAAAATTCTCCTGAAATTCGGGAATAATTTCCGTCGAATAGACATAAAAATCATACTTCAAGTTTAACTTCGAATATTTGTTTCCATAGAGCCGAATTCAATTCCGAGCTAGCTCTTATAAACGAACCGTAACCTTATGTAATTGCATTCGATACACTATTAGGTTATATAGTTTGCCAAATCCTTTTCGAATTCAAGTGGAACTGATTAGCTGAGATCGATTACATGCCTTTAAAGGGCACTTAGTTAATATTTCCGTGCTGTATGTCCATCGATGGGTGCGATTCGTATTTTTGTTTCTAAGAATATCGCTTATCGATGCGAAACGAGGAGAAATCACCCACTCGTGAACCGGAAGCTAATGGAAAGAAGAAAATATTTTATAACATTGCTCAATAAGAATCGAACATCCTTACAACAGCTAATGCCGAAAGAATATTCCAAAATTCAAAGAAAATTCAATAAATTTTTGTTCGGAAAATTGATATTGAATACCCGCTTCGAAACAGTTTAGCAGATTTTCACAAAATTGCTACATGAATAATAATAATGCATTATGAAATCCATTTCCACTGTTATAATTTTTCTTTTTTACAAATGGCAAACAAGGTTGGATTTAATTCGCGTAAATAAATGCAAAATAAAATTTGCAGACTTCATAATGATCTTTTTTTCCTGTGTATGAATGCAATTAGCAAACGAAAGAAAAATAAGAACAAAACGCTGTATAGCTCCACATTCTTTACATAACAAAATTTATTTATTAAATTTAATGAAAATTTAAAATTTGTCTAACATAACTTAAGTGCATAGTTTCAAAAATGCACTTCATTCTCTCATTAACGGATATCAAATGTCGGAAAAACATTTTTAATCAGAAATTACATTAATCGGAATACGTGTAATTCTGTGAAGCAGTTGAAAGGATCATAAAGCACATTCTTTAAACAGCAACAGTTATTCATTAAAAATTAGAAAATTTCTCTGCCCAAGATATCCATTGGGATCTGGTTAATCATAGCAAAAGCAATACATCTAATGTTGTTTGGTGTTTACAAGTAATTATTTTCTGAATTTCGGGATCATTTTCATGACTTTAATTTTATATTTACAGATGTCTAAAACAGAACACTGGTTGGTTCTTCATTTGTAATTAACAAGAGCGCCATTGCAGAACAAATTCCCTCTGACATCAGAAATCTATGCCATTTTCATAGCCCTTGCGTATATTTTAACTCCTGGCCTAACACATTTTATCATTTGGACTGATTCTCAGAGCTCTTTACAATCACCGTGAATCTTTTAAAAACTCATTTCATCTTATTTCACCCAAAATCCATTCACAACTGCAGCACCTGCACAATCATTCCAATATTAAATTCTGCTGGATCCCTGCTCACATTGGTATCAAAGGGAATGAGGCTGCTGATGCAGCTGCGAAGGCAATGAACTCACCACTTACTTTTAGCCAGCTTCTTCCTTTCTCTGACCTGAAACCAATTATCAAGACCTGTGTGAATCAAAAGTGGCAAGAAGAATGGGATCATCAAACCAATAACAAATTGCGGCATATTAAACATACAATTGGTAACTGGCCCTCCTCATACCGTAAAAATCGGAAAGAGGAGGTTCTCCTTGCCAGACTTCGCATTGGGCATTCCCATCTTACCCATAAACGTTAACTGAAAGGAAAACTAGAAAAAAATCGCCACGTGTGCAGTAAAACTATCAACATTTTGCATATTTTAACTCAATGCCATCATTTTAACCTTGATCGCATCCTTACTTTTAATTCACTATCACTTTCTAACATTTTAAGAGACCATGCTGTCCACACACATATCTTTAACTTTTTAGAGAGAACATTGATTTATGACAGTCTTCTAATCTACCATATTATTCGCAGTATATCCCAAATGCTGTTGCGCTATAAAAATCCAAACCAAAAAACAAACAATAGAATTTTTTTTATTTTGTGCAAAATATGGGGCTTATTTGTGTAACGTATTATATACATTAACTTTTTAACTTATTTGTTGCTAAAGGGAATACAGGAATGTATTCCTTGTATTCGCTATTTAATATTGTGTTAAACCTGAGAAGGGTGATACACATCTTACGACTTTCTACCTAGAACAGGAGGGTCGTTTCCTATGCCTCGGTGACTTAACCCAGATAAATCACTCCGGATTTAACGGACAGACCCTAGTTCGAACCTATGCCTTGGCGATCTGCCCTTTTCTCCTCTTCTTTCAAAGCTCTAATTTGAGCTCAAGCTTGGGTATCGAAGGTTACTATCTATAAAATTTCTCCACAAAAAATTACAAACCACGCCCAGGTGGCTTTGTGTGTTAACCATTATTTGGCAATTGTGTTAACGCTGAGAAAGTTAATAGAATCTTACATATAATATTAGGAGCCTAACCCATGGTAACTGCTCGAAAAATGACAGCGTTTCTAATACTTCACGTAGAGCAGCGGACGTACATTTCTTCGTGGAATTTGATGGCCGGGCGTTAATTTCCTAGATCTTAATGAGAAGGAAACTAAATTTCATACTACAGTGAGCAGTTAGTCGCTAAGATTTTTTTACATCGTTAGGGGACCACGAGTCCCCTAACTAATAGTTGAACCACGATTAACGGTACCCTAGTTGGATGCTATGAGGTTGCACCACTTTTGATTGAAGTGGAGCAGTGCCGGTTTTAGTGAAAACTTGGAAGGGTGACCATATTAGAACACGGGATGTTGTCGGCGTTTTTCCCTAACCCACATCTCCTGCGCATAAACAAAAACGAATTATTCTGAAATTTAATGAAATAGTTACTATAAAACGAATAGTTGCAGTTTTCCTTCGCCAACTGATAAAATAAATTCTAACTCAGAAGGAAAGGACCTCTTTGATTAGGAAATCGCTGAGAGAAATGGTTATTGGCGTGGCTAGAAAAACCTAACTGCTGAAATCCATGAGGAATGCCCTAAATGGAATTAAATGACTTGGGCTGACAATCCCAAGAGGAATCTACATTATGCCTGGAGCAACTAAGTGCTATTTAATGTGAAATTGCGCTAAATCAATTAAACGTTAAAGGCTTTAGATTGGATGTGCCTAATGCGAATCCTTTACCTTCTGTAATTTAATTTACTTTCAATTCTAAAGATGTTTAAATGTATTTGTTATATTACCAACCAGAAAATTTCTAAACTCTCTGTCATTCTCACTTCACCTCGAAAATTTTCGGCTGAGTTCATAATTTTGCGCAAATGCCATTTATAGGATGTACTTCAGCTTCAATTTCAAATAAATTCGACTGTTTGAAACTCAAATTATATTGAAAGGTTATATTTACCCTTGGTAGAATAACAATCAAGGATGACATTGTAACTGAAGTCGATGTTGGGTCTCTATTTTGAGACTGTACTCTATAATTGCATTGCAACATCGTTGGCTACATAAGATGGTAATATAACATTTTTGTGACCCCTGATCTCTGAAAATATTATAAATTAATCAACTTTATATTGTTCTAAACAGTCTCACAAAGCTAGTTTAAGAAGTAAAACAAATCACAGTACTTTATTACGGAAATTCTATTACGCAATTTTTAATACTAAACATTTGGTAAAAAATTTCAAGTACATTACTGTTTAAGAAATATGTAAATGCTTTGACATTTAAGCCACTGTTTGGAGGAGTGAATGAAGGAAAAATGACTAAATGCAGAGCAAGGGGAACTTCTAAAGGATGAGCATACCAAAACGGCTAGAATAAAAGTTTTAAACAGAAGATAGCGGACAATAATCTTTAAGGAAGTCCAAGTTTTTAGAAGGTAAAATGGAGACCCTTATCTTGATTGCAAATGCCGTTTATGAAAGGAAGCGCATGAAACGGTGAAACTTTGAAATGTAGCTTCCAAAAACAGAATACCTGGACGACATAAGAAAGGTGTTATACTATAATTTTTGCCACCCACGTTTTAATTACAGCTCAAACTAGAGCTTATGTAATTTTGGAGAAAAAGAGACGCTTTCCCCATCCTGGATTCGAACCAGGGTCCCTCCGTCGGACGTTACGGAGGGACCCTGGTTCGAATCCAGGATGGGGAAAGCGTCTCTTTTTCTCCAAAATTACATAAGCTCTAGTTTGAGCTGTAATTAAAACGTGGGTGGCAAAAATTATAGTATAATAAATTCCCCCACGAAAACTCACAAAATTCTCGCCCCGGAGGCTTTCTTGTGTTGACCATATTTGGCAATTGTGTTATCCCTGCGGAGGGTAATAATACCTTAACATAAGAAAGGCGCTTCAAGGAGCTAAATAAAACCTTTGCCAAAAATATAATTTAATAGTTAACAAACATTTTGTGGAGCCACTATGCAGAAAAAATATTGAAAACGACCCATGTAAGGTATTGTTATTACATAAATTGAAATTGAAAGATGAATACTGCAGTTTCTCGAATTTTAGTATATATATTGGATACAATGTCAAAATGCTGGAGTACAGCCACAATACTCTTCAAATGTATAAAAAGCATTTCCACGAAATTAGAAATTGCACTTTTGAGTACAGCTCCAAATTAGGTAGGAACTTGATAATTATTATATGACAATATATGATATGATTATATGATGATAATTATTTGAAGCCCTTGTAAAGGACTTGATGATGAAATAGAAGAAAGTATTTAGATGTGAAATTTCACAAACCGTCACTGTTAAAATTAAGATGAGTTTGTGAATGCTAACTCTAAATATTTGTAAATTTTTTATCAGAATGAATCATGCTAATGGTATTTCGTCTATAGTAGTATTAGAAGAAATCAGCTACTTACACTATAGACTGTGAATGTGAACCATTGATTTAATAATAAAAATTATAATATTCAATGGTAATTTAGGAAAACCACCTCCCTAAATAGGAATAGGATACAAAACTAACAGAGGTATAAAACGAACAAAAAAAGAAAATAATACAATGAATATAGAAGAAATACACAAGCATAAAATATTAATAATAATAATATATTTAAGAATTACAGCAGGTAAATATGACGAAACTATAAATATAGAAAAAATTCAAATACAAAAGTTACAAGATCAGGTAACACTTTAAACACAGACAAAATAAGAACAAACTTATGAAAAAATAATATAAATTATCATGAAATCGATGAATAGAATAAATTAATAAACCATATAAAAATTGTGAAAGAGAAAGAGTTTAAAAGGAAATTAAAATCTTATTTAATAGAAAATCAAAAGTAAAACGTTCAGGCCGACTAAAATGGATCTAGAGTGATAATTTTGCTTGTTTTGCTAGTCTTCCTTCGTGAGCAGAAATATAATTTAGCATGAAAATAAAAATTGTATTTTGTATATCTTTCGGGCAGTTAAACAGCTTTGCTTTAACCTAACCAAGTGTATTTACGTTGAATACACAACACTACTCTTACTTGTGTGTACTTGGTTTTGGAAACACTTATTCTTCGAACACTTCCATTCATAAACACACTACCATGGTTAAAATATCATTTCAGCTATTTCAGGAAGCTAGCAGCACACTAACCATCCTAAGGGGAAGTTTACATGTTTGCCATTTTTCCTTCGTACTTAAAAAGTATTCGTTTATTTGTAGTGTAGGATAGATTCTTTCTGCACATAAAACAAATCGGCCTGTATTTCCGAACTCTTTGGATGCAAGAGGTTACTTTCACTTGAGTTTTTCTTCCTCACCATAAGAGATATTTCCATCGACATCACTGTCTGCCAAATAGAGAACTCACACCTCGAGTTGTTTCCAGGTAAGTTGATTAAACAGTAAAGGCCTTGAATTGATTGGAAACCACGCGATTTTATTACAAATAAATTTGACACCCACGTATTAGTAGCTCAAACTAGAGCTATTTTTGTTTAGGAGAAAAAGAGACGCCGTCCTCATCCCGGATTCGAACCAGGGTCCCCGCGTTGAGCCCGCGGTGTCTTGACCTACTAGACGAATGAGAACAAGAACAGACGCTCTTTTCTCCATATATTAAGTTGTAAGATATTATTACCCTTCACAGGGATAACACAATTGCCAAATATTGGTCAACACACAAAGCCACCGGGGCGAGATTTTTGTGAGTTTTTCATAGGGGACTTTTTTTATTACAAATAAATTTGACACCCACGTATTAGTAGCTCAAACTAGAGCTATTTTTGTTTAGGAGAAAAAAATATTGTCCTAATTCCATGCGAATTTCTTATCCTATGCATTCTCATTTACACGCATATAATACATTCAACATTAAATATACTGAAGCGTGTTTATATACTTATTTAAATAAAAAAAATGTGTTTTCTTTCCTTCGCACCTAGCCTCTGCATATGGTATACTAATTTACTTTTTATTTGTGCTTTTGTGGCGCCTGGTCCCCCGCAGTTCCGCTGGGAAGTAACTCTTTCTGTCCGTCGCACTTATACTTTGCATATGGAGATATCCTTGTGTTCTTTTAATTTGTGCTTTGGCAGCACCTGGTCCCACAAAGTTCCGCTGCCCCCGAAGTTCAGTAGCTTTCTCTGCGCCAGAACCTTTTCTGTCCGTCACATTCAGTGTCTGCATACGGAGATATCCTAATGCTCTTTTTATTTGTGCTTTTACGACGCCTAATCCCAAAAGTTCCGCTATGATGGAACCTACAGTAATACAAAGAATAAGAACCTCTGTAGCTTGAAGAACGAAACCTCGGACTACCGAGTGCGGCAAAACGGCACGCATACAAGGGTACAATTGGAATCCAACCGTGCCTGCTGAACAGCACTACAGATGTACGTTTTACCAATGTGACACCATCCCTTGACTGTATGATAAAAGGACAATGCTATTTTACTGGTAGGATATATATATGTGTGTTTCACTTTCATATTTTAATATTATTTCAATTTGGCAGGTTTAAAATTTAATCTGTTTATTATATGTCTTATTATATCGAACTGTGGTAGAAAAATACATAAATAATTTAACAGATATATTCTAGATGAATCGAAAACGTAAGCTCTGCGGTGGCGCAGTGTGGTAACGCGTTCTCCTAGTGCGCCGCTAATCCGGGTTCGACTCCCAGCAGTGCAAAAAGAACGCTTACTCAGAGATCTCATAAAGATCGCACTGCTCACTGTAGTCCGGGGTTTGGTTCCCTAGGCCTTAAGAGGTTCGGATTCCTCGGAAAACAGTAGGTCCCGGCGCAGCATGACCACTGTAGTCTTTGAGCCGTAAAACCAAAAAGAAAAAAAAAAAGTAAAGCTTTAGAAAACCCATTCCAAATTACATTTAGAGTCCTTGTGTAAGCCCAGTTTTTAAAATGTTTGTACTTTTTTCGTTCCAAGGCTACTCTAATGATTATGTGCAATCAGAGCAACAGCTTAGCATACAAACCGAACAGGGGCCCATTTATAAATGGCCATGCTTATCATAGCTCGAACTCTGTCCATTATGAAATTGTCCGGACGCAAAGACATGACAGGGCATCCCCACTTTCGTTCTGCAGGAAGAAAATAATTTCTGATTCAGCATAATATGGAAATGCAAATCTCTGATAACTGCAAAAAGTTAGTTCTATATTTGTAATGATAGACTATTTTAAAAATTAAATCATGAGGAACTATAACGATTTCGTCTCTACCTAAACGCTGGAAGTTGTTAACCATTCGTTTATCAAAAAAATGTGTAGAAGATTTCGAATAAGGATTAGTAGAATGAGGAAATTAAGAGAGGGTGGTGAAATCACCGAAAGATAGCTAGTCAGCATATAGCATTTTCCTTTTCTTCCACATCATTAGGCCTTAAGTCGAAGAAGTTTCGTCGTGGTTGAAGATATTTCCCCAAGGCCACATTTTCCTATTTCGCCTATCTTCCTTTTATTTTGCACTTAGGCGAATTCGTCATGTTCCGTAAATTACAGTACTTCCCAGATGAGCAGTCTGATTTCACAAGTTTTTCAAAATATTTCGAAGTTTTGTTTTTAAATTACAAGTATCTACTTTTTATTTCCTGACTTGAAATATAGTTTATAATGAATAAGATAAAAGCTAAAGGCTTATGAGCGAAAACGCGTTTAGTACTTTAAAGTGTTGCAGTCATACAAATTTTTTATCCTTGAAGAATTATAATTGATTATTTTAAATTTTTTAGAACATATTGTTTACTGCTCATTCGAGCGGTATTTCAAAATTTATTTTTTGCCCTCCTAACTCGTTTTGAAATACGCTAAACAAAGATTATAATGTATATGCATATTATATGGTCATATAATAGTATAGTATTCAAGCCTATTGATCGATTTCGGGAAAAATTATAATAGTTGTTGTGCAGAAAAAGCGTTCATTCAAATATATATAATTCTGGGAAGCATGGGCCAAACGTAGGGGATTGAACTTAGAAGAAAAACTTGGCATAAAAATCTCTAAATTAAATCTTGAAGCGATATATTATAATTATTACGATATAAATAAGTTATTGTACATTTATTCACATCAAAGTGATGTGTAATCAGTTTCTTGTATAAAATATTTTTTGTTGGATAGGTAATTCCTTTTTTTTCGAACAGGAAATCAATTTCCTCACTATTTATTACACTTTTTCAGTATTGTTATCTTAAATTAATTTTTTGTCGGCGAAAGTCAATTATAAGACTCAATTATCTATTCAGAAGATAAGAATAATTACACTCCGGCATAATGAAAAATTGATTTTTCGTGATAAAAGAGCCTGAAACCATACAAAAATCGAATTAACTTCATATAGTAAATCATTATCAACAAAATTCTTTTGCAAGCAATGTGAAGGGAACATAATCAAATTGTGGATATCCTTTCATATTTGCGGTGAAAATATGATAATATTGTGTAACTCAGAATTTTTTTAAATAAGTTGTTGCATTTTACGTGTCATGTTCCAATAGAACTATATTTATGTTAATTTATGTGGAATATTTATATTAGTTTTGCCGGTATTTCGTAATTTTTCTCTAATCATAAGAGCATTCACAATATTTTCGAATACATATAAAACATTTGCACACTAAGAAGCGGGCTCAAATACATACTGACGTTTCTTGCTCTTCGTGGGTTTAGAATATTCGAGGTTGATTCACGATTTTTTAAATCTCAGGAAATAAAATGTTTAGTAAAATTAGTAGTTTTAGGGTAAAATAATGTATACATAATATTACGATATTGATCATAACTAAATATATCGTAAAAAATCATCGTAAAAATCACTATATAAATATAAAAAGGGATATTTCACAACCACCAATAATAATGAATTATGCACGATAATTAAATATTTTAAGAAGCTTTACGCAGGTTTCTAACAATGTGGACATGATTCCTCATCAGGGAAAATTTTATCACGTCAGCATTGCCAAGCTACAGGCTCAGTTAAGCCTAGCGATATGTTAAGCCTAGAACCGAAGCGTGTTCTCCCCTTTATTTCCTTTTATTTGCCCCCTGTTCAACGCGGACACGAAAATAATCAAATCTTTAAATGTTAGTAATATTCTAGCCGTTAATTAATTCGAATTTTACGTTAATTTCGAGGTTTAATAACAGCTAACACACCCGCGTGTTTATAAAATTCTGGAAGCGATAATATACATTGTGGAGCAGAAAGTACGAACATTTTTTAAAAAATCATAAAGTCGTTGATTTTGTCTCAAAAATAAATCTATTGACATATCTGAGTTCGTATTGAAATAGCATTTGACAAAATAAAGTGTGGAAAACTACATCTGCTATGTGGTGTCCGTCATCAGTGATGTATTTCTGATGCTCAAAAATTGCTTCCATCTCATATGCCAAGTTCAGTCGCTAGCCCTAATCCCTGGGCTTCAACTGTTGCACAACGGCCAATTTGTAAGTTCGGAATTGCAGGTCTAAATGCAAAATATGCCTTACCGAACAATTACTGAGGCCAAGTTCAGAAAATTGTTTCCGAGCAGATTGACTCGAACTGTGCAGAACGGCTTGTCTGACGCTTTCC
>QLNU02015003.1:53612095-53634940 GCA_006491805.2 Dysdera silvatica
CATCATCATCATCATCATATTCAACCATTATCTATCCACTGCTGGATGAAGGTCTCTCCAAATGCTTTCCACACAAGTCTATCCTGAGCAATTCGCTTCCACGTCACCCCAACCTGTTTTCTTATTTCATCCACCCATCTAGTTTGAGGACGTTTTCTAGGTCTTCGGTGGTCTCTTGGAATCCAGTTCAGAATTTCTGTTGTCCATCGTTGATCAGTTCTTCTTGCAATATGCCCAGCCCATCGCCATTTCAGCCCTTTTACTTTAACAATGATGTCCTCCACTCTAGTTTGCTCTCTCACCCAAGTGTTCCTTTTCCGATCTCTCCTAGTTATTCCAAGCATGCACCTCTCCATGCTCCTTTGTGTTGTCTGTACTTTCGTATTTCGGTGTTTCCATGTCCATTTTAATTGCGGTTTCTTCTTAAAAAATGAATTCCTTGATGCTAAGTTTTTCAGCCTTCTGCAAATTAGATGAGCTGATCGCCGTTTATTCCTTTCCCCATATCCGTATTACCAGCTTGATGTCTCTCCTTGTTCCTGTTGTCCAATTCTTGCATTAAAATCTCCCATGATGAGCTTGATGTGTTGTTTCCCCTTGGTATGTAGCTGTTTGATTTCTTCATAAAATTCTTCAACCTCTTCGTCGGTATGGCTTGATGTTGGTGCATATACCTGTACTATTTGAAGTTGGTATCGCTGGGTTAGTTGAACAACAAGCCTCGCTGCTCGATCTGATGTACTTTCAACTTCCAGAAGACAGTCTTTAATTCTTTTGTTGATTAAGAAGCCAACACCACTTGTTCTTCCAGTTTCCGTTCCTCTATAATAAAACAAATGTCCACTTTTAAGTTCCACCAACTCTTCACCTTTTCTTCTAACTTCACTGAGTCCTACAATGTCCCATTTGATCTTGTCAAGTTCTTCTTCCAATTCCTGAAGTTTTGCTTCAGAAGCAAGGGATCGTCCATTAAACGTAGCCAAGGTCAATAACAAACGGCAGCCTGGGCCATTCCAGTGATTCTTAGCACCCCCTGCTTTCATGCCACACTGACCGCTGCCTTGATCAGGAGCACTCCAGCACCTGGAGACTAGGGGCCATGGTTTCTGGTGTGTCAACATAATGGAGGAATTAGCCATAATTTCACCACGCTGGCTAGACGGGTTGGTGAATTAGCCCTCCCCTTCCGCCTTTCTATCCGTGCAGCAAATATTAATTTGCCACATAAATAGAAAGCTCAGCCTGCACCACTTGAAGGCGGGGTAGGACACTAGGTTACTGGCCTGGCCGGTTCCACACATCGTCACATACGTTCAGCGTGTGGGTCTCCTTCCAGTTAGATACCAGCAACCCTTTTGCAGGCCATATATATATATATATACTTATGAACAATCACTTAGGTTCAATATATATATATATTTTGTATAAACTTCCTAAATTAAGAACCTGTGTATTTTCGAACAGCAGTTTTTTATATACTGATCTTCTGAGAAATAATTAAATTCAAGGCGACGAAACTAATATATGAAAGTAATATTCACACTCTATCGTGAAAGGTCAAAAGGAAATTGCTCACTATCACTGGTGCTTTATTTGTTGTACATCAATAACATTAACTTTTATTCAAAACGTATTAAACTATATATTAAAAAATTCATTTGCATAAATAACATGGGCCAGACTGCCACAAACCGTAAAGATCGTAATAAGATTAACAGCTTAGAACAAGTCAATACAGATTAATAAAAAACGTAATCTAAACAGTAAATTTAGCTTTATTAGGTTAAAATGATTAATTTCACAATTACTAAAACAATATTCGTTAATACAATACCTTTTAAAATAATCCTGCAAAAGAACGTTGAGATAAATATCGAAACTAATCCGTCATTGAGTATTTTACTCTTTGGAAAAACTGAGTGTGTAAGGATTTTATAAATCTATCTCTAAATACTAATGACTTTTTTTTTCTATCACTCAGATCTACTGCTGAGGCGGATTTAATGTGGTTCCAAGTAATCCGATAAAAGAACAGATTATATCTACAGAAAATAGAGAGAAATATTTAGAGAGGGATTTCCTCATTTCACAAAAAAATTCCAGAAATTAGGTACTTTTAACTTTTGTTTTAGCAGTTAGCTTTTTATAAATAGGTTTTATTATTTTGTTTTAATTATGTAAGTTAAGAAAGCGTGTGTAATGCAAAACTACAAATAAAGTACCTTCTACAACAAAATTGCCTTCAAATTTCAAAAATTATTTCTTTTTAAACAAAAAATATTGTTTTATTTCTTTTCATTGTTATCACCTATCAACATAAATAAGTCATTAGGTTATTGAATGCAATTTTTCCACTACTCGAAAAACAGGGTATATTTTCTAAGAATTTATAATTGTATTCGCATATATATATTTCTGGGAAATTTCACTTTTTTAATTATTCTTATTGAATGTCACAATTTTTTCGCCCATTTTGTTAAATTTTGCTATTTCCCATAAAATTTTTAAATGTAACTCGTCTTGCTAATACGCTGTCATTTTTTTTGTATGAATTTTTAATTGCTCTGTCTCCCAGTGCGATCCTTATAGTATAGGTTTTTTTCCGAATAAAAAATAAAGTGTCGTTGTTAATTAGCGTCTTCGTATATCAATGGATTATTTGAATGGTTTTCTAATCACTGAGAGCCTTACAACTGTATATTGAATAACCAATGTTTGCGAAACTGAAATTCACAATAAATTCCTTCGTAAAACGTAAACTTTTGCATACATATTATATTGCTTTTAAAGTAATTTCTATAACATCACAAAAATAAAAATAATTATCTATTTGTCAGTAAATCTATTCCCTCGAGCACTAGAGCAAATTAAAAATACGATTTTCATTGAATTTGCTGAAAGATTTTCATATTCGATAGAAAAATGTCAGCTTTAATTTTGAGTTTAATTTGAATTACACCGTTAATCCCGAATAGAAATGCTGTTTCGAACAAGCACAAAAAGAATGTAGACGCAATAAAAGAATAAACCAGATGAAAGAGTGATAAGAGATAAAGAAAAGTAAAAAACTAAATAATATGTGCGACTAAGGTAGATTGGTAAAATATTCAGATGGAGAATCTTAAAAGTGATTGCGAGTCAAGAAAATGGAATAAATTGGAAAAGACACACGGCAGAAAACCATTTTTCTCTTGAAGCGCTCGCATAGTGACAGGAGTCAATAGAAAATGCTCACAAAAGCCATAATTAAAATCTAGTTTCGTTCAGTATGCGACAAAATAAGATTTTCCATTACCTTTTAAAGAAACCAGGGTTTGTTTTGAGTTATTAGGATGGAAACAAAATCGATTTTTTGATAATTAACATGACTGTAGGTTCAGAAGCATGTTTTGGAAATCAGTAAATGGGCAACTTGTACACTTAGATTTTATTTAATTATATAGTTAGGTAGGTTTTATATATATATATATATATATCATCATCATCATCATCATATTCAACCATTATCTATCCACTGCTGGATGAAGGTCTCTACAAATGCTTTCCACACAAGTCTATCCTGGGCCATTCGTTTCCACGTCACCCCAACCTCTTTTCTTATTTCATCCACCCATCTAGTTTGAGGACGTTTTCTAGGTCTTTAGTGGTCTCTTGGAATGCAGTTCAGAATTTTGTTGTCAACGTTGATCAGTTCTATTGCAATATGCCAAGCCATCGCCATTTCAGCCATTTTACTTTAACAATGATGTCCTCTACTCTAGATTGATCTCTCACCCAAGTGTTCCTTTTTCGATCTCTCCTAGTTATTCTAAGCATGCACCTCTCCATGATCCTTTGCGTTGTCTGTAACTTTCGTATTGGGTGTTTCCATGTCCATTTTCTTTGCGGTTTCTTCTTAAAAAATGAATTCATGATGCTAAGGTTTTCAGCTTCTGCAAATTCTATGAGTTGATCGCCACGTTCATTCCTTTCCCCATATCCGTATTTACCAACCGATGTCTCTCCTTGTTCCTGTTGTCCAATTCTTGCATTAAAATCTCCCATGATGAGCTTGATGTGTTGTTTCCCCTTGGTATGTAGCTGTTTGATTTCTTCATAAAATTCTTCAACCTCTTCGTCGGTATGGCTTGATGTTGGTGCATATACCTGTACTATTTGAAGTTGGTATCGCTGGGTTAGTTGAACAACAAGCCTCGCTGCTCGATCTGATGTACTTTCAACTTCCAGAAGACAGTCTTTAATTCTTTTGTTGATTAAGAAGCCAACACCACTTGTTCTTCCAGTTTCCGTTCCTCTATAGTAAAACAAATGTCCGCTTTTCAGTTCCACCAACTCTTCACCTTTTCTTCTAATTTCACTGAGTCCTACAATGTCCCATTTGATCTTGTCTAGTTCCTCTTCCAATTCCTGAAGTTTTGCTTCAGAAGCAAGGGATCGTCCATTAAACGTAGCCAAGGTCAATAACAAACGGCAGCCTGGGCCATTCCAGTGATTCTTAGCACCCCCTGCTTTCATGCCACACTGACCGCTGCCTTGATCAGGAGCACTCCAGCACCTGGAGACTAGGGGCCATGGTTTCTGGTGTGTCAACATAATGGAGGAATTAGCCATAATTTCACCACGCTGGCTAGACGGGTTGGTGAATTAGCCCTCCCCTTCCGCCTTTCTATCCGTGCAGCAAATATTAATTTGCCACATAAATAGAAAGCTCAGCCTGCACCACTTGAAGGCGGGGTAGGACACTAGGTTACTGGCCTGGCCGGTTCCACACATCGTCACATACGTTCAGCGTGTGGGTCTCCTTCCAGTTAGATACCAGCAACCCTTTTGCAGGCCATATATATATATATCATCATATCAAATAATTATCTATCCACTGCTGGATGAAGGTTTCTCCAAATGATTTCCATAGAAGCCCTTCGTTAGCCTTCCGCTTTTCTATTCCTGCAGCAAATATTAATTTGCTTCATAAATAGAAATCCCAGCCGGTTCCACACGTCGTCACATACGTTCAGCGTGTGAGTCTCTTTCCAGTTAGATACCAGCAACCCTTTTGCAGGCCATATATATATATATCATCATCATCATATTCAAACATTATCTATCCACTGCTATGAAGGTCTCTCCAAATGCTTTCCACACAAGTCTATCCTGAGCAATTCGCTTCCACGTCACCCCAACCTGTTTTCTTATTTCATCCACCCATCTAGTTTGAGGACGTTTTCTAGGTCTTCGGTGGTCTCTTGGAATCCAGTTCAGAATTTCTGTTGTCCATCGTTGATCAGTTCTTCTTGCAATATGCCCAGCCCATCGCCATTTCAGCCCTTTTACTTTAACAATGATGTCCTCTACTCTAGTTTGCTCTCTCACCCAAGTGTTTCTTTTTCGATCTCTCCTAGTTATTCCAAGCATGCACCTCTCCATGCTCCTTTGCGTTGTCTGTAACTTTCGTATTGCTCCAACTGTTAGACTCCATGTCTCTGATCCATAAGAGAGGACTGGCAATACACACTGGTTGAAGACCTTTCTTTTTAGACACAAAGGCAATTTCCCCTTCAGGATAAAACTGTTTCTTCCAAATGCACTCCAGCCAAGTTTAATACGTCTGTTGAGTTCTTTCATAATGTTGCCATCCATTGAAATCAGCTGGCCAAGGTAAATATATGAATCAGCAATTTCTAGCTCAATGTTGTCAACTTGTATTTTTGTTTCCTCTACGAAATTATTGAACATGATCTTAGTTTTTGTAGGTCCATCTCGAGTCCAACTTCTTCACTTCTAGTTGAGTGCTCCTGTACCATGTCTTAAAGTTCTGATGGGTTCGTTTGGGTGTTTCCATGTCCATTTTCTTTGTAGTTTCTTCTTAAAAAATGAATTCAAGATGCTAAGATTTTCAGCCTCGGCAAATTTTATGAGTTGATCGCCACGTTCATTCCTTTCCCCATATCCGTATTTAGCAACCGAGGTCTCCATTTGTTCCTGTTGTCCAATTCTTGCATTAAAATCTCCCATGATGAGCTTGATATGTTGTTTCCCCTTGGTGTGTAGCTGTTTGATTTCTTCATAGAATTCTTCAACCTCCTCGTCGGTATGGCTTGATGTTGGTGCATATGCCTGTACTATCTGAAGTTGGTATCGCTGGGTTAGTTGAACAACGAGCCTCGCTGCTCGATCTGACGTGCTTTCGACTTCAAGAAGGTAGTCTTTAATTCTTTTGTTGATTAAGAAGCCAACACCACTTGTTCTTCCAGTTTCCGTTCCTCTATAATAAAACAAATGTCCACTTTTAAGTTCCACCAACTCTTCACCTTTTCTTCTAACTTCACTGAGTCCTACAATGTCCCATTTGATCTTGTCAAGTTCTTCTTCCAATTCTTGAAGTTTTGCTTCAGAAGCAAGGGATCGTCCATTATACGTAATCAATATATATATCATCATCATATTCAATCCTAATCTATCCACTGCTGGATGAAGGTCTCTCTAAATGCTTTTCACAGCAGCCCCCATTAACCTCCCTCTTCCCCTTCCACCTTTCTATTCCTGCAGCAAGTATTAATACAATATTGATAATGTTATAAAATATATATAATATTTATTAATAAAATTAATAAAATTTTAATAAAAAGTGATCCGGAAATGTGCAAAAAATTGCATTTCAATAAAAGGAATGATTTCCAGAGAAGCCAGCGTCCCATTAAGTGAAGTAAATGGAAAGAAACATAAGTAATTCATAAAAGTTGATTACGTAACTGCTGTAGGTGCATTTTTATGATGAATATATGTGCATTCAGGAATGCAAGAAAAAATGTGTAGAAACGAAATAATAAAAAGTTGATTGAAATAAAGCTGTCATAAGTAACGATAAAAACAATAAAAACACAAATTAACAGTAAATTGTCTTAAATTACTTATACCAATAAGCTTAGTAATTTCACGTGATTAACAAAATGCCGTAGGCAATTAATCATTCATAAGGTGAAGTCAGGACCGAAATAAATTTGAAAGAAAATAAGGTATGGATGGATTAACAATTGAAAATTGGGAGGGTTAATAATAAATTATTTTAAGGATTAGTAATAAGGAATAATTAATTGGAAGTTGGACGCCATGTTTAGAAACTTTGTAAATAGAGGCTCCTGCCACATGGGCCCTAAGAAACGGAATGTTTTTGTACGGAAATTGACTGAGCTAAAAGAAATACACACCTCCTCTCATTCCAAATGAAAAAAAAAGGATTAAAATCAAACTAATAGAGATTAACATGCTGAGAACAAAATGAAAGGTCTTACAGAGGGATGCACAAATTCAACTTCATATTATTTCATTTCTACATACTTTTTCTTAAAATTTTTATTGAACAAAAAATAGTGCTCTGAAATCTGTCCATTTTGGAGGCTTTCCTCCCGCTTTCAGCTTTTTTTAGCTATCGTATGGTAATGCTGTTTCTCCTGTTGCCTATACCTCTACTCTCTTCTGTTTAGGCCTAATTGTATTTTTATTTTTGTTTCCTGCGTCATAAGAAATTCCGCATCCCTTTATATGTCCTTTCAATTTCTTCTCATGTTAATTTTTATTCGTTTGATTTTTACTTCGTTTTTTCACTCGGAATGTTGGAAGGCGTGGATTTCTTTTAGCTTAAGCTAATTTCCATACAGAAACATTCCTTTGCTTAAGGTCCACGTGGTAGGGACTTGAAAAAGTTCCTACACGTGGTGTTCAATTTCTAATTATTAATCCTTCTATATTCCATTTTCTTTCAAATTTACTCAAGTCCTGATTTAACCTTATAAATTATTAATTGCTTACGGTATTTTTGCGTATCCCGTGAAGTTGCTAAGTTTACTGGTATGTGGAATATATGTTAATTTACTGTTAATTTGTAGCTTTTGTTGTTATTTCTGCTATATTTATTTGTATCAAACTTCCTATTATTTAATTTCTACATTTTTGCTTACATTTTTAGATGCATACACACACACACGCACACACACACAATATACGACAAAGCTCCTATAACTGAAATCAAAAACAATTTCGAGGATTCAATATCGAAGGAATGGGAGGACCTATGGAAGCAATCAAAGAATGGCAGCGTGACAAAGAAATTTTTCCCAACCGTCAAAGACAGGATGAAAGCAAACCATGTTGAATTCTCTTACAAATTAAGCCAGTTGCTAACTGGCGATGGAAGGTTTGGCCAATTTTTCCAAAGATTCGGTCTGCTTGAATCTTCTTTTTTTCCTTCTGTGACGAAACTGTCGAGCAAACAGTGGACATGTTATTTTACACTGTCCAACACTGGAACTTGTTAGAATCAACAAGCTTATTAAGTCTCTGGTTGTTAGCTTTAACAGTTAGTTCGAATTGTGCTGTGCTTGAGAGGATCAATCATATTTAAAATTTGAAACATATGCGGTAATACAGCGAGTCCCGCCTTGGCGCGCTGACTTCGATTGTGAGCGAATTTCGGATTCTTCGTTAAACTGTAGGTCCAGTTTGCCAACCCGTTTGGTGACGTTGTTGACCTTTAAGCCGCTTCTTACATATTTTTCTCCGTACTACGTGTATGCGTGATAACGGAGAGATATCCATCTTGCAGTGGATTGAAAATGTTTAATGATGGTGATATGGGTCAAGTGTTCGAGCTTGAACTAGAAAAGACCAGAGCTGAAAATATCCTTCATTAATTTCCCAGCGAACATCCGTTTTACGAAGCGTGAAATTTAGACAAACAAAAATATATTGAAATTCCGTCAATTTCCTCTTTTTCAACATAAAAAGTAGAATGGCCAAGTGCTATTTTTCACTGTCTTGAACCCTCGAGGGCTGGCTAAATAAACATTTACTTCTGGTAATACTTTCTATCCTCTCACCTTATGCTGCCTTGGCATAACCATTGGCTCTCTTAATTCCATGTTTCTAATATGACTAAAAGATGACTTGTTTCTGAAATATTTTAATATATTATAGTACTTTATCTACAGCCTTAATTTCTATGAATGGTTTCTTATGTAGAAAATAATAAAAGGAAATAAAACTTCAGCCAGATGAATATAATTATTAACATGAAGCGATAAAGATTTACGAATAATATTCGCTATATGTACTATAGACATATAACAGCATTAGTTGCGATGGAAGAAACGGTTTTAAAAGGAACAAACAACAGAGGAAAAAAGAAAATTTAGGTATGATTAATAAAGATAATGAAGAAATATAATAAGGAAAAAAAATCAGTTTCAGGACAGCAATATCTGAATAATTGTAACGAAAATTTGTGCCACGTGAGAAATTTCATTTAAAAGTATTACGTTAAACTTCTTGAATCTCGCTAATGAGGATTAACGACGAAATGAAAACCAATGTTCGTCAGATTTTAATTATTGTCTGTCAGTACTCATGAGTAAATGTGATTAAGTGTTACGGCTTTTTCTAGTTCTGTACCGAAAGCATGTCCCTTAAAATTGTCACTCTATTTTATTAGTCAATAAATTGATTTTTTTTTACTATTAAAATCGTTTTGTATGCGGAATTCCACGGGGAAAAGGCATAATTTCTTTGTTACTGTATCCCTTCCTACCATGACCTTTCCGCAAAAGCCGAATGTGAGGATTATTTTTATTCATAATGTTTTCATGATAATTATACTTTCTGAGTTATTTTCATCTGATGATTGTACTGATGGATAAAACTATATTTTACCATGGCCATTGGATTCTTTAAAATACCCAAGACTCATTTAACTGTTAAACATATATATAATTTAATTTAACACACACATATTGTTTCTGTAATTGTGCATTATCACAACTTTGGAAAATGTAACTTACTTAGGTCAAGGGATATTTTCACTATTTGGTTAAATGGCTTTTATCAGAAATTTCTACAGTAGACTCCCTTTATAACGAACACCTGGGTACTCCAAAAATAATTCCTTATACGCAAAATTCGTTATAGGGAATTACCAGTACGTAGTACTATTACTAGTTCAAAACATTTATTTATTGATGTTCGTTTTACAGAGTCAGTTCGTTAAAAGGAGAGCCTACTGTACTACAATTTTTCCTAATGAAGGCCAGCTGCTGACGCGTACATCCATTACGTGATGACAGGATGCAAGATCATTCCGCAGTCAGACTACAAACATAGACACGACCAAGTGACAAAAATAGTCCACCAGAAATTGGCAGCGAATTCTGGATTTCTGACAGAGAAATACCCATACTACCAGTATGAACCAGAGACCGTGCTTGAGAATGAAACACACAAGCTTTACTGGGATATAAGAATCACAACAGACAAGACAGTGCCACATAACCGTCCTGACATAAACCTTGTCGTTAAATCGGATAAGATCACCTACCTAATCGACATAGCAGTGCCCATTAACATACAGACAACCTACACAACGAAAATCACCAAGACCTCAGACATGAAGTACGAGACGTATGGGGTTTGGGAAAGATTTTTGTCATCCCGTTGGTCATCTCAGCAACAGGGATAGTACCAAAAACCCTTGCGACGAATTTGGAGATACTCAAGATTGACCCAAACACCTGCATTGAAATGCAAAAACCACAATTCTAAACACGTGCCACATTGTCAGGAAGTTTTTAGACACGGCACATTAAGGAGTGATGCGAGAGGCTTGGAAACACAGCTCTCTGCCTATCCCATATCCTGTTTCTACCAAGAATCGGCGAGTTATTTTTTATATATATATAAAAAGACCGTTTACCACTGTGCACAGTGCCCCGACGCTTAATTGCAACGGTACGGTAAAACAAGGACCGTATTTATTTAAAAGCAACTTGACAACCTGACATTTCCCTTCTTTACCATACTATATTTCCCTTTAAAAATATTTCCCTTTCCTTACTATAAAATATTTCCCTTTTCTACCTATAAACGTAATTACGAACCTCGAAAAAAAGCAGAGTACCGAAAATTGCAATAAATAATCTCTCCTTTTATTATTAAGTTTTTCCTTTTGTCATCTTTTTTAATAGCACATTTTAATATTATTTCCTTCAAAACATTTATTTCGTTCATTAAAATTTCATTTAAAATTTTTTATAAGAATTCTTGTGGTAGTATCACACATTTTCAAGGAGGTAGTGGTTTATGTTAACTTGCACAACTTTGTGGAATTTTTCAGATATGAGCTTTCGTATCGATGCGTAAAAATCCCAACTTACTTCAAGGAATGCAATGGCAGCCCATTCTTCTTGGCTACGCACTTTTGTCTTGTCCATTTTTCTGAGCAAAATAAATATCTAATGAATAATGTAACTTTTGGAGCAAAAAGTTTCCTTTATCAAGGAAAGAAATCGCCCATCTGGATATTATTTTTCTCGTAAAGGTGACACTCTAATATTTCAAATCGTCTGTTACTAGTGTTAACATATTTTTTCCTTTCTTTAGAATAATCTAATCTAGCAGAAATTCTAAAATTTTCTTCATCCATTGTAATGAAAAATGGCTGTAGACAATGAATGCCAAATATTTATAGCGGAATTTACGGCATGTGTGAAGAAATTTAAAAATTTTAATAATAGCATACTGATAGGCTTTACTTCTGGCAAAATGCATACATTGACAAGATCCATTGTAATAATATAAATATTAACATTGTGTGCCTGGCAGTTGTAAGAAGCGTCTAAAAAAAACTGACAAAATCTGTCTAACAAACACTCCGCCAATAGATCTAAAGTAAAATAAACGGTATTGAATAATTTAGGAACAGTGGTAAAGGGAAATGATTGTATACTATTTAAATATGTAAATGCCTTTTATAAGAAGAAGTAAAATTGAATTCTTTCAACATATTAGGAATG
This sequence comes from Dysdera silvatica, assembly GCA_006491805.2. NCBI lineage: Eukaryota > Metazoa > Arthropoda > Arachnida > Araneae > Dysderidae > Dysdera > Dysdera silvatica. Next base: position 53,623,933 of record QLNU02015003.1, read on the forward strand.
TATTCAACTCGCGAGAGCCCAAGAGACCAATACGTGATAAACTAGCAGCTCTTGCAAATTTAATCCTAAAATATTTATCCTATATCATGTCATATATCCTAATTATTATATATATATAACTGATGAAACAATTTCACAGAATTTTACGAATACATGTCCTATAAAAATTGATCATTGTCTGGATAGACACAATGATTTGCTAAGCTAAAAAATTTATCTTCCCGGGTAAACGTAACTTATATATAAGGAGAAGATGAATCCAGAAATTTTTTATATCCACCAATAAATACATTTATGTACAGTGCAAACCAGTTCTGGAATTAATCTTAAAATATAGAGGATTTATTGTCAAAAGAAATACCACACATTCTCTGAAATAAAGACCTTGATTGGTTAAAGGTGTTCTAGAGAATTAAGTGACGTCAGACAGTTTTATATACAACTTAATAAACAAATGCATGAAATATGGGAGATAAAAGTTCAAGTTATATAATATATATACTCACTTGGATGTTAAAAAGCGCAATTTCTTCTTACTAGCGATAATATATCGTTAAGTTTGTGTTTGTGGCGCCAACGTGTTTTCTCCTTGAAAAGAGGTCTTGTTTCCAAACCGAGCAATTCGCATAAGTAAATAAACATTGGAATAAGAAATTCGACGAAAAAGGAAAGGATAAAAGTTGAAAAAGTGGAAGAGAGACTTTACTTTTATTTAAGCACACCATTGTTCGCAAGAACTTAAGGATCAGCCATTTTTCTCGGCAGTCAATAATCGAAAGAAATGTCTTCGTGTTTTTTTAATGATTTTAGGAAGAGTACCATCCACGTTTGTATTAAAGGAATTGCAATTCTGAAGTGAATACTTTTACTTTTATTATATTTTCTTCCTTTGTTGCCGCGTAAAGTTTCTGGAAATACTACCTAGAGTAATCTTATCGGGACAATCCCGCAAATAACGTGAATTAACGAAAATTTTGGGGAATCTTTATAATAATTTCTAATCTTTCTCCATCAAAATTCCATGTGCACATTGTGTAAATACCTTCAATTAATGATTTAAAGGAAAAAAAGCAAAAGCATTGTAAAATATTTTAATATATCCTATAATCAATGATTAGCTGATATTTTCTTTTTTGCTCTTCCATAAGATACACATATCACAAAAATTCTTATTATGTCATTTATATAACTGCATAAACGTATTTTAAGGATTTTATCATGCTTTTACTCGAAACAGGTGATCTTCGTTTGTAAACAAGTTCGGGCTATGATTATTTGCATACATTCGCCCCATTAATTATAAGAATTAGCCATCTTAATAAATGCTTCAGTTTATTTTTTCCATCCAAGTGTTGCTTATTATACAAAAAAAGTATGACATATATTTTATATTTCTCTGATAGCTAATATTGTACAGAAATTTAGTAAGAAGCTACACTTGACATAATTGTTAAATACTAGTAGAAAGGAACTATTATTTTCACTTACGTAACACTATTCAAATATTCATAACATACTTCATACTACATCGCTATTCTTAGATAAGAGTAATAAGTAAATTTTATAAATAAAAAACTATTTAAAGCAGAGTTAAATGTTCAATTAGATGAACATGTTGAAAACGCGTTTACACAAACAGCAAAAATTATCGAGGTTTGAAAATACGTTTGGTATAACAATGTAACCGAAATATTATTACGAAAAGTATGATACAAAATAAAATTGAAAACATTTACGGTGTCAAGCTGAGTGAATTTTTTCAATGTTAAACAATTTTGGCTGTTTAAATCTTGTCAAACTATGATTTTTTCTTAATTTTTTACTAGCGAGTATATTACATATACTGCAATCAAATTTTCAAATAATTTCAAACTTCGATGCAATTTTACAGTTTGCATGATAAGCTTGGTGTGATCTGTGTAGCTATTTGAAAGATACTGTATTTTGAAGAGCTCGTAATATTTAATAGAGAGTGTCCATGTCAAATTATCTGCCCGGAAAACGATACTACATGGGCTTCCAAGTAATTCTATAAATTTCCAGTAACTCACGTGGCAATATTTTCATAAATACTGCATCTGAACCCCTTTAGCTCTCCGGCAACAAAGCAGTATGATTAAAGATGCAAATCGGTTGAGAGCTACATTTAGTAAAGGTGATTACATTCTCAAAACGCCAGTTTCATTACCTGTGATAATTATTTCAAATTAAAAACTGCACAAGTAGTTTAATTTACTAATACTCCGTATAACAGTTACCTTTATACATTCAATAAATTATTTGAGCAAAAGGAACCAATTTGGAAATTATTATTTAAAACATTTAAGTACTGAGGAGGTGTTTGCTGATAAAAATAGATTAAATATGTTAATTAAGAAACTTACAAAATAACGACAATTGAATTTGCCGATATATTTATGCACAACCATCTAACTGGATATGAAATATCAAGGCTAGGATTTCATTAACTATATAGCAAGCTGAAATCCATTAACCAAGGTAATGTAGCGTTTTGAAAGAAAATATCCTGAAAAATCGAATTAACTAGGAGCTTTTTTTCAGCCTGAAATATTTTTAGGAAGCCTTGCATAATTGAAAACCCTAATTCTGACTTTTCAGCTTAAAGGAGATAGGTAGTGAGGAATTAGAAAATGAGCACAGCCCAGTTGATGTAATCTGTAGAAAGTTGATCAAAATGGATTAGTTTTCACGAAAGCAAACAACAAAAACTAATATTAAATATTTTATGGAATTAAAAATTTAAACAAATTATAAATAAGCAGCTTCGTATTTACTAAAAATTCTTTTAGACGGTGAGTAAAGAATATGACTTTTATTTTAAGAACATATCTGGGGATCTTTCTAATGACAAAATGTTTTAAACCGGAAAGAAGTGCTAGATAATATTGTTTGATTTTTAATTGAGGAATACCTGAAATTGTATTAAATAGATTTATTTTTAACATGTCAGCAAATCCTATATCTTCTTCATAAATATACGTAGTACACCAGGAAAGTAACAACCAGGTAAGTATCGAAAAGTATAAAAAGTTTGTTATCTATACTTAATGAAAATATTGCTTAATACCTATATTAAACCATTCTTCTACATCTTTTCCATATTTATTTTAGCACTTGTTTCTTTCATTACATTCATTTTTTTGTTCCTTTGCCGAAGGGTCTCACTGTCAAACTCTTCTGCTACTCTTTTACGAAGTCTGTGTCTCTTGATCAGTCGGTATATTCTGACCATTAATAAATGTTAAATGTGGAGACACCTGCGATAGTCCCTAGTAGAAAGATCGCGATTGTATGGAAGATACTTGGAGGTTTCCCACCCATATATTTCCCATAACACACAAGCATCGGCCACTGTATGTGGCCATACATTACCGTGCATGAAACAAATTTCGGAAGTTCATTACCCTCGTTGGCTCTTCTGAATATCTAAAATGCAGCATTCTAAGGGACATATAGTATGATTGTATATGTATGTCCGCCTGCACTCTGGTTCATGAAGTATACAGGAATGCTGACTTCGCGCTTAACCAACACAGAGGGCGGGATTTTCGTTCTTTTCGTCCCTTGCAAACAAGGATGGGAAACGAACAGCATATGTAGATTTATGGAACTGTACTACTTATGTACATAATACATTCGGTGCCAAGTATATGACCGACTGTGACGAATAAAGCTATCATTTCTTGCCCATCCCCTTTACCCAATCCGTTCTTCCTTCCTTCCTAGACAGCTTCCTACATACTCATATCTTAAACACAGTGCGTATTTTTGATGATTTTGTATGATGTAATTTATGCTTATTTTTGAGCACATCATATATCCTCTTCTGAGGGATTTTAACTATGGTTTCTCAACAATTTTCTTTAAGATCATGTTCGGTGAGCATGTTTTCCCAATTGCGCTATTCTACGTAAACATCGAAAATGTAACAAGAAAATAGTTTTGATTTTAAAAATAACTCATAAAGGTAAACAACACGCCAATTTCTTTTATCATTCCTTTTCTGTATCTTGTAACAGAACTTCCGTAAGCTGTTAATTGTTTTCAATAATAGGATTCCTGCAACTCCTTCCAAATAAACGGGTAAAAAGTACGTAAATGTACGTAATACAAAATTACGTACTAAATGTGAAAAAGGAAATATTGATTGGTTGAGTGCTGTTAATGGAGAAAAAGCGAGAAGAAAATATTTTCTTTTGCTATCATTTATTGATTTTTAGACGGAAAAGTAATTGCTTTTGAGAATAAGTTGCAACAAAATATGAAGTTCTTTTAATGAAAAATTAGTTCTCACAATAATTTTGTTTCGTTGTTTTTCTGATTTTTGGGTTGTGATTTATTTATATTCTACATAGTTACCTTATTGTAAAAATTTCTTCACTAGTAGCTTATCAGCGAAGCTTAGTTTTGTTTAAGTATCATTAAAACCAAGTTTTTCTTAATACTTACACTCCAACGTTACTTTATAAGGTTTATTGGATATCACAATAATATTTTTTCGAATCGAAAATTAAGTTTAATATCTTTTTGAAATTATTTCGACCAATCGGTTTTCCATTGGTTTATTTTTATTTAATTTTACGTAGTTGCATTAGTTTTAAAATATTTTTAAAACATTGAATGGTGAAACAAATTTGAGTTAAACTATGACAAATTTTATTATTTTTAATTTGAAAATTTTGGCGTACGTTTCATTTATATTCAAATATTATTATAATTTATATAGTATACTTTACACCCAAAATATTATTCATATGCAGAAAGATTAATAGTAATTATAATATACTTCGCCTGACAAAGGGTTTTGAAGTGCTGCGGACTTTTTTCTGAAATGTCGTACTAGTGACAAAATTTTCTAGTTATAGGATTTATAATATTATTAAATTTGAGAATATTACCAAATTATGCATTTAATGGTCTAAATTAACTTCGATGAAAATACATTGCATTTGACTGAAGGGTAATTTAAAAAACTGTGGAAGGAAATAAATAATTTAATGATTATATATTTTTAAAAAGTCAAAGGTTAGGTAAAGGCACTAAATTATTTAAATTCAGCCTTTTGATTGAATGTTCATATATTCTTGAGGAAACAGGAAAAAGTAATTCTGGATAACCCACTTTTTATCTATAGAGTGGAGATGCAGCACATATTGCAGATTGGGAACCAAAGCTCAATACATACTTTTTGTTCACAAAAAGAGCCCGATGAAACAGTTAGAAATAACGGGAGGTGAGATCACAAACGGGCTAGTTCATTACAGCAGAGGAGGACTACGATTTCAGAATTGGCTTTTTGGTGAACGTTTGTCAGCGCCAAAAAATCGAGTTCTGAAATTGGAGTCCTCCTCCTCTGCTGTAATGGGATAGGCCGTTTGTGACGTCACCTCCCGTTATTTCTAATTGTTCAATCGGACTTCTTTTCGTGAACGAAGAGTACTTGGCACTCAATATTTTATTCGAACTAAATATCCACTGCTGCGAAGTGCAAAATAATCTTTAAAGTGTTTCCATAAACAAGAGGGGCACAAGAAATAGAGAAAATTGTTTCCTTTTGACGAAATGGAGTTTAAAGGTTATCTTATAAGTTTTTCCGTTTAGAAGTGCTCCAAAGCAGAAATACTTTTTTCCAATTTCGAAGTTATTAAACGATACAGTGGGTTATTTAATGTTAAATACTTATCCAAGCAGTGCATGTTCACGTATCGCGCATGTGCTCATCGATTTCAGTTTGCTAAAACCGTTTATTTAGTTGTTTATTAATGACAGATTTTGAGGAATTAGTTTATAGTTTGATGAGTTTCAAAAATCATATACATTGGCGTACGCACGGGTTAGGGATGGGGGTTGTAATCCCCCCTGAAATGAAATTTTTTGTATTTAACATAGGAATATGTGAGTCGTAGCTCTGTAACCCAATGAACATATAACCCTCCCTTACGAACTTTCCCCCTAGGCCTATGATCATATGTAACTCTTACATACATTGTTACTCTTATTGTAGCATTACGTTTTTTTTTAATCACACTTAACTAGATGCCTAGAGCAATCCACAAAAAACGAATTTATTTTCAAACTACTCTCATAATAGACGAAATACAAATCAGCGCATTTCGCTTTTTTTTTTGCCCAGACAGTCTTGTTCCCATTCACAACAACATAAACAAAAATGCTGTTGCCTCTGAAAGTCTTACATTTTTTAATTATATATATTCAACAATTACGTTTTGTAACAATATCAATAATAATGTAAGCAAAAACATTGTTGTCAATAAAATTCTTACATTTTGTAACAATATAATAACGTAAGCAAGAACACTCTCGCCACTAAAATTCTTAAATTTTGTAACAATATCTATAATAATATAAGTAAATCACGGTTGCCGATAAAATTTTTACATTTTGTAACTATATTTATTAAACAATCACACATTATAACAACATCTTTACAAACGTAAAGAAAAACACTGTTGTCAGGAAAATTCTTATATTTTGTAACAGTACTTTCAAAACAACACTAAATTTTTATGATGTTGCCACTGAGGTTTGTGTAATGTCTGCAAATGTAATTTCTCGAGAAACCAATGATTCGAAAAATGAAAAGTGAGTGCATAATATATTTTCTTTATTATGATATTTAAACGAAACTCAGTGTAGCAGAAAAGCGATTGGTTTAATTGTTAATGAAAGCAAGCGAAGGAAAACAAAATATACGTTTTCTGCGACATACTATTTCAATTCTCCTTGACATTAGTTCCTTAATTTGAATTAATAATTTATGGAATTTTTGAATATCTTTCGAATAAGTGAGTTTAAACTATGCGACATGCATTCACTCACCTAAATTGGGAGCAAAATGCATTAATTGCTAAAATGTCGCTAATGGATAGGAAACAAGACGGGAAAAAGTGAAGAAAATGTCATTTTGGTTGAAGAATTACTATCCAGTGGCAGTAATCTAATTTCAGAATAACTAGCGACAAAATATGAAGCTGGTTTAATGCAACGAATATTTTAAAACTTGTGTTTGGATTCACTGAAGCTTTGTAGACAATAACGATTTCTTATGAATTGTTTATATTCCCTACATGCAATTTATTCATAAAGGAAAATCTTAATCACGAATTTATAGTTAGCGATTCTATATAAATCGAACACTACGCAGATTAAATCAAACAACAATGTCAATCAATCAACGTTTATTGGCGTAGTGATACCAACGCCGATGGTATGGCGTGATTAGATGGTGAAACGTTCGAAAGAAAATAAATATTTCTGCCTTCGGTGGGACCTGAACCCACGACCTTCCACTTGCCGGGCGGAGGCTCTACCCACTGAGCTACGAAGGACAATATATAATCTCTTTACGAACGTATATATATTGTTGCCAGTTATTTCGCAGAATGGTGTAGTACATGGACTACTATTTAAACCAAATTGCAAAGAGACTGGTATTAAATTGATCGATCACTACGCCAATAAACGTTGATTGATTGACATTGTTGTTTAATTTGATCTGCGTAGTGTTCGATTTATATAAAATGGATACATATACTGCAGCGTGCATTTCGATCAATTGGATTGAAATTTAAGTATTAGTGAAGTTAAGTGCAACTGAAGTTAAGAGTGAGTGTAGTTAAGTGTGAGTTTAAGCACGAGTGAAATTAAGTGCGAGTGAAATTTAAGTGTGAGTGAAGTTAAGTGTGAGTTAAGCGCGAGTGAAATTAAGTGCGAGTGAAATTTAAGTGTGAGTGAAGTTAGGTGCAAGTGTAAGTGAATGTGTGAAAAGTAATTTTCCAAAGTGCCTTTTAGGCCACGTCACCTTTGCTTCAACAAGTGTAATAGCAACCGTGCCTTAGAACTTTTTAGGGTTCTATCTTTACTTATATTATCATTACTTTATAGGGTATTCGTCTTACTCATTCACGTAAACTTAACAGCCTTAGATCTTCTATTTCAAAACACCCAAAACTCCTTACAAAAAACTGGATACTAAACCTTTCAAATAAAAATCTCACACCACAACAGCAATTCGTACTATCACTCCGCCTAAATTTCTCACCTGCTCCACTTAAAATTCCTACACCACAGATTCTCGCTTTCACAGAAAATGGCCAACAAAATACTCACACCGACGAACGTGTTGCAGCTGATACCCGTTGCAGGGTCGCAGGGCTCCTTCGGCGTCCAAAACTTCCTGACGACAACCTAACGCTTACGCAAATGGTTGATCTCCGGGAGCTAAGTTTGAACGATAAGGACCTTGTCATAATGTCAGCTGATAAAGGCCGTACTACAGTCGTCTTAAATCGTCCAGACTACTTACATAAAATTTCTACACTCTTATCTGATACAAATACATACACCCGCATCATAAAAGACCCTACACAAACAATTCAATCCAAAATGAACTCTCTCCTTCTAAAACTCTATAAATCTAAAAAACTTACATTTAATCTCTATGATTCTTTAAAATGCACTTCTGGCCGCTTACCATCCTTCTACGGATTACCTAAAATTCATAAACAAAATATTCCTCTCAGACCAATGGTTAGTTTTTGCAGTTTCCTACATATAACCTATCAAAATATTTGCACGTCTACTCTCTGCTATAATCGTTTAATACTACACTGTTTCTACTAGCAATCCTTTCTGCACTCTTTAATAACCTACCAAACTGACGACGACCTCATGATCTCATTCGATGTAATCTCTCTCTCACTTGCATTTCCCACTCACTTGCATCGACACCGCATTACACGCCTCCAAAATGCACAACATGCATACATGAACGCACTTCACTAACACCTCACGACATCTGCACATTTTAAAATTTTGTCTGGACTCTGCTGTGTTCTCCTCAAACGCTTGTTTCTATAGACATGTTTTTGGCACTGCCATGGGATCTCCAGTCTCAAGTATTGTATCTAACTTGGTCATGGAGTCATTTGAGGAAACTTCTTTGTCCTCACCAAATTTTAACATTAAATTCTGGAAAAGATACATCAACGACACATTTGTTGTACTTAAAACTAATACATTCCAAAGCTTCTTCCATTACTTTAATAACTTAAACACACATATAAAATTCACATACAAAACAGAACAGAACAATCAACTCTCTTTCCTAGACGTTTTTGTACACAGATCTCACGATAACTCTATCTTCACCTCAGTTTACCGTAAACCCACACATACAAAAAATATTCGATTTTAATCGCATCATCCACATTCACAAAGCTTCCGTTGTTAAAACATTAAGTTTAGAGAAAATTCTCATTGCAGTAATGAAATACTTTCAACAACAGAAACAAAACACATACACACGGACTTAAAAATAATGATACCTAAACGTTCATTCTCAGAAACTGTAGACCCATAAGTACATCTTTAACATACATCTCACACCCGCATAATCTATTCCATATATTCACGGCATTTTCGAAACGATCTCTCGCATCCTTAAAGAAGCTAATATCCAAATATTCATATTCCTGTCACACCACTTCACAAACACTTACAAAAGTTAAAGACCCAGTTCCACCAGAAGATCTCACAGGCGCAATATACCAAATACCATGCAAAGACTGCAACAAACATTATATAGGACAAACAAAAAGAATGATCAAAACAAGAAAAAAAGAACACAAACACGCACTCGCGAAAGGAGACAGCCTCACGTCTGACAGAACACGCTTTACAACACTGACTGGGATAACAAAAATACTACACCGGCACATCACAAACAAAAATAATAGACTCTTCTTGGAATCTTGAGAAACTTACAAACTACATGGGAAAGCCATTAATACATCACAACCACTTCCAGAAACTTATAAACAACTCTTACTCTGTATGAAACACCTCCAAATTAGGTAGCCCGCGGTACGGGTTTCTCATTGGTCCCTATTGGGGTTCTTCCATGATTCTATTGGAGGCCTCCCATTGGTTCTCATTGGGTTTTCCCATTCTGCGGGACTACTCTGATGAAGGGTTTTCCAGAAATTTCAAGTATAAAAAAGAGACAGAAACATAACATCGTCATTACTCCTGATGAAGGACTGCTGCTGATGCGTCCGAAAGCTTGAGTGATCTTTTTCATTGCTATTTTACCAGTGTTTAACCTTTTTATATAATAATTTTTGTATCTTTAGAATACCTCCTTAATTACCTACAGGGATTTATTACCTTTCATTGGGGATTTATTTTGTGAAAGCAATTTTCTCTTAGTTCATTTTAGATGTATAATTCTGAGTAGCATTGTGCCGTTTTAAACTATTTTTAATTTCTTTATAAATATATATATGTGTTAAATAAGCTTTCGATAAATGTTAATCGAAGTTGGTTATTCGCCATTTGTTACATTGGATTGAATATGTAAAGAAAACTAATTACACTTACATTAACATTTTCGCTCCTGGATTACATTTATATAAGAAAATATTTAAAATTTTACATTTTATACCCGAACATATTTCTTCATGTTGTCGATTTAAATATTTACGTCCATAAACATATAATGTTCGCTTTTACATTTAGATTAAATACCAATCGCAAAGAAAAAATAAGAAAATAATATTTCTAATAAAAATGAAAATCATTTAACATTATTACATTTTCTAAAGTGAGAAATATATTTATTAAACCTTCTTCCCTTTTATACTTTATGGAATAGCTTTAGAAAGAAAAGCCGCATTTTGTTGGCCATTGTAACACCGTTTTTTTCACACACACAGTTTTTTCCAGCATTGCGTTTTAATAAGTCTTTACTAACGAGGGCAACAAAGCAATGCTTTAGTGTTTCCGTAAATGTAGGGAAATCATGAGGAAAATAATTTCCCCCGTCAAGAAATGATATTTAAAAATTGCCGCAAAAAGATATTTTGCTTTACAATTGATCTTTGAAATTAAATGTGCTTTTCCTTTTCGTTAGAAGAATTGAAATTGACAGTTTTTTCTGCTAAATTCTAATCAAAAATCAGAGTCT
>QLNU02015003.1:53635040-53652372 GCA_006491805.2 Dysdera silvatica
ATATGTTCTTGGATTTTAGATTCTTGTGAGCGAGTAGCGGATTTAACTAGGAGCATGGTAAGAAAATCAAGTTTAGTATTTAGAAGGGAAGTAAGAAAGGATATTTTATTTTGAAGCTGAGCGAGTACGCGGGGACAGAGAGAAATTCTAGTGGAAAGAAATTTAAGACTTATGTTATGTGCGATGCAATGTCCAAGAGATGAATTTACAAGAGGTTTAACTTTAAGTGTGAAAGGGATAAGAAATTCCTTTTTACAGGTGTGATTAAAGTGAAGATGTTCTTTAAAACGGATAACTTTAATGTGTGTTTTGATGTATTTATGGACAATTTGAAGAGTTTCCCGACCACAGTGTAAACGAATAAAATTAAACATGGTGAAGTTGTCAGTGAGTAAGTTTAAGTGCGAGTGAAGTTTAAGCGCGAGTGAAGTTTAAGCGCGAGTGAAGTTTAAGCGTGAGTGAGTTTAAGTGTGAGTGAAATTGAGAGGGCGTGAAATTTAAATATTAGTGAAGCGAAGTGCAACTGAAGTTAAGAGTGAATGTTGTTAAGTGTGAGTTAAGCGCGAGTGAAATTAAGTGCGAGCGAAATTTAAGTGTGAGTGAAGTTAAGTGCACGTATAAGTGAATGCATGAAAGTAGTTTTCCAAAGTGCTTTTAGGCCAGGTGACATTTGCTTCCAACAAGTGTAATAGCAACCTTGCCTTCGAACTTTTTAGGGTTCTATCTTTACTTATATTATCATTACTTTATAGGGTATTCGTCTTACTCATTCACGTAAACTTAACAACCTTAGAACTTTTATTTCAAAACAGTCAAAACTTCCTACAAAAAAGTGGATGCTAAATCTTTCTAATAAAAATCTCAAACCACAACAGCAATTCGTACTATCACTCGGCCTAAATTTCTCACCTGCTCCACTTAAAATTCCTACACCACAGATTCTCGCTTCCATAGAAAATGCTCTACAAAATAATCACACTGACGAACGTGTTGCAGCTGATATCCGCTGCAGAGTGGCAGGACTCCTTCGGCGTCCAAAACTCCCTGAGGACAACCTAACGCCTATGCAAAGGGTTGCCCTCCGGGAGCTACGGAACGACAAGGACCTTGTCATGCTGCCAGCTGATAAAGGCCGTACTACAGTCGTCTTAAATCGTCCAGACTACTTAAATAAAATTACTACGCTCTTATCTGATACAAATACATACACCCGCATCACAAAAGACCCTACACAAACAATTCAATCCAAAATGAACTCTCTCCTTCTAAAACTCTATAAATCTAAAAAACTTACATTTAATCTCTACGACTCTTTAAAATGCACTTCCGGCCGCTTACCATCCTTCTACGGATTACCTAAAATTCATAAACAAAATATTCCTCTTAAAACTATAGTTAGTTTCTGCAGCTCTCCTACATATAACCTATCACAACACCTCTCACGTCTACTCTCTCCTATAATCGGTAATAACGACTACACTGTTTCTACTAGCCAATCCTTCTGCACCTCTTTAAATAACCTACAACTTGACGACGACGACCTCATGGTCTCATTCGATGTAATTTCTCTCTTCACTTGCATTCCCACATCACTTGCAATCGACACCGCACTTACACGCCTCCAAAATGACACAACACTACATGAACGCACTTCACTAACACCTCACGACATCTGCACATTGTTGAAATTTTGTCTGGACTCTGCTGTGTTCTCCTCAAATGGTTCTATCTATAGACAAGTTTTTGGCACTGCCATGGGATCTCCGGTCTCAAGTGTTGTAGCTAACTTGGTTATGGAGTCATTTGAGGAAACTGCTTTGTCTTCACCGAATTTTAACATTAAATTCTGGAAAAGATACGTCGACGACACGTTTGTTGTACTTAAAACTAATACACTCCAAAGCTTCTTCCATTACCTTAATAACTTAAACTCACATATAAAATTCACATACGAAACAGAACAGAACAATAAACTCCCTTTCCTAGACGTTCTTGTACACAGATCTCACGATAACTCAATCTTCACCTCAGTTTACCGTAAACCCACACATACAGACAGATATCTCGATTTTAAATCGCATCATCCAACATGCCACAAAGCTTCCGTTGTTAAAACATTAAGTCTTAGAGCGAATTCTCACTGCAGTAATGAAACACTTTCAAACACAGAAACAAAACACATACACACGGCACTTAAAAATAATGGATACCCTAAACGATTCATTCTCAGAAACTGTAGACCCAATAGTACATCTTTAAACAATACATCTCACACCCGCATATCTATTCCATATATTCACGGCATTTCCGAAACAATCTCTCGCATCCTTAAAGAGGCAAATATCCAAACATTCTATTCCCCTGTCACAACACTTCGCAAACAACTTACAAAAGTTAAAGACCCAGTTCCACCAGAAGATCTCACAGGCGCCATATACCAAATACCATGCAAAGACTGCAACAAACATTACATAGGACAAACAAAAAGAATGATCAAAACAAGAAAAAAAGAACACAAACAAGCACTCGCGAAAGGAGACATAGCCTCACGTCTGGCAGAACACGCTTTACAACACGGACACGAACCCGACTGGGACTCAACAAAAATACTACACCGTCACATCACAAACAAGAATAGTAGACTCTTCTTAGAATCTTGGGAAACTTACAAACTACACGGGAAAGCCATTAATACATCACAACCACTTCCAGAAACTTATAAACAACTCTTACTCTGAAATGTATGAGACATCCCCAAATTAGGTAACCCGCAGTGTGGGTTTCTCATTGGTCCCTATTGGGGTTCTTCCATGATTCTATTGGAGGCCTCCCATTGGTTCTCATTGGGTTTTCCCATTCTGCGGGACTACTCTGATGAAGGGTTTTCCAGAAATTTCAAGTATAAAAAGAGACAGAAACATAACATCGTCATTACTCCTGATGAAGGACTGCTGCTGATGCGTCCGAAAGCTTGAGTGATCTTTTTCATTGCTATTTTACCAGTGTTTAACCTTTTTATGTAATAATTTTTGTATCTTTAGAATACCTCCTTAATTACCTACAGGGATTTATTACCTTTCATTGGGGATTTATTTTGTGAAAGCAATTTTCTCTTAGTTCATTTTAGATGTATAATTCTGAGTAGCATTGTGCCGTTTTAAACTATTTTTAATTTCTTTATAAATATATATATGTGTTAAATAAGCTTTCGATAAATGTTAATCGAAGTTGGTTATTCGCCATTTGTTACATTGGATTGAATATGTAAAGAAAACTAATTACACTTACATTAACATTTTCGCTCCTGGATTACATTTATATAAGAAAATATTTAAAATTTTACATTTTATACCCGAACATATTTCTTCATGTTGTCGATTTAAATATTTACGTCCATAAACATATAATGTTCGCTTTTACATTTAGATTAAATACCAATCGCAAAGAAAAAATAAGAAAATAATATTTCTAATAAAAATGAAAATCATTTAACATTATTACATTTTCTAAAGTGAGAAATATATTTATTAAACCTTCTTCCCTTTTATACTTTATGGAATAGCTTTAGAAAGAAAAGCCGCATTTTGTTGGCCATTGTAACACCGTTTTTTTCACACACACAGTTTTTTCCAGCATTGCGTTTTAATAAGTCTTTACTAACGAGGGCAACAAAGCAATGCTTTAGTGTTTCCGTAAATGTAGGGAAATCATGAGGAAAATAATTTCCCCCGTCAAGAAATGATATTTAAAAATTGCCGCAAAAAGATATTTTGCTTTACAATTGATCTTTGAAATTAAATGTGCTTTTCCTTTTCGTTAGAAGAATTGAAATTGACAGTTTTTTCTGCTAAATTCTAATCAAAAATCAGAGTCTTTGATTTTATGTTTTTTGAAGAAAAACTTGAGTATGTTTTTACCTCTGTTATTTTAGCGTTGACTTCGATTCTTCCTAGATCATCTCCACACTTTAATTTATATCGCACTAAATTAGAAATTTTGAAAAAACATATTTTTCAGCAGAATGAATCTGGATAACTTATTAAAAACGAAAGCTTTTTTTATAATTAGACTGTTTAACTATTACAGATAATTATGTCTGGATATATCAGCATCTCACAAAATATCTAAAACTAGCTTGAATGAAAAGGAATTTTTTCACATTTATCCCACAGTGTTTAATTTTATACAGTTGTTTATTCAGAATAACTGCTTAATAAATATCTGTTTCCAATTTTTTTTCCATGAAATATTTTTATTAGAATACAAAAGAGTGGAGTAAAGCAAACAGTTTTTGAACTTTATTATACATTGCGATTAATTCTAAAACCATTCACGAAAACATCATACATTTTTTCAGTATGAAAATTAGCAATCAAATGGCCGTAATAAAGATTCATAATCAACCACATCCGTCTATTAAACATCATTGACAATACGTAAATCTCATATTTCGCACTGCTCACTGTAGTCCGGGGTTTGGTTCCCTGGGCCTTAAGAGGTTCGGATTCCTCGGAAAATAGTAGGTCCCGGCGCAGCATGACCACTGTAGTCTTTGAGCCGTAAAACCAAAAAAACAAAAAATCTTTAGAGACGAGGGTTTGTTACCTGTTATATAAAGATGCAGACAAGTAATATGTTTTATGCTTATTTTGGTAATAAAAGGTAAATAGAAATATTTAGAAACTCAAATTTACATCCTGAAAAACAGATTGCGTCAGAATTTGAGGGGTACCTAACAAACGATTAATATTTTACACTCTCTTAATAAATATAAGACTATTTAAAAAAAATCATGATAAGCTTAAAATTATTAATAATTTAATGCAACAGCAGTTTCCCCCTTTATAAATTCACAGTCCAAAAGTAACCAAAATTTCAAAACTCACAAAAATTAACGTTCCCGATCGAAATGATCAATATTTAGATGTGGAAATACGTATCGTTACTCCCCTTCATTAATTTTCGTTAATCACCTTGACTTTGCACGACATCCTCCGATCTTCGCTGTTGCACAGTTTACGCCTCGAGTTCTGTTCTTAATGAGTTCGTAATTTAATGAGACGGTAATGTTCGACAGCCGGCAATGTCCCGAAGGTAGGCGATGTCCCACTCTCAGATGATGGTTACCAAATTAGGCGAATTACAATAGTTCTAAATGCCCTTGACCATGTTCAGCAGTAACTACTGATTTAGCGATTTCCACAATTACTCTGTCCCCTTCTCTTTAATCTGCCGCTATTCTTATTATTATTATGTATTTTCTCAATGTGTGATTCCGTGTATTTGAATATGCATTAGCCTTTAGATCCTTTGTAAAAACATCTACAATAAAATCATCTCTTTGGTAAGTAGAATTTCCCAGGTCTAGTAATACAAGAAATGGTGGCAAATTTATATGTTTTTAATGCATGCTGCATTTTAAAAATTGCAACCTATTTTAAGGCGGTCTCAAAAACAATTTTTGTAGTAATAGTCTCAGCGTCTGAATGCATTCTGCGAAACTACGTAAATATAAATAATTTAACTTTTTAAACAACGTTATGTTTACATATAAAACGAAAATTTAATTACCCAATGCACATTCCCACCAAGTTTCGTTTGTCTTCTTCAGGAAGTTGTGAACAAAGCCGTATTGCCACTTCTTGGAAGCGACACCCGGTCAGGTTAAATTTCTTCTCTGAAGTGGCAACACGTCTTTGTTTACAACTTCCTGAAGAAGACCAGAAACGCCATTTGGAAATGTGCGTTGTATAATTAAAATTTCATTTTATACGCAAATATAACGTTGTTTAAGAAGTTCCATTATTCGTGGCGTCATGAAAATAGTTTTCAAAATTTGTTTCACTTTTAAGAACAAATATTATCGTAATTCTGAATAGACGTTGATGAGAAAAAACAGTGCACTATTTCAATCTATCACGTTTATTAGGAAACTGATGTTTATTCAGGTTTGTTTGTAGTGGATTAAACAAAGATATCATTTTGGGAAATAATGGTATTTATCTACCCAAATGGCCGCAAAATTTTAAATTTATATTTTTAGAAGCTAATTCATTTACCAGTTAATCTTCATTACGTGAATTGCAAACACAAAAGTAATACTGATCTTGTTTTACCCACGCCCCTTGGCCTAGGGGATGAAAAACTGTAAGAGTCTTTGAAGATCTACCAAATTTTAAATCCAGAATTTCACGAAAATTATTACCCAATTATATGGGAGAATGGGTCTTAAGTGATAATTTTCTTTACTTTTATATCTGACAATTTGTAATTTCGAATTTAAATTATTGTGTTTACTAACCTACGGTTTTATGGGGTTGAGGGTATTATTGAAACTGACGTCTTTAATTTAGTACTGTTATTCTTAAGGAAAATTAAACGAAAATACTCATAAATTTATAAATAATGTACGTCTGGTTAGCTGCTTGCATATTTATGGTGTAAGCTGATTTATTCTACAAATTTCGCTATAGTAAATAATACAGTAAATTCTGTCAGAGGGAAGTCTGTATAAGTTTAGATCTCTCTGATCTAGGTTCATATTAATAAAAGCTTAGTTTGACGCAACATAGGTCACATGTTGTCAGGGCTTAATTTCTTTAAAAAAAAGTTTATTAACGCTAATATTATGAGAAATCCATTAAAAAGAATTGTTGGAAAAGAATCGATAAATCATATCAATTGTTTATGTCCATTTTTCTGGACAACAAAATTCATGACTTTAATCACAAATTCATTAGTTTTCCATGACATCACGACCTCTTTTGCAATTCATGACCCTAGACGGGCTCAGGCTAATATTTAACTAATCACAAAAATGAAGGAGTACCGAAGACGAGCCTCGGTGGACTATCGCCCAATTGGCTCCCGATTGGCTTTATAACAATGCGGGCTCCCGCTCATGTTGTTATAAAGCATAAACGTTCATAGAAAGTACATAAAAGTAGTTACATGCCTAATAAGGGGGTTCCAACGCTGCAACTGCATATATTAATATGTATACAAAAATACATCCCAATGAAATCCCCATAGCCCCTTGCGTACGCCAATGTTATAAATGGAATGTAGATTGGCACCATGTGAGAAACACAGTTTATTTCCCGGTTGTGCTAGTCAAAGGTTTACCATTCTGCACTAGGTTTGGGTTTGTATCCCAGGGTACAACTTTGATAAAATTTCGGTATAAATACATGTAGATTCTTATAAAAGAGGCCGAAATTTCCCACATATGCATGTTTTGATGGATATGGAAATGACTCGCTGCAACTGAGAAGTTTCACTTATATTCTCGTAAAAACTTGCTATACCGACGAGGCTATTATAAAATGCTGTATAAAAGAAATAAGCAAAAAATGCTTTCTATCTTTAGAATTTGAGGGTCTATTATGAACTCTCCATCCACGCGTATTTATGTTTATAATTTACGAAAATTTTCAATACTTTTTTCTATTGTCCTCTCTTCCTCTTTAGAACAGTGCATGTAAAGAAAAAAGTCGTGTCCGAAGTTGCAATTGTGAAATGACAAAGGCTGTTCAAACCAAAATAACTTCTTTTGAAGTTTTAGAATTAATACAAAAGCGTAAGAATTTCTAAAATATATGTCGGTTATTATAGACTTTCTCCAACCAAAGGGAATTTTCAGGTATTCCTTATTTCAAATATACGCCTTAGCCTTTACTCTGATTAGTTATTTTTATTCGTATTCAGTTTTTGACGAAATGCATATTTTAGGTTTTTGTTGCAATGCTTTCGGATTACATTGCATACTATTTTTGTTACTGCAGAAAAATTCCTTTCAACAGAAGAAATAACAGATTATTTGTTTTTTATAATTTTCCTGATTATTCAGTAATTTACAAAATACGAAATATTTCCTCCCTCCCTCTCTCTCTCTAATTAAAATATTTTTTTACATCCATAATTTTCCTTTATACACTCCCTTATTTATCCTTCCTTCACTATTCCGACTGTTACTACTGTATGTAAATATTTTGAGGTAAGTAAAATCAACGAAAGAATGTCAGAGAATAAGCACTTCGGGTTATACATAGGCGTAACATGAGAGATAAATATTGCGCAAACGGGGCAGGGGGTGAGGGGCAAAAAGATTTTGCTGAAAAAATAGAATTTTGCCGCTATTCTAAAAAAAATGATGGGGCTTGTGCCGCCTTGCCCCCGCTAGGTATCGCCTATGCTGCGGCAGACAGTGTAATGACCACGACCTTTCCCAAACTAATACCATTTATTAACTCTTATGATATACAAATTATTACCGAGTGAAATTATGACTTAAAAATAAAACTTTTATATGTAAAATTTATTAACGACTAATATCTTGCCTTACTTATAGTAAATTTATGATTCCCAATAAATACTAATGCAAAGGTTAACCAAGTCCTTATCGCTACACTCATGAGATGGATTATAACTGGCAAAAACAAAAATATGAACGAAAATCTTTTCTATAATATTTGTGTAATGTAAGAAAAAGCACATACCTGAAACGAATTACATTTGGAATATGTGTGTGGGTATAATTTCCATTAAATTAAATATTTCGAAACTAAACTATTATTGAAGATTCCCAAATAGATATTTATTACTATTTCATACAGAAGCTATTATTGCCCATATTAGTTAGCGAGGCTCAATTAATAAATCTTTAATAATAAAGAAACTAAAAGCAAGGAACTAAGCTCAATAAAGAAACTAAATTTTTCTTTCACATATATCGATCCATATCACTTATAAATAATTTAATGATACAAAAAATTGTATATTTTGCGTATGTATCTATTTTTACGATCGAGTTATTTTCCATGCAAACCTTTATAGTTATTTTATATTAGCATAAAATGCATATAGTATTTTAATTTCAGCTTTAAGATCGACTACTATTCCGCTTTTGTTTTTTTTTCATCTTAGAGTGACTCCGTTCATGTTGCAATGTTTACATAGAAACCTCTATTACCTAGGTAATCGCTACCTGGAAGCTGAATTGCTCTAATATTTTAAAAGCCTCCTATATTACATTACTCTTCATCCTTGTAATATTTTTTCCTCGTACTAATATAAAGATCCATTGGTGAACAGATAGAAATTAATTATAATGATCGTATCATATAATTAAAATTACCTCATTAATTTCAAACTCAACCATAAAGATATACTAATGATAGACATAGAAAGCCAATTAAATGAAGAAAATGCTGCGAGATACATTTATAAAAGTAGTTCTTATAAATCTGCTTGTGTCGCTAAATACAATTTATATCTCCTACTAATTGATTGTTTGAATTGAGAAACTTATGGAAGTTGAATTGAATGTCTAGAGAGAAATATATCCGGTGGGCGCGGCGGTTCCAACCTTACCTAAGAAATGCAAGTGGTAAGATACTGTATATATTATTTTTTGGAATTCGCTTTCTGAGTATGACACGTATTGCTAATCTATTTAAAAATGATGAAAGGATATCTGATGACCAAATCTAAACAGTTTTGCACTGAAAGTTTGTCATAAAAATTTATGAATTGAAGAAATTGGTTTAGCTCAAATAAACAAAAAAATTTTTATTTTAATACTTAATACTGTCACAATGTTAAAAAATCATTTTGTAATGCGAAGAATTTTTTTTCACAAAGTATCCTATCATCTTAAAATTTTTCATTTATATGCACATTTTCATTTACCTTCCATTGATATTTTTAAATTATCTTTTTAGATACAAGCATTTTTATAATGTATGTATAACTTTGTCTATAATTATAAAATTTAGATTATCTTTTTCCTTCTGCTAGCATTCTACTTTTGTGTTGTAATGAGTGTTTATCGAATTTTTAATTAGAATTTATGGATATCGTTGAACTGTTTTCATGACCTTCCAACCACCGCGAAATATTCAACGGTTTTCGAATAACCTGTGTTTGCAAAATTGGAGTTTTACAGGGCATATTTATAAAACGTAAACATTTGCTTGCAAAATTCGCTTTAAAAATAAATTTCTGAAATTTGAAAAAATTGAAACCAATCTTCTTTTGTTGGTAGCAAATTTTCTTTGGCTTTTAGCGTATGCTAAAAAAGTAATTTCCGTGGAATTTCTTGAAGGATTTTCATTCCTTTTAGCAAAATATACATTTTTCAATCTACAAGTTTGAGTTTAATCTGAGTTGAGCATTCTAATCAGGAGAGAAATGATACTGTATTTTCTACAGAGACAAGCGCAGAAATAACAAAACTGCACTAAATTAAATAAGTCATACAAATGATATGGACATACAAAAAAATATTTCGAAGTCTAATGCAGATTGATAAAAGAAAATTCAGATCAAGGATTTTCGGAAAATAATGTGTCAAAACAACGAAACAAAATTGAAAATATTGCGCAGCATAAAATCATTTTTCTCCGGAAGCGCTCACATAATGACAAGAGTTAATAGGAAACGATCAATATCAACCACTCATATCAACATCAACCACTCATATAAAATCAATATCAACCACTCATATCAAATCAATAGCAACCACTGTGATTGGGTTTCGTTCTCTGCAGGACCAAATAAAATTTTCTGTTACTTCTTATGGAATTCAAGACTGGTTTTGAGTAATTAATATATAAAGAATATTAATATTCTAATAATTAGCCCGCGTGTACGGTTAAAGACATTTATCTTACACATATGGGCAAAGTTGTAAACTCGGATTTTATTCATGTTATTTATACACTTTCCACAAATTTGCATATTCAGGGCAAGGTTTAGGTTTTGAGAGGTACTTAGAAAAATTTCCCCCCCCCCGAGTCCCTTGTGGCATAAATTATGTCTGTGTAAATATTTATTTTGATGAAATTAGGGAATATTCATTGTATCTTTATCCCTTTGAATTAGGATTAATTTGAAATAAAATAGGCATGCATATTTTCAAAAATTAGGAAGAAAATTAAAAGATGATTCGAGATTTTCATCTATAATATACAGATTATAAATTTAATTTAGAAATTATTTCTCCTTGCCCTTTATGCAGAAAAATTATCACTTATTTCTTGATGATTATATTCTATAAGGTATTATTTTATACTCATGATAGAGATAGACAATTTAATTTTGACTCTAGTTGCATTCGAAGTGGTTTTTGGTTTCCATCGTGTCAGTATCCCACCAGAAAAACTAATCATAGACATTCATCTTTTTGTTCTATGCTATAATCTTGCCCTGTGTCTATCAACTATTTCTATTAGAAGTGGAAATAATTCAGAATAATATTCGTTGTGACTCTTAGAGTCTTATCAACTGATTTTTAGATACGAGTAAAAAACGGGATATGTATAAATATCAATGGAGAACTTAGATAAAATTGAGGAATAATTAATAAACGTAACTATAGTAAATATTCTATCAAAAAATCGGTTCAAAAATAGCAATACTTGAATAATTGAGGCTCAAAATTTTAGGCACATGCTATATTTCATTCAAAATTATAGAGTTAAATATCTTACAGCTTGTTAATTAAAATATACGAAAATGCGAAAAAGGATTGTCCTTCAAGTTTTAATTGATTTGTCTAAGCACTCATGATGGAATTTAATTAAATAATGTGTTTTTTTACGTTGCACGGAAAACATGTCCTTTTAAGGTTATCACTCTGTTTTATTAGTTTATAAATTGATTTTATGCTGGTTTCTGGATCAAAAGAAGATTTTTTAAATGCAAAGAATTTCTCCGACATAAAAACTAATAATTATAATTTCTTGTCGTTTAAAAAATGGTATTTCTATAAGTATGTAATATAAGGATGATTTTGCTCACAATATTTTTAAAAGAAATGGGCTTCTAAAAGGGCTATTTAACTAAGGGCAACAATATAGTGTACAGTACATATATATGTGTGTGTGTGTTTGTGTGTGTGTGTATGTATATATAATGTATTATCCATTACCAATAATGTATGGATAATACATAATGGATAATACACTACATGTTTCAACAAGATAAAAATATCTAAGAGTCATTTCTTCCATTGTTTCGTCGTCTACATAATGCATTTTCTAGCTTCTTGAATATGTATTTGAACCGTGCCATATTCTCATCATGCTCTTCACCTGAAATTTTATTTTCATTTTTATCAAAGAACACACAGAGAAGAATATATAACAATTAAATATATTTTATAAAAAGTATTACAGCCTATCTTATGTAAGCACTGAAAATAATTGGTCTAATTATGAAATACATTACATTTGTGGAATATGAAAAAAGCGGGTCTAATCACTATATTTACATTTTTTGATTAATAATTGAACTTTTTAATGCAAATAAATGTTATCAAAATTTGGAAACTGATTAAGAAAAGGGGAAGATGACAATACTTAAAAAGCGAGTGTCAATGGTGGTAGTACTAAAAAAGTTAGCCCATAATATAAAATGGCCAATACGCTATGATTATTGAATGAAGAATTCAATTCTGTGCATTTTTCACATTCCTTCTTCGATAGAAAGTATAGATGTTAGCTTTGATATCAATATGGATCTGTTTCCTAAATCTTATTCTATGGGTGATTTATTGTATACTTTATTCTAGCTCTGTGTTAAATCCATTATTCTATTCTCTTCTTTATTCCTTCACCTATGTCTCATCCCCATAATGTTCCTGTTGAACTAAAATATCGAATTTTTATTCTTAATAGTATAGAAAACAACGTGCATACTGATCACATACGCCCGAAATTGTCTAATCATGGTTATCTTACCAGAAAAATAAATAAGTCATTACCTTTTCAACCATTTTGTTTTGTCTGCTGGTTTGGGGTTTTGTGGATCAAAGATTGCAATGATCATGCTGCGCCGGAAAGAATCCAAGGAATGCATGCTCCAAGGAATCTGAACCTCTGGACTTACAATTTTCCGAGGAATCCGAACCTCTTAAGGCCTAGGGAACCAAACCCCGGACTACAGTGAGCAGTGCGATCTTTATGAGATCTCTGAGTAAGCGTTCTTTTTGCACTGCTGGGAGTCGAACCCGGATTAGCGGCGCACTAGGAGAACGCGTTACCACACTGCGCATATCGTTGTCAAATTGTATAAAGTTTATACCCTATTTTTGAAGAACAAATCCCGCAATAACGTATATTGCTTCTATGGATCCTAGATTTTGGAATTTCCTCCCTAACAGATTACATGCACTTACTTCCATTTCTCTTTTTAAAAAACATATTCGCAAATATCTATTAGGATTATAACGACCTTTATTTTCATATATTGTAAATTCATTATGATAATATTAAGGTGTTATTTTACTATTGTATGATTACACTTTTTCATCTAAATACACTCTATAACAAAAAAAATCGACGTACCAAGAAGAAGTTGTCCGATTGTAATGAAATTTCGTATGCAAAGACATTTTGACCGAACATGCAAATGATTAAAATTTGGTGTCCAATGAATGAATAGCGGGAACTCCAGCGCATCGGAACTGCGCATTCAGCAGGTGTATATAAGGAGCGATTCTCAATATGTGGTCAAAATTTCTGTTGCATTTTGACTGTGGATATCTTACGTCGACTGTAACAATGCCTCGCCGAAAGATTCGTGCTCATTACGAGCATATGTCAGAGTTTGAAAGAGGTCGCGCTTTTGTTACGTTGAAAAATCAACACATCATCATCTCTTCAAACCTATTTAATTGGTCGCTACAAATCAATTAATTATTCAAAATTAAATCCTTTTAAAACAAAATGCTGGGACTCATCATTACTAAAAATTTCTCATATATATATATATATATTCAAGTTTCAACTCATTTTTCTTATTTTTCATTTTCTCCAAAAATTAGTTCATATTATCTTCTTAGGGAAATGTGAATTAAAAAATTATCGTAGTTAGTTTCTGCCGGATTTTTATTTCTATATTTCAGGTCAGCAGTGCGAATTCGTGGGCCACAATACCTTGTTTCTAGCAGCAATATAGTCAAACTCTATTTCTGCATTAATTCACCAATTACATATATTCGAAGAAATTTCATCTTATGGACAACAAACACCATTTACATAGGAATGTTAAATGTGGATATTTTTAAAGAATTCGGCTTTAAAGTAACGTTGTTTATATACATGTTTTTTCTGCAATATTGTTATTATAATTCGTGAAAGGCTGCTTTAATTTATGTAAAGACATTTAAAATTATCGTGGGATGTTTTGTTGCACTTCAAAGAATGATATTTAAAAGCATACATATTGTTATTATTATTATTTAATGTAAAAATGAACGTTAAATAATCCCTTCTACTTTTGCATAAAAATTCCCCTAATTATGCAAATTTCTATTCTACATTTTTGACACTTTCTTTCTATATTTCCTGCAATTTAACTTCATCTATTACCATTTCATGTTGCCATTTATTTTTTCAATGGATACGCACTCTTCCTATGCACCTGACTATGACTCATCGGGGCGAAATAACGTTCAACAGCAAGAAAGTCGTAAAAATCGAAGTCTTTTCTTCACGATTCACCATATAAAGAAATGGACGAAATTCTCTATCACAGTAAGCAATAAATGAGTTTCTGGTATAAAGGGGAATGTTCCCCCTTCTGTAAAACGATCACTGATTCCCAGAAATGGAGGGGCGTTCTGACGTGATTTCCCAAGCTATGGTCAAGCCTGTCCCATCTGTACACTAATCGCCTTTTTTCTGAAAGAAAATCTTACAACCTCAATATAAACCAGTGGTGGTCATGAAGAAGATGGGCTCCAAAAAAAGGGCGCCAACTCGCAGCTGGGTACAGCAACCCCTTTCGAAATAAGTGCGGGTCTCTCGTTCAAAAGTTAGTCCCAGTTCCTCTTTCAGCATGTAAAGAACATTTTTTCACGGCCCTCTGAGGGGCCCCAAGCCTCAGAAATGGTAACCAATTTCCTTTTCATCTAACCATTCTTCCTTTCAATCCCATATTAACTGAGCCCTGTAAAATATCCCCATTGTTGATCAAGTAGTATAAAGAAAAAAAAAATATTCACCTGTATGACCAAAGTTTGTCATTTCATACTGAAGTATTGAATATATAGTCCAAATGTATGTTTGCCCACTTCAAACAGATTGTGTCTAACTATAAGCCCACGCTGGGTCCTTAATCGTATCGAAATGCATTCTTTTGATTATCTTTTTTTTATAATAAATCTGTTTAAACGTACACATTACCAGTCATGCCACTATGATCTCCAGCTTTAGAATCTGGGTGGTAGTTTTTTTTTTTTTATCATTCACACAACGCAAAATTTTTAATAACTTACAAATATAAATTTTAAATTATTTAATTCTGGGAGTTCATTTTCTAGTAGTTCCAAAGTTTTGGCTGCTTGGGAAATTTTATTTTATCACTGATATTGTGAGAAATGGCCCACATATTTTCATTTTCTTCTGCAAATAAAGTTAAATTCCAAGGTACAAGGAATTAACCCAGCGGATGCGAGGAATTGAACTTCTAGTTGTTTCAGAGGTATTGGACCGGTATTTAATTTTTAGTAATCGAATCTAGACTTATTTTTGTGAAATTGTATTAGCTCTGGTGTCATCTCCATCTCGCGAAATTGGCTAGATTTTACAATAACAAACAGCAGTTTTATTTCAAAATAATAATAACAATTTAACAATTAGCTTAACAATAAAATATTCTAAGCAAATATCAGTCAAATTCATCACAACAACCCCAGTCAGCCATCATCATCTATAAAATAATTAATATTAATAATAACACAATTGCTATTTAACACTATCGGATTGAAAGAGGCTGGTTGGACGAATCGAAGAATCGCTGGACATGTGGGTCGAAGCGATGCGGCGATTGGACGGTGCTGGCAAGAGTGGGTCAACAACGGCAGATGTCAGCGTCGGGACGGCAGCGGTCGACCTAGGGCCACAACAGAACGGGAAGACAGAGCGATTGTCAGAGCAGATGTCACAGCACCGGATTCGTCGTTATCAACTATCCACTGTGTGGTCCGCACACATGTGTCCAACATGACCCTCTGCAGATGACTGAGAGAGCGGAATTTACGCTCGCGCCGACCGTTACGCCGCTTACCTCTCACGCCTTTACACCGTCAAGTCCGATTACAGTGGTGCCGGGCTCGATCAACTTGTTCTACTTTCCATATGTTATTTCAAAAGGCTTAGAAATAATTAGCGTATATCCAATAATTTATATTTTTCTACGGAATCCCTAATAAGCATAAAGCAGAAATAACGTATATTTTAATTCATATTCCATTTAATAAATATAAACATGGAATCTCGTAATTTGCTATAAATCTACGTTCTATTGAAATTTTATTCTCATTCTGCATCCAAAATAATAATAATATAGCTCTAGTATCTCCCAAATAAATTACTTTATAAAATATCTTATTATGTATTAATAATTTTGCGATAATTTTGATGTTTTACAACTAAGCCAGTTAACTTCATATTTAAAAATAAAAGTGGTTTGTAATTTCAGAGAATGAAGTAACGGCTTCCAAATGTATTCAAGATTATTTGAAAAGCTGCGAAAAATAAGAAAAACTATATTTTGGGTGACAGAAATATAGCCATAATTATATTTCATGCTTTGCTATCACTTACAATTTTTGTAGATTATCGAATAATGTAATTAACACATCAAAACTTGTCATTCATAAAACGTAGAAATATTTAAGAAGTGTTAAACCATTGAGGGTTCCTTTGACGTTGAAGACAATGGACGATGAAAATTATACGTTAAATTTTAATGACCGGGGAGTTCTTTTACACAGAATACAAAACAAGAAACATAATATTAGGTTAATGCAATTTTATTTACAAAAGTTGGTGCATATACTGCGAAATAATTCTGTACAGCAGACGTCGAATTCTTCTAAATAAGTCGACACGATATGAATAATTCATTTTCTGAATGCAAACGCTCCAATGAACAATATTATATCTTACTCCGATTCTGCTTTTGATCCCGTTTGGCAGTTAAAAATCAATGAAATTTCCATCCAATACATACAAAATATATACACATAATATATATCATAATCATCATATTCAACCATTTTCTGTCTACTTCTGGATGAAGGTCTCTTCAAATGCTTTCCCCACATGTCTATCCTGAGCAATTCCCTTCAACGTCAATTCCCCCAACCGCCTTTCTTATTTCATCCACCCATCTAGTTTCTGAATTTCATTTTTCAGAGTATGATGATGATGATGATGATGATATATATATATGGCCTGCAAAAGGGTTGCTGGTATCTAACTGGAAGAAGACCCACACGCTGAACGTATGTGACGATGTGTGGAACCAGCTAGGCCAGTAA
>QLNU02015003.1:53669985-53685917 GCA_006491805.2 Dysdera silvatica
TAAATTACAAAGTGATTAAATATTTCATTGATTTGAACGAAAGTAACATTCTTTAGAAAACATATATTGGATTTCACTCCAGATACGGAACGTATATCTTTATCTGCGTCCTTCTACCTTTCGTCTTTTCTGGAACACACTGTATAAACTAGATCTATCTGTTTCGAATCGCGAGCAAATCACTCTCCCTGCTATCCTCCTATTCGCATCACTCTGAGTATGTGCACTGAGTTTACCAGCCGAAGCAAAGAGCTGCATATTTCACAACACGAAAGCTTTTCCATGCACTTTGAGGACACCAATCGAACTTCCTACTGAGGCCTAAAGATTTGATATACGATGAATAAATAAAATTAGATTTTTTAAAATGAATCATAGCGGGGTGTAAATAACTTCAGCAGCACTTCTTAAGTACTAACCGCCGCTGTTGCATGCAAATTTCTCCAACTTTTCTCTACGTCTGTCTGTCCGAAACGGTTTGTTCTTCGGTTACATCTGTTTTTAATGTGGTGTTTCTTAAATTTTGGTCGCTTCGAATCCATATGAATACTTCTGGGGAAAGAGGGTGGCTGAGAAACATTATTACCTCTTGTTCAAGGTTGTCAAAAATTTTAGTGAATGTACAAGATAGTAAAATGCTACAAAAATAATTGATACTGCTTGACAATTAGTAATGAGCTAAAAAGTACCTTATTTTAAAATGTGACTGTAAAACTTTTGAAAGTAAATGTATAGCAGTTTCGGGCAAATACAATTTTTAAATGGCTAGGGGGTTCGATCCCCCTTTGCCCCCCCCCATATGGGCGCCCATGCTTTGAATCACTTTAAACGTTTTTTTTTTTGAAGGGCAAGCCGTTGGTGTAGAATGGCCCTTGCTCTCATTGAATCATAAAAATATAACCAATCAAAGAAGGGCAAAAGCCTGGAAAGCTTTCTAATGGGAAAATTTAAAAAAGCGTTATCTGAAAGATCCTGAAAAACGGCTCAGTATAGCCCAGATGCTCTTGCGCCATAAAAAAGCCAAACAAACAAACAAACAAGATCCTGAAAAGAAAACATTCTTTACTGAATGCATAATTCCTTGTTTTCACAATAGATGGCGCTGATACTGCAGGTGCTCCTACAAAGAGTCAGCCGAAGCTCATCCAATTGTGTCCAACTAACCTCCGGCACTATCTCTGGAGTAGTAACAGTATAAAGATGAAATAGAACTCGTATCCCTCTTCCAGGATTATAAGGAGAGTTATACAGCGAAAATGCCACACTCCTACGAGTTGGATAACTTTAATTCTAGCTTAAAAGGTAGGAAACATTTTACCTTTCTTGAAAACTTTTAAGAGAAGCAAGTTAATCGCAAAATGAACCGTAAAATATTTTTTAAAGTTTCCAAGAACTGTAAAACTTTTGCTGGCATTCGCGAGAAATGTAATTTGACTTTTTTTTTTATTTCCTATGATATATAATTTATTGGATGCTATTCACAAATTATATTAATTAACAGTCGTCATTTCAAAGTATTATATTTGCAACTGTCTATAAGAATCGCAAATCATTCGAAAAGATTGCTTCTTGTTGTTGAACTTGTTTATGACCAACTTTCTAAAGAACGTTTGAAATGAACGCATTATTTTATTTATTTATTATTTTATTTTATTTTTTTGTAGAATGAAATTCAAAATTTAGGTTACAATCTGTGATTCTAGTTCGCTATTTGTCTAAAAGTTTTTCCAAATAGTTATTTGGATATGTGATTTATATATTTTCTCGTTTCACGAACACAACACGTAATTAAACTATTTAATAACGATGATCTAACGAGTAATTAAAACACGCATGTGGCTTATTAAAAATAGACATTAATAATAAGCCGGTATTGTTGAAGCGCTAAGCCGATTTTCCGAACTAGAAGCTGTTAATTAAATAACCAATATCCATAATTAAAATGCCGGAAAAAGTCCATTTATTAGAAAACTCCCGAATACGTAATAACAGTAATTACTCTAATTTTGATGATTATGTTCAGTAGCGTTTCTTATATTTTCAATAATTGAATAGAACTTCCAAGAATTTAGTTTTAAGGAGAAATTCTTTTGCGGGAAAACTAATGAAGGCTATATTTCATAATGATACTTTAATAGATTGGGGCAAGAAAACTATTTGATGAACTCGTACGTTTACGAAGGAGGCTGATGGCCGTGTCATCGCATTGAATATAAACACATATATAGGCGTAGAGTCACTGGCGTACGCAGGGGGGGTGTTGATGGGGTTGTAACCCACCATTGCAATGAAATTTTGTATATTTAATACAGAAATATATGTACTGTAGTTCTGTAACCCCAATTAAGCCTATAAACACCTTATGAACTTTCTGCGTACGCCTATAAGTAGAATTGTATGGGGCCCATGGGGCCCGAATCCACTCCGCAATAATTTAAAATCGCAATTTTACATATATCGTAAAGCATAAATGTATGTAAAATGCGCTTAACTCCCTCCGCCTCAATACTTTTGAAAATTCGACGTTACTGATGTATAGAGGGGCGGACTGGGTCCTCTCAAAGGGTGCATACATTAGATTATCAGAGGGCGCGAGTCCTTGTTTATTAGAGGCGAAATGTTATCGCCCACAGGGCGCACTGCTCACCGGCGGCCCAGTGTCCGCTCATAGATATACAGTTGAGTTCTATTTAATCATGGCGCCATCGTTCCTCCTGCAAAATTCGCCATAATTAAAATTCGTTAAATAGAAATTAACATAAATGTTGAAACTTAATTTCGATAAAATGAAAAAGGTTAAATTTGGACAGTAAAAACTAAGTTCAGTAGACTCTTCTTTTCTTACGAATTTAAATATTTTTTGTATACAAGTACGTACAAATTAATAACAAAAGTAAAGACTGAGGATTACTTTATATCTGTATGATCCTCATACAACATATTTGAAACAGAGAAATAATCACTAATTTTGCTTTGTACAGGTTTCTTATAAAAAACGTTTTATTTATAGAAATTCTCACACTTTTGTAAATATCGGAACACGTCATCTATAACATTTTCTTCAACAATGCAACACGTATGTGCGAGAAGCAAATTTCGTGGCTTAGCCACACCTGCAGAGTGATACACCCCCTCTGCTTCGAAGTTCCCAGTTTAGAACAATAGAATTATTTATCACAACTGACCCTATGTCCACTATACAGAAGGGTACCTCACCTCCATCTTTTTGCTTAAAATGCTCAACTATCCCTTCTAGCTAACCATCCCGCTGAAAAATTGTTAAAGGTAAATTAAAACATCAAATTCCCTTGTAAAAAGAACCATGTATAGAAGTTCGTTATATGGAGACTCTACCGTATGCATATATATATATTAAACATATGTATATATATATATATATATATATTAAAATGTATATATTAAAAATATATATAAATATATATATTAACAATGCAGACACTGTCATGCGGCATCGGAGACAATCCAACACGTGATGGCAGGATGCAAGATCCTTGCGCAGTCAGACTACAAACATAGACACGATCAAGTAGCGAAAATAGTCCACCAGAAATTGGCAGCGAATGCTGGCTTTCTGACAGAAAAATGCCCGTACTACAAATATGAGCCAGAGACCGTGCATGAGAACGAAACACACAAGCTTTACTGGGATAGAGCAATCATAACAGACAAGACAGTCCCACATAACCGTCCTGACATAACCCTCGTCGATAAATCGAATAAGACCACGTACTTAATCGACATAGCAGTACCCAACACCAATAACATACAGACAACCTACACAACGAAAATCACCAAGTACCAAGATCTCAGACATGAAGTACGAGATATATGGGGTATGGAAAAGATCCTCATCATCCCGTTAGTCATCTCAGCAACAGGGATAGTACCAAAAACGCTTGCGACGAATTTGGAGATACTCAACATTGACCCAAACACCTACATTGAAATACAAAAAGCCACAATCCTAAACACGTGTCACATTGTCAGGAAGTTTCTAGACATGGCACATTAAGAAGTGATGTAAAAAGAGGCTTGGGAACATGGCGCTCTGCCCGTCCCAAAGCCTGTTTCCGCCAAGAATGGGCGAGGAAAACTTTTTTTTTATTAAAAACATTACATATTAAAAACCATAAGTTGAAACATGGAGAACATGCGCAGTTTCGCAATGGTATTATATTTCATATTGCAGAGTCTTGTGTTTTTATCATTTAAAAAGCTTTTTTCTATATATTTATTCTATAAACGTGTTTTCGAATATATATACTCGTGTATATAAGGAACAGCTCCTAAAATCTTAAAAGAAGAAGTAGCATTTGCAATAAAAAGTATGAAGAAAGGAAGATCCCCTGGCGATGATGGCATTACATTAGATATCTTAAAAGAAGCTGGAGAACATGTAGAAGACATACTCGCAAAATTCTTTACCAAATGCCTCAACAGTGGTAACATACCAAACCAATGGGATTCTGCAACAGTAATTCTTTTGCATAAAAAAGGTGATAAAGAGGATTTGAAAAATTACCGACCAATTAGCTTGTTACCTGCTATTTATAAAATCTTCACAAAAGTGCTAACACATCGCCTGCAGAAAAAATTAGATGCAGCTCAACCAAGAGAACAAGCTGGATTTCGAAGTGGATTCAGTACAGTGGACCATATTCAAGTATTAAGAGAATTAATTGAAAGAACACATGAATATGAACTTCCATTGTGTGTTGCATTTATTGACTATGAGAAGGCCTTTGACTCTATTAAAACATCAGCAGTCATCAACTCTTTAAGATCAACAGACATTGAGGATGTGTACATTGACATGGTGAAACGTGTGTATAAAAATGCAAGTGCAAAATTTCGGTTACATAAAGATACCAAAACTATCAAAATTGGTAAAGGTGTGAGGCAGGGAGATACCATTTCTCCAAAACTTTTTACTTCAGCTTTACAGATGATTTTTCAGCAGATAAATTGGAATAACAAGGGAATAAAAATAAATGGTGAATATTTAAATCATCTGCGGTTTGCTGATGACATTGTTATTTTTTCAACGGACCCATTAGAACTCCAAGACATGGTACAAGAGCTCTCAACTAGAAGTGAAGAAGTTGGACTCAAGATGAACCTACAAAAAACTAAGATCATGTTCAATAATTTTGTAGAGGAAACAAAAATACAAGTTGACAACACTGAGCTAGAAATTGCTGATTCATATATTTACCTTGGCCAGCTGATTTCAATGGATGGCAACATTATGAAAGAACTCAACAGACGTATTAAACTTGGCTGGAGTGCATTTGGAAGAAACAGTTTTATCCTGAAGGGGAAATTGCCTTTGTGTCTAAAAAGAAAGGTCTTCAACCAGTGTGTATTGCCAGTCCTCTCTTATGGATCAGAGACATGGAGTCTAACAGTTGGAGCAATACGAAAGTTACAGACAACGCAAAGGAGCATGGAGAGGTGCATGCTTGGAATAACTAGGAGAGATCGAAAAAGGAACACTTGGGTGAGAGAGCAAACTAGAGTAGAGGACATCATTGTTAAAGTAAAAGGGCTGAAATGGCGATGGGCTGGGCATATTGCAAGAAGAACTGATCAACGATGGACAACAGAAATTCTGAACTGGATTCCAAGAGACCACCGAAGACCTAGAAAACGTCCTCAAACTAGATGGGTGGATGAAATAAGAAAACAGGTTGGGGTGACGTGGAAGCGAATTGCTCAGGATAGACTTGTGTGGAAAGCATTTGGAGAGACCTTCATCCAGCAGTGGATAGATAATGGTTGAATATGATGATGATGATGATATATATATATATATAAAATAACTAAATATTTGAGTGATATTTGAATTACAATGATTTTTCCCCAGTAGGAAAATCTAAAAATAGGGGAATCTAGAAATAGGGGAAAAGCTCTGAAGCAACTTGTAAAATTAGTAATAGTTTGGAAAATAAATTCTAATTTATTCTCATTATCATTTTTTAATATTATCATTTATAAACTTTCCCATATTTCTGAAAATTATTGCGATTATGTCCCATAGAAGTAAAAATTTATTCTAAATTGTGCAATCCTGTGTATATTCCTAGTTATTAGTTTTCGTGCAGTTTCAAAATGGAGGTTATCGAGATGCTATGTAAATCATGTATTCGAGATCATTATTTTGTATCTTAGATTCGAATTTTTGATCCGTAATTAAAATTTGAGATAGTATTAATATTATCATGGATAACATAAACACTACCAAAAAAGTTAACTCGCATCTCTAAAATACAAAATTATCTATGGTCTATCGACAGAAAGTAAAATATTTTTTCATTTTTTGTGTCGACACTTAAAATTCCCCAGGTACTGTGAGGAACGCAATAACAGCTCCTTCGTTTTTATATCTGTCATCTATGTCGTCCATTTTTCTGAACGGTATAAATTTCTAATGAATAATGTAATATTTCGATTAAATGTTGCTTTTACCAAGTAAAAAAATAACTGCACCGGATAGCATTTGTCTGGGAAGGGCTTCGGCCCAAAAATATGTTAGTGCTACGTTCTTTCGCCTATTTTACAAGCTGTGACGCCAAATAAAAATTCGAATAATTTTTCACCCATTGTAACAAATATTAATAATGTCAATTAGTATAAATAATACGAATTAATATTAATAATGAGATTGTTGATACGAAGACATACATTTTCTTTATATACGAAGAAATTTTTTAATGATTTCACGTGAAATAAAAGACAACGTTATTTCATGAAGATTAATTTTTGTTTGAGGTAATTATTTCCTAGATAAATCGAACACATTTTATATTTCGATTGCTTAGAATATTTTGTTCCCTTATTAATTTAATGACTAAAATATTATAAACTATAACTACTATAAAACTAAAATATAACTATAAATTATAACTACTATGAAACTAAAAATAACTATAAATTATAACTACTCCAATTAGGAAAATCAGACTGGTTAGTTCTGTAGTATCGTCTCGGTAATATCCTTTTCAATTACGCACATATGCATTTCAATGGAATGAAAATTTATCATAAAGTGTATAGTAGAAATATGGAACAATCGCTATGAAGAAATAACACGCTTTTATGCCAAATTCAACAACTCATTGTTGAAAAGGAGATATTTGACAGTTAATTGATAAAAACTATTCTCATTAAGACTTTATCAAGCAAATAAATAAAATGTTTGATCTAGAATTTTGCGCTGAGGATTAGCATGTGTTCTGGAAAATTAAAAGAAGCAGCTTTATGGCACTTCCTGTAAATCAGAAGTTTCCTAATTGAACTCGGCGTTGCTCCAACAAGCTTCGCGGAAATATTAAAAATCGAATGACACTTTCAGAAAAAATAATCCACTTGTCCAGTAACAAATAAAGGGAGGATTCAAATTTTTGAAAAATTGATTTCCATCGCATTATGGTTACACTACATTATTATCTTAATATCATAGTTTAGGCATATTAAAAACAATAACTCAGAGGCCCGCGAAGTAATATTGAAGGAGTATAACTGGTTGATATGAATCAATTTGTTTTTACTTCGAAACGAGAATACTCTACATCTGCCGATTGCGCATGTCTCATAGACATTACGTCAGATAACGCTTTAAAAATTACTTTCCAAAATAAATCACGTTATGAATTTTGATTAAATTTAAAGAGCGAATTTAAACCACAGTTCGGTAAAGCAAAAGCATTTCCTCTCCCGTTTAACGCAAATTATTTTTGCGAATCTGGATTTTTTTGCGTATGCAACAATAAAAATCAAACATAGAAGTTTCCTCGATGCTGAATCAGACCTCTGTTTGCATCTGTCCATAATAAAATCGCACATTAACAAATTATGCAAAACAAAACAACCGCATTCCTCTCACTAGTTACTATGTTTTGTAATTATTACTAATTTTAACAAAAACAACCTATTAAATGTGAAAAAGAGTTAGGTCTCTGCGATCATTTTTTCTAAAGGGTGAGTCGTCAAACTTTTTCTTAAAGAAAGCTTCATGGGATCAAAATTTGGGAACCACTGCTGTAAATTATCAATTTGCCTGTTGTGGCGTTAATATATCCCCCTTCAATAATAAATCTAATATGTAAATCGACAATTTGCATAAATAGATAAACCTCAGGGTATAAGAAACACAAAGGAATAAGTCGAAGAGCTAATGAAGAAAATTGAAGGGAAGACCGAGTTTTATTTAAGCTTCCCATTGTTCCAAAAAACTTTAGGATCAGGCGTTTTTCAGCAGCCTATAATTTAATGGAATGCTTCTGCGTTTTAATATTGCACAGAAGAAGAGTGTATCGTCAAAGTTTGATTTGGAAGAAGTGCAATTCCCATGTTAAATACCATTTGGCATTTTCTTACCTCCTTCACATTATCTCACGCGAGATATTTCTTAATACAACAAAGATAAAAAAAATTGAGTGAATAATTCTGCAAATAATTTGAATTCAATTGAAAAAGTTCTTTCCGACAATTTCCATAATTACAATTTCCATCAATTTTAATCCAAAATTGTACATACACTCTCGCTATATAAGTCTATATATGTGTAGCATTTCAGGATATATATATATATATATATGGCCTGCAAAAGGGTTGCTGGTATCTAACTGGAAGGAGACCCACACGCTGAACGTATGTGACGATGTGTGGAACCGGCCAGGCCAGTAACCTAGTGTCCTACCCCGCCTTCAAGTGGTGCAGGCTGGGCTTTCTATTTATGAGGCAAATTAATATTTGCTGCACGGATGGAAAGGCGGAAGGGGAGGGCTAATTTACCAACCCGTCTAGTCAGCGTGGTGAAATTATGGCTTATTCCTCCATTATGTTGACACACCAGAAACCATGGCCCCTAGTCTCCAGGTGCTGGAGTGCTCCTGATCAAGGCAGCGGTCAGCGTGGCATGAAAGCAGGGGGTGCTAAGAATCACTGGAATGGCCCAGGCTGCCGTTTGTTATTGACCTTGGCAACGTATAATGGACGATCCCTTGCTTCTGAAGCAAAACTTCAGGAATTGGAAGAGGAACTTGAAAAGATCAATTGGGACATTATAGGACTCAGTGAAGTCAGAAGAAAAGGTGAAGAATTGGTGGAACTTAAAAGCGGACATTTGTTTTATTATAGAGGAACGGAAACTGGAAGAACAAGTGGTGTTGGCTTCTTAATCAACAAAAGAATTAAAGACTGTCTTCTGGAAGTTGAAAGTACATCAGATCGAGCAGCGAGGCTCGTTGTTCAACTAACCCAGCGATACCAACTTCAAATAGTACAGGTATATGCACCAACATCAAGCCATACCGACGAAGAGGTTGAAGAATTTTATGAAGAAATCAAAGAGTTACACACCAAAGGGAAACAACATATCAAGCTCATCATGGGGGATTTCAATGCAAGAATTGGACAACAGGAACAAGGAGAGACATCGGTTGGTAAATACGGATATGGGGAAAGGAATGAACGTGGCGATCAACTCATCGAATTTGCAGAAGCTGAAAATCTTAGCATCATGAATTCATTTTTTAAGAAGAAACCGCAAAGAAAATGGACATGGAAACACCCAAATGGGGGAACTAGTGAAATTGACTATATCCTGGCAAACAAGAAATCAATTATTGAAGATTGCAGTGTACTGAACAGATTTAATACTGGAAGTGATCATCGAATGGTGAGATGTAAAGTGCACTTAAATACTAAATTAGAACGACAGAAGCTCATTAGGAAACAAGTAAGTAAGAGGGTGGATTTAAAGAAATTAAAAGAAAATACCGAGGCATTCAAGTTGGAATTAAAAAATCGCTTTTCTGCACTGGAAGGACTTATTGATGAAAGTGATATCTCAGAAGCAAATGAAAACATTGTTAAGACAATAGTTGAAACTGCTGGGGAAATTGGTGGTGTAACCTGTAAAAAGCACAATAGCAAATTATCTGAGAAGACGAAACAGCTCATGAAAAGGCGAAGAGATATGAAGGTGGACAATCAAAATACCAGTTCCAGGATTGAGTACATAGAACTTTGTAAAACTCTGCGCAAAAGCATGAAAGAAGACATAAGAAAATTCAACTGTGAGCTAGTAAGGAAAGCCATTGAAAATAACAAGAGCCTTAGGGTTGTTAAAGGAAGTTTATCTGTTGGGAAGAAACACATCATTGCATTAAAAGGAGAGGATGGCACCGTAACAAGAAATAGGGAAGAAATACTTAGAAGAGTTGAAGAATTCTACAAAAATCTATACGAAAGTAACAGTGGATTAAACGAAGACATTGAAATAGTCGAAGGAACAGCTCCTAAAATCTTAAAAGAAGAAGTTTCATTTGCAATAAAAAATATGAAGAAAGGAAGAGCCCCTGGTGATGATGGTATTACATTAGATATCCTAAAAGAAGCTGGAGAATATGTAGAAGACATACTTGCAAAATTCTTTACCAAATGTCTTAACAGCGGTAACATACCAAACCAATGGGATTCTGCAACAGTAATTCTTTTGCATAAAAAAGGTGATAAAGAGGATTTGAAAAATTACCGACCAATTAGCTTGTTACCTGCTATTTATAAAATCTTCACAAAAGTGCTAACACATCGCCTGCAGAAAAAATTAGATGCAGCTCAACCAAGAGAACAAGCTGGATTTCGAAGTGGATTCAGTACAGTGGACCATATTCAAGTATTAAGAGAATTAATTGAAAGAACACATGAATATGAACTTCCATTGTGTGTGGCATTTATTGACTATGAGAAGGCCTTTGACTCTATTAAAACATCAGCAGTCATCAACTCTTTAAGATCAGCAGACATCGAGGATGTGTACATTGACATGGTGAAATGTGTGTATAAAAATGCAAGTGCAAAATTTCGGTTACATAAAGATACCAAAACTATCAAACTTGGCAAAGGGGTGAGGCAGGGAGATACCATTTCTCCAAAACTTTTTACTTCTGCTTTACAGATGATTTTTCAGCTGATAAATTGGAATAACAAGGGAATAAAAATAAATGGTGAATATTTAAATCATTTGCGGTTTGCTGATGACATTGTTATTTTTTCAACGAACCCATCAGAACTCCAAGACATGGTACAGGAGCTCTCAACTAGAAGTAAAGAAGTTGGACTCAAGATGAACCTACAAAAAACTAAAATCATGTTCAATAATTTCGTAGAGGAAACAAAAGTACAAGTTGACAACATTGAGCTAGAAATTGCTGATTCATATATTTACCTTGGCCAGCTGATTTCAATGGATGGCAACATTATGAAAGAACTCAACAGACGTATTAAACTTGGCTGGAGTGCATTTGGAAGAAACAGTTTTATCCTGAAGGGGAAATTGCCTTTATGTCTAAAAAGAAAAGTCTTCAACCAGTGTGTATTGCCAGTCCTCTCTTATGGATCAGAGACATGGAGTCTAACAGTTGGAGCAATACGAAAGTTACAGACAACGCAAAGGAGCATGGAGAGGTGCATGCTTGGAATAACTAGGAGAGATCGAAAAAGGAACACTTGGGTGAGAGAGCAAACTAGAGTAGAGGACATCATTGTTAAAGTAAAAGGACTGAAATGGCGATGGGCTGGGCATATTGCAAGAACTGATCAACGATGGACAACAGAAATTCTGAACTGGATTCCAAGAGACCACCGAAGACCTAGAAAACGTCCTCAAACTAGATGGGTGGATGAAATAAGAAAACAGGTTGGGGTGACGTGGAAGCGAATTGCTCAGGATAGACTTGTGTGGAAAGCATTTGGAGAGACCTTCATCCAGCAGTGGATAGATAATGGTTGAATATGATGATGATATATATATATACATATTGTTACAAATCAAATCACATTCCCTATCCCCAATCCTTTAGAATTAGATCAGCTATAAGTTTTATGTATGTGAAAACCTAGTAGCTGCAATCTGTGACTGGGGTTGTATAGAAGAATATAGCCGAAATATTGCCATTTCATTTGTTTTCGATAAAACATATTTAAAAATGACGTGGAACATCTTCTTTATAAAAAATCAAGAAAAATTTAAACTATTTTGTCAATTTTCTCCTTGGAGAGTAAATTTAATGGCGGTAAAATTTATTGAGCTAATTTTCAGTTACTAGTATATTAACAAATTAGCATTATATATAAACAGATCATCGCACACAGTCCTCGTATATATTAAACTTTACATGTACGGTGTTAAGACAGAAGTTTCAAGTTTCCTTACAACTATTTCTGCTACATAGCCTGATAACGATGAGTCAGTAGAAACACCGGATACTTGTTTATAAAATATATCATTATAAACATAAAAAATATTGTCAAAACAAAGTTTAGTGCAGAAATTATTGAAGCCCTTCCAGAATCCGAACACAGTATATTTGTAACGATTAAATCATTAACTATATCCAATGCAGTCTCTACTGTAGTGTTAGGATATAAATTCACAACATCCACACATGCAGCTCTATGCTTACTGCTTGAGTTCAAACCTTCTAATCTTTGTTTAGCCCGTTTAGACGAACTTATACTGAATAAACTAAAACACAAAATACTTTTTAAAAACCTAGCCAACGCTCTTTCTAGATTAAATATCGGAGCACAATGCTTTGCAAACATCGGTCTAAATGGTGGCGAGGTATCTCGTTTATTAGTTTTTGCCTGGAAAAGTAATCGAGGTATAGTTAAACCTATAGGTGTTTTTAAACATTTTTTAAAAACGGTGGCATAGAGTTTTTTGAATTT
This sequence comes from Dysdera silvatica, assembly GCA_006491805.2. NCBI lineage: Eukaryota > Metazoa > Arthropoda > Arachnida > Araneae > Dysderidae > Dysdera > Dysdera silvatica. The sequence continues at coordinate 53,682,745 of QLNU02015003.1, forward strand.
GATAATTTTCGAAGGAGGCTTGATGAAGGGTTTCTATTAACTATTAAATAATTTAGTTTCTCAATAACATTCTCAGTCTGTCATAAGAAATCACTTCCGTCTATGTCGTTTGTTTAGTCCGCTCTCACTATATTAATGGTATTATTCTTTTTGATTCTCCTCAACGTAGATAATTCTTGATTCTCTTGGGTAGAGATCGCCCTATGTTTATACTTCACAATATTCTTAACAGAAGCCCATCTCACCCTCTTGTCTTGCGGTAAAAGGGATATTCCATGCTCTGTCTGCTGTATAATTTTCTTCACACTAGGTTTTCTAGGAGGATATATATATATGAATGACCTTTAGACAAAGCATTATATTCCAATTCATTCAGCACATACCTTGACATATTCCTTACTTGAAAATTAGCATTACTGCAAGGCATTTATTTCACTTTGGCTATGGTTTTCCGATTATACAGTAATATCCGGGAACTTCTTTTCCAAGTCCAACTTCTGTTTATTCACCTCAAATGGCATACATGAAGCAGACATTTTTCAAATCTTTCAAAATTTCTTCATATCTTCAATAATTTCAAATGCAGATATTATATAATGCATTTTCAATTTTGAAAATTATACATCTAACTTCCTTTACCATGCCTCTCAGAAATGACATCTTGCATCTAAAAAGAATCTTATCCTCCTTTACAAAATTTCTAAAGCTTGCACTAACTTTGAATCATTTAGGAAGTATAGATGCGTCTCTAGAGTTAATTATAAACTTAAAATGAAGTGTTTTAAATGCTTTAGACTTTCTTAGATGTGCGAAACGATTTATCTCCGAACTTGACATTGCCTAGTATGTCCATTTTTAGCACCGAATATAATCCAAAAACTACATCACCAATCATAAACTATGAATCAGAACAACGTTGTAGTGGTTTAAAATTTATTAGAAGATAAACATGTTTTCATTATATTAATGATATTGTTGAAACATAATATTCTAATCCAAGCAGCAGACCATAAATTAGGATAAGAAATATATTGGCTCTTGTGATTTTTCCCATCAATTTTTGCAACTGTTAGAAAAGAATTGGCCAAAATTAATAGATCTTTGGCTTTTAAGAAATGGGTCAATATTTGTTCAAGAGTAAAGAATGAAAGGGACAGAGTTTCATTGGAGGGCAAAGGTGTGGTATATACAATTCCTGTTATTTTTGACAATGGTAAGGTGATTCAATATACCGGAAGTCCATATAGGAGATTGAGTGTGAGGTTAAAAGAACATAAAACAAATTTCATAGTTGGAAGAGCGAATACTGCCTTAGCACAATTTATTCAAACAACCATGGTGTTCCATATTTCAAAGAAACAGAATTAATAGATTTTGCAACAAGCAATGAAAAATCCTTAGAATCAGGGAGTCATGGGAGATTATTTATAAACAGAATACTGTATGTAACACTGAATGCCCAGTAAATGTTAGTAATGCATGGTCCTACACCATAACATTACAGATTAAAAAATGTTGGTGGTATAATTAAATGTTTTATTTTATTTTAAGATTTTGCATTTATAAATAAATTTGTAATTTGTAATATGTAAGTATACGATCACCTGCAATATATCACGAGTATTGGTATGATTAAGTTCTTTAATAAAGCGTTCTATTTCTTATTTTATATCTGATGATGGCCATGCTACTAGAATGGTTGAAAACATGTTTATATTCTAATAAATTCTAAACTACTATAACTTTTTTCTCATTCATAATAAGAGTGACCTTGTTCTTCATCAGGAGGTTCACAATATATATCACTGTTATTTGTTTGCTTATTTTGATGCACTGTACTTACAACATTTAGATTTCTAAAATTTTTATTAAAAAAACATTTGGAACCTTAAAATTACCAGACCAAGTATTAATAATTTTGGTGATAATATTTCATTACCACCCATCTTTCTCGGAACTTTCGGTTGTAATTGGATCTGAAAGATTCTAGGAATCCCAATGATGTAACAGAAGAAGAAAACCAATAAGTGTAACATTGGTTCCTAAGAAAGAACAAGGTAACAATTATTGAAAACCTTTATTTTTCATACCTGTTTTTTTTGTTTCATTTATTTTATTTCCATTTTATTTCTACTTATATAATACTTTAAATTTTATTTTACTTATATAACTCTATATTTTATAATATTAATCGCCATTGCACCTCAAACATGGACAACTTGAGGCTGTTGTTGACACCAGAGTTGCTTATGCACTTAAGTATATGTATATATATATAACTATATCATCAGCAAAACATATAAATGTTCAACATTTATTTTATTCCTTGTTATCTAATTCATTCTGCTGAAAAATCATATATATATATATATATATATATATATATATATATATAATTTTTCATGTCACAATTGTACCAATTTTACAGAGCAAAAAGAGTTTTCCTGCCCATTCAAGTGTAAACAGGCTTTCGTGGGTATGGAGAATGACATGCCCTTCTTTTAACACCTAATGTTAAGGCTCCAGAAACTCCACAATATATATATAGGACTTTTACTTTTCAACGAACCCATCAGAACTCCAAGACATGGTACAAGAGCTTTCAACTAGAAGTGAAGAAGTTGGACTCAAGATGAACCTACAAAAAACTAAGATCATGTTCAATAATTTTGTAGAGGAAACAAAAATACAAGTTGACAACACTGAGCTAGAAATTGCTGATTCATATATTTACCTTGGCCAGCTGATTTCAATGGATGGCAACATTATGAAAGAACTCAACAGACGTATTAAACTTGGCTGGAGTGCATTTGGAAGAAACAGTTTTATCCTGAAGGGGAAATTGCCTTTGTGTCTAAAAAGAAAGGTCTTCAACCAGTGTGTATTGCCAGTCCTCTCTTATGGATCAGAGACATGGAGTCTAACAGTTGGAGCAATACGAAAGTTACAGACAACACAAAGGAGCATGGAGAGGTGCATGCTTGGAATAACTAGGAGAGATCGAAAAAGAAACACTGGTAACACACTTATAACACTTGTAAACACTTGTTGTTATATACTTGTAAACACTTGTTGTTGTGCACTCGTAAACACTTGAGTGAGAGAGTAAAGTAGAGTAGAGGACAACATTGTTAAAGTAAAAAAGGCTGAAATGGGGATGGGCTGGGCATTTT
>QLNU02015003.1:53686017-53730318 GCA_006491805.2 Dysdera silvatica
TCTTTGAGACCTAAACTTTATATGCACTTGGTCCAGTAATTTACTTCAGCCAAGTGTATACTGATACAGGATGTGAAAAAATTTGTGAAAGTGAATCCAAAATGCCGGAAAAAGTTGTAAGCGCATTTGGCATTTGTTTCCTAGACAGAGAAGTGAGATTTACAACTATCGCAGAAAATGTATCTGCATTAAAAATAAGCTACAGAGCAGAAATATTTTTCCGAGAGTTGAGAGGATTGAAGTATTGCAATTTTATTGTTATATTATTTTATGTTATAACTACCTGTCAATTCATAGCCCTTACCTCTTCTTTGTTTCATATAAAATTTTGGATTCATTTATATTTATGCGTGCACGGTTTATTTCCAGAGATAATTTTAATTTTTTCTACTTGAGAAACTGTAACTTTAAAATTCAAAAAAATAAATATTCTGTAACCAATTTAAACGTCCATTATAAATAAAAACTTTATACATAATCACAAGCTTTTTCCTTCTTATAGCTACTGTTGCTGATTACAGGATATTTCATTACTATATAGGTCTAAGGGCAGCTTTGGAAAGGAGGCCGTCTTTCCATCCAGTCGTCATCTAATATGGGGCTAATGTAGTTGAAACATATTTTTCTATTCATTTCAGCTCTTTTCATGATTTCTGACAGAAAAAGTATTTCTCTTATCAATATCGTCTCGAAAGAAAAATCCGTCCATAAAACGATAAACAATAATTTCTCTGTAAACAGTGAACAACGCATCAGTTTACTGATGCTTTTATATAATTAGGGATGTGCGTATTTAGTCACACGACAGAAGATACTTTATTTTACAGAATTTCGGAAACTCTCATTTAATTTTTAGCGATTAATTCGTACTTCGCCACACACAACTCCGCCATCTAAATAAAGTTCGATTGATCAAACATTTTAATAATGATTGTTTTAGAGCAGGCTCCAAAATATTGTTGATGACGGTATTTAAACCTTATAGACATATATAAGATATTATTACCCTTCACAGGGATAACACAATTGCAAAATAATGGTCAACACAGAAAAGCCTTCGAGGCAAGATTTTTGTGAGTTTATCGTGGGGGAATTTATTATACAATAATTTTTGCAACCTACGTTTGAGTAGCTCAAACACAGTTTACACATTAGTTTTCAGTTATGTCTATAATTATACGATAATTTTTTTCTCCAAATATAAAAAAAAGCTCTAGTTTGAGCTACTTAAATGTGGGTGGAAAAAAAAATTATTGTATAATTATAGACATAACTGAAAACTAATGTGTAAACTAACTTTTTTATGCGTGAAATACATCCATTTATAGTGATGGCAAATAAAATATAAAAATGTTAAAAAAAAGAGAACTTATACTCTTTTAAAAATCGGTTCAATTTTTGCTCACCTGTCTATTATTTTACTAGAGCGTCATAGTTAAGCGAACTTAATTGGTTACGGTGGCGAATTAGTTAACCCTTTCTCAACGCCTCCATGCTTCAGAAGTTATCCATTTTTCGTATAATATAAGGAAACTGGAATTATCTTAAAAAAATTAACTAATACTGGAAAAGAAATCCTTACAAGATAATTTTTGTTTACGGATACGCGAAGTTATTTTTTATCTCAGTAAGGGAAGCAAATATACAAGAAAATGGATATGGTTTGTTAATTTTGTTTATTATTTCTTTACATGATGTTTACAATTGAACGAGTATTAAAATACCTGTGTATGCCAGTCACACATGAATAAAATAAATTATTGTTATTAATTGTGCAATTAAAAAAGAAAATTGCTAATAGCATGGAAAAGTTGGCAGAACTGGAGGCACTGTTACTTCCAGAAAGGAATGGACGAATTCCAAAAAATGCAGATCAGATACTCAATTCTCCAGAGCGAGGTGAGTGGGGCATGCATGAGAGATGCAGTCAGAGAATAACACAAGAAAAATGCACGTTTTTTCCGTGAGCTCGTTTTATTGGATTTGCTGTGAAGACGGAACAAGTAAGTAAAGGAAAGGCTTATTACACGTTAACATTTTCTGAATATTATCATAGGATAATAAAATAGTAAAGCATTGGCGTACGCAGAGTGCTGATGTCATTCAAATCCTCATTGCGACGAAATTTTCTATATATACATATTAATAATGTAATTGTTACTCTGTAACTTCTAAGTTCCTGCTTAATGCTTTCCTTCTCTTACTGCTCATCCTGTTGGAAATCATTACGGAATCTACGAAGAATAAAAACCAGTATGATTTGTTCATGTACTAAACGTTTGCGCAATCATTTACACTTAACTAATCGCGGGAGTTCGCAAATAAATCCATAACAAAGATAAAAATAATAATCAGAAATGAGAAACAGCAGCCGCCATTTTAGAACTGCGGGACACGAAAACAGCCAAATTTCAAAATTTATGACTCTCGACAATCCCACCGACAGCATTCAATATTTTTACTTGAGTCGTGTGCGGCGCTGTTCCTTCTCGTTAATTTTCTTTAATCGCCTCAGATTTGCAATACATGCAATGATCTTTGATGTTGCCCAGTTTACGCCCCGGCTTCTGTTCTTAATGAGTTTGAAATGTAATGAGGTAATGTTCGGCCACCGGGAAAGTTCCGGAATCAGTCGACTTCCTACTCTTCGGTAGTGGTTGCCAAATGACGCGAAATACAATACCCATAAAGGCCTGTAGCTACTCTTTGCACCCACTACGGAATTAGCGACTTACACAACCACAATTCGTCGATTTCTTACCCTTTATCGATATTGTTACTTTAATTCCTTGTGCTTATATGCAATGCACGAAGCAAATGCAAATACATCAGTCATAGCTTAAATATCCAGTATAAACCTACAATTAACTTGAATAAAATTTATTAAATAATATATATATATATATAATCTAAATCGCAGTTTTAATACACGCTAAATCAAAAAGAATGCAAATTTAATTTTTGGGTTTTTAAATAAAACTAATCTGTTTCTATATGTAGCGTCCTAAAAATTTCCGAACAATTTTGATTTTTAAATTATTTTTATATTTAAATTTTACAGCGTTGATAAGGTTTATAGGACTAAGATTTTATCCTGTAAATATTAGGCCTGTTAATTAGATTATTCTTATCAATACCATCTTGGTCAATTCAATAGGCTTACCATTTTGCTAGATGATTTATGTTCCAAAATTAGCATTTAAACATGTTTATACACCTTAGACTTAGAGAGAGAGATATTTGTTTTAAACAAGTAGAATTATTAAATTTTAAGTTAATATTAAATATTATGAAGAAAGATCCCTTTAAGTTTGTTTATTATTACACCTATTCGAAACGGAATTACTATTAATACTCCTAGTTAACAGTATAACAACATTATAAAAAATATTATTGAAATCATAGTTATATTTTATTTTTATATAGTAATTTGCAGTTTCAGCGTTTAATGTCACTTTCATTAATATAACATTTCTGATGGTTGGTTAAGAAATTTACAGAAAATTTCTTCCCGTGTGCAGCTCTCTGTTATCTGACATAAATTGAGAGTGCTTTTTTTTAATATGTATGCGTGTGTAAGAAGCTATATTTTAATATTTGCAGCAATCATTTTCCTTTTTCGTTGCATATTTTCATCCGAAAATCCTCTCTTAGCATCATCTAAGAATAAACTGATGGAAATGATATACGGAAAAGGGATAAATTCTTTATCTGCAGAAATAATAAACGACTAGGCAGAAAAAACAAAGCTGTGGACAGAAAAGTAGCGATTACAGAATTTCTTCACCAATATTCTCAAAATAACTACCTTTTGTTTATAGTTTAGGTAGTTTCGTTTATTATAATTAAATATAAATTTATATCCAAGTTATCCAACTGATGAAAGGTGCATCTTTAGACAAAGCTGTAAACCTGGAGGTCTCTCGAAAACATTTGAAACAACTATATTTGCATATTTGAAATTGTAGAAGAAAATCAATTCAGAAAACCTCACGTCTACCATTATCCTTAATCAGCACATTTATAAAAGCCAAATTTTATGGTTATAGATAAAATTTAGTTTTCTTCAAAACATGGATTTAACAATTTCCATTTCCACCAAAATTCATTATATTTCATTTAATTATTCCTTCTTTTTATGAACCATACTTGCTTAAAAACAATTTGCATCATACTTCGTTATACTAATCATTATGTCTGAAAACTCGCTTATTCTACTAATGTCAATCCTGAAAATTCGTTTGAGATCTAGTAAAATGCTGAATTGATGTGCGTATCTATCTGTCAAGAATCTGCTAGTATGATTATGGAAACAATAACATTTGGATACGAATGTTAGTTTTATAAGTAAATACAACGTTATAAGCATAAGTAATGTTGTTAAGACGTTTTATTTCAACGTACGTTTCTGACGGACTTGGCCGTCTTTCGTCAGGAATACAAAATGAGAAAATAAATATTAGAAAACTGGAGATGGTGTTATTGCGTGACTATTGTGTTGCCAGTTGTGGATGAATAATTAATGTGAAAATTTTATTAAACATTTCCAATCTTGACCGAAAGTGGGAGTAGATTTTGGTTCATTGACTATGATAGAAGAATTCTTATTGATATGGAATGCTTCTAAAAAATCTAATTCATGTATTGATCTTGGTTGGCAGATAATTGTGGGTTGGTTGAATTTGAATTTGTGGTTATGTGACCAGCAATGAACCGCAATGGCAGACTTACGGAATTCTGCCGTCTCTACGTATTTAGATTGTTCCGTTAGTCTGTGCTACAAGGCTCTTTTAGTCTGGCCTATGTAGGACAAGTTGCATTTGCTGTAGATTTGGTAAAATTTGCTAAATATTCAATAGTCACGCAATAACACCATCTCCAATTTTCCAATATTTATTTTCTCATTTTGTATTCCTGACGAAAGACGGCCAAGTCCGTTAAAAACGTACGTTGAAATGTAACGTTTTAACAACAGTACTTGTGCTTATAACGTTGTTCTTTGCTTATAAATCTAATCTGCGTAATGCTACGTCAAATTATTTTAAATACGAACGTTAGTAATTTGAATTTTTCAAAGATTTGTTTACGACAATACGTATTCTCAATTTGTTTAAAAGCTTTCCATAATAATGGCAATGAAATTAAAAATATTACATACATTCCTTTTAGTAACAATCATCTTTCTTTGAGCTTTGTAATATATTAAAACTGTTATTTTCGAGGAAACAATTCAACCATAAATATCAAGCTTCAATTTAAAAATTTGAATATTGAGGCATTTTTGCATTTTATTTATTTTTTAACTAAAGCCACCAAAAGTTAATCAAGGCGTAATTACAAATGCATAAGACGAAAGTAATGAAAAAATAAAGGAACAATTTATATTAAAAATAATGTAAATGGCAAAAATTTTAAATCGAGTTAGTCTTGAAGCAAAATTTCAAATCAGAAAAAGGGAATAAATTGCAGAGAAGACACGGGGCCAAAACCATTTTTCTTTGGAAACGTTTGTACAGTGACAGGAGTCAATTAAAAGCGCTTGGATAAGCTATCATTAGAATCGCGCATTTTTCAATCCACGGTAGAATGAGTTTTACTATTTGCTTCTAAGTTAAGAAATATTTATTTTGAGGGATGAAAGAGAAAATATTTAATGACTATTTTTTTATTGTATGGCAAATAGGTTTCAAAAATAAATGTCTCACAACATTCAGATACCATGAACCCTTTTATTTCTATCTCACATCAATCGGTGACGGAGTATGATTTCGACAATGGGTAATCAATTGTTAATCATTCTCCCAATAGAAAAAAGAATGTGACTGTGACATGATATACTGTCGAGGAATTGGCGTGAATACATCCCACACTCAAACGTCATTTGTGGCAGCGGCGTTTAATTAAACTCGAAATGAATTGATACTGTTAATGTTACATATCGCCGACTTTCGCATTTTTGCGTGACCTGTGATTCTTCACCCCCTCATTTATGACAATGGTACTGGTCCCTGGATAGTTGCTGAAATGCTCTTTCCCATTCTATGCGTCTTCTATATTTTATATATATAGCTTTGCAACCAATCAGCGTAACGCGATGCGGTCGGCAGCACCTATATAAGACAAGAGATGTCTGGCAAAGCTGTTAGATCGGTTCTTGCCGCTACAATGGCAGGTTATCAAGATTTAAGTGATTTTGAACGTGGCGTTATAGTCGGCACAAGAGAGATGGGACATAGCATCTCCGAGATAGCGACAAAATTTGGATTTTCGCGTACGACCATTTCACGGGTATACCGTGAATATCAGGAATCCGGTAAAACATCAAATCTCCGACAGCGGTGTGGCCGGAAAAAGACCTTGAAAGAACGGGACCTTCGACGACTGACGAGAATCGTTAAACGAGATAGACGTGCAACACTTCCTCAAATTGCCGCGGATTTCAATGCTGGGGCATCAACAAGTGTCAGCGTGCGAACTGTTCAACGAACCATCATTGATATGGGCTTTCGGAGCCGAAGGTCCACTCGTGTACCATTGTTGACTGCACGGCACAAAGCTTTACGCCTCGTCTGGGTCCGCCAACACCGCCATTGGACTGTTGATGACTGGAAACACGTTGCCTGGTCTGACGAGTCTCGTTTCCAATTGCATCAGGCGGATGGACGTGTACGGGTATGGAGACAACCTCATGAATCCATGGACCCTACATGTCAACAGGGGACTGTTCAAGCTGGTGGAGCTTCTGTGATGGTATGGGGCGTGTGCAGTTGGCGTGATATGGGACCCCTGATACGTCTAGAGACAACTCTGACAGGTGACAGGTACGTAAGCATCATGTCCGATCACCTACACCCATTCATGTCCATTGTGCATTCCGACGGACTTGGACAATTTCAGCATGATAATGCGACACCCCACACATCGAGAGTTGCTACCGAGTGGCTCCAGGAACACTCTTCTGACTTTAGACACTTCCATTGGCCACCTAAATCGCCAGACATGAACATTATCGAGCATATCTGGGATGCCTTGCAACGTGCTGTTCAGAAGAGATCTCCACTACTTCATCTCTCTGTATTAAGGCGATTTTGCTGGACAAACTTAATTTCTTAATGCGGCAAGCATTTCAAATTTTGCTTGCGTCGCTCCGGGGCACAATTCTTCCACTTTATCGTTTATTTCTGCTAACATTGTTGACACGTATTGATATATTATGAGAAAAAAGACCCTTCTAACACCAATTTCATCGCAAAAGTTTACAATAGGATCGTTTTTATCCCAGGATGAGATAAAAAAATAAAAATATGACTCGAATCTCTTAATTCAATTTATGTACGCTTCTTTCTCTATTATAGTCGTTACGTGAGAAAATAGTCTTAAATAAAAATTTGGTTATTTTAAGTGAAATTTAATGTGACACTGGTGGAAACAATTAATATATACTATGCAAAAGCGAAGTAAACAAATAACTAAAAGAATGAATGAATGAGTGAATGTGATTTTCATAGAAGTTGACAATAATTTTTGCAATATAATGAGTGGATTTGAGGGCAGATCTAATAGTTTTTCAGAGGTTGAAAAGTTTAAAACCTACTTCACATCTCTTCATGAAATTTATTGTCAAATTAAGCTACGTAATAGTGAGTTTAAATTTGTTATTTTTGGAAAAATCGTTGCAACAGTGCTACTTTAGATGTGCTCTTGAAATAATTCAATGTTCCAATGAATAGTTTTAACCCATATCTCAAATAATCGTCCATATCGAATATAATCCAATCTCGAAATGTATTACGCCTTCTAATATTTTGTGATGATTTATTTCACCGAAATGGAACAATCATATTGTTTGATGGATTCAGATTTACCAAGGCCTTGCATAAGGAGATGCTTTTGGCAAAGGAATTGCTCACTTGAATGATGTTATTAGCTATATAATATATTTCCTCATAATAGAAATCTTGTTTCCATCAGAACCTCTCCGTATACGGAAATCCTATGCATACCACATAAGAGTAGAATTACATGGGCCCGTGGGACCCCGCCCCCTAAAATAAATTCAAATTTGACATAAATGTGCACCTGGGTCTCATTTTATGTGATAATTGTGTACCGTTAAAAAATCGTGTTAAAAAAGTTGCATAAAAGTGATTTATGCAAAGCATAAAACTGTTGTTAATGTACTACAAAATACACAAGAAGCAATTTCAATGCATGTGTATTTAGGAATGTATTCCTAAAAGAATCTTATTCATTAAACACACAAAAGAATCAATAGGTTGGGATAAATGAAAAAATTAGTTTTTGAAATATCGCGCGAACACACAACATTTTAGTCATCGTGGTTTTCTCTTATACCACAACAAATTCGGTTTCTTTTACTGTATTATAAAAATCATTGGTCGAAATGTCGCTTGTCTTTTCAGTTTGTGTTATTTTTTATGTGTTTTTTTTTCTTTTCATAATTCGTTGTAACTGATCATACTTATTATCAAATACCTTCAAAATCGGGCAATTCGTTCAATATATGGAATCACTAACGACGAAATGAGGTTCCAATTTGTGCATTCCAACCGTATGTCTGTAAATGAAACGAGGGAAAAATATCGTGTTACTGCTAATCGTATAAAAATTATATTGTTGAAAACAACAAAGATACATTGTATGCATATTTGTATATTTAATATATGCTAAATCGCTCGCCCTCCCCACAATTTTTCAAAACCCTACGCTGACGCAAATTCTTGAGACTTATCCTATTTAAAATCAATGAGCACATCGTCAGGCTAAGTAGAGAGTTATGCGAGGAGACAGGCCTGGCATTCATAACTACCACTGTAAATGCGCCCTTAGGCAGTGTTATGATCTGGGATTCCTTCAATTCATCTATCTTTTGGCTCAACCATATCATATAATAACAGCATGAAATGATCTAATAGCCTTAATTTACTAAAGAACAATGCATGCTATTGCATGCATGTCTTACCTGGAGTCATAAATACACCCCAGAAATCAATGCCAAGACTAATTTTGCCCAGAATGTGGAAGGTTAGTAAGGAAAATATGGAGAATCACTTTTTTACATGAACTGAAAAGAGTTGTTTTAATAGTCTTAGATTAAGGTCGAAATAAATTCATTCTTTGGAACTCGGAAAATTTGAAAATTAAGTATGCTAATAGAATGTGGTACCCTGTAACAATTTTTTATTTATCAAATAATATTAAAACCGGAGACTGCTAAGAAATACCTTTCAGAAATATGCAGAGAACATTGAAATGAAGGGGAAGGAGAACATTTATAATTTATCTTTATTCCTCCGCATCCAATATTTTAGCCAATAGGGGCCGCGCTGACAGACAGAACAGACACATAAAATAGCAACACCGTGTTCACTTGGATTTCGCTTCAATCGCTTACTGATGAAGGACAGAATGTCATTTTTAAGGGGGTCGATACGCTCTACTGAACATAAAAAATACATATGACGATGATGTCATTATTACAAATAAATTTGACACCCACGTATTAGTAGCTCAAACTAGAGCTATTTTTGTTTAGGAGAAAAAGAGACGCCGTCCTCATCCCAGATTCGAACCAGGGTCCCCGCTTTGAGCTCGCGGTGTCTTGACCTACTAGACGAACGAGGACAAGAAAAAACGCTTTTTTCTCCATATATTAAGTTGTAAGATATTATTACCCTTCGCAAGGTGGCAGATGCTATTATTTAATATGTTTTCCGTTCTGCCAGAGCCTTTCCTAAGTGATTTACCACCCTCGGGGCGAATTGAAAAATGCCACCCACACCCTTTTACTACCATTACTCTTTCGACTAGATCTCCCTCTCTACCACCACCAACACCCAGCGGTAGAACAATGTAAATCTTCTATTATACTTTTAATCATTAAACCCGTTAATTATATTTATATTTTAAACTTATATTAGTTATTTTGTAACGTTAGGGTATTGTGAATAGTAAAACAATTGCTACATGTTATAATGGTTTAATTTCAGTATTTTATATTTTTGAAAACTGAGGTATTAAAGGAGTAATATTTCAAACACAGCTTATGTTTTCAGAGCTAGAAGGCTTATATATATATATATATTAGATATAAAAGAACTTGTGTGCAAAATTAAACAATAAAACATAAAATATTTTTATATTCGTCAAAATAAAGACTTATTAAGTAATTGTCCCGTATGCTTTTGAAAACAATTCGATGTTTTAATTTTTCTTCTTTTTCATTTTTTCTCCTCATTTGCTCAGTTTTTTCTTTGTTTGATTTAAAATTAATTTTTTACGCTATTTTGCCGCCTAGGTGATTACCTACTCTGGCCTAATCGTAGAAACGATTCTGGTTACTGCTACGGCGATTTAATGTTTAAAATGTGCTTTATCCATGAAATAAATTACACGAATTATTTGCATTAGATTTGACCATTGCACAGAACAAATAACTAAGGACATTGATTTCTGAGTATTTATTTACGTAAGTGTATTTGCATATGTGAAATATACATTTGATATACACACAAAAACAAATTGAAAGCATTATATCATACGTGTAGGAATAGGCGTAGCTAGGGGGTGGTTTTGGGGGTTGTAACCCCCCATTGCAATGAAATTTTGTATATTTAACATAGGAATATATGAGTTGTAGCTCTGTAACCCCTCCCATTGAGCCTATAACCCCCTTATGAACTTTCTGGCTACTTTAAAATTATATTGATGCGTCTTTCTAGCGTTTATTTAGTTTCTGCAGGGTTTCAAGCGGGTTATGCTGAGCATTTCCTCGAGATCCACAGGCATAGGCGTAGCCTTGCCTGTTAAATCTTTCAATTTGTGTTAGTGCTGTAATAACAGTACAATTGCCCACTGGTCAAAACATGAAGCGACTGGAGCATGCTTTTTTTATTTGCAAAAATTACGTATGAAAGTCTTCCTGTGACTTTATGTGTTGACCATTTGGCAATTGTAAGAACCTAGAGAAGGGCCTTATAAACCTTACATACGAAGAAAATGAGCTTCATTCTTGAGTCCACACTGGTTAGGGCACTCCGTTTCTGAAGAAAGGTCCCTGGTTCGACATCGGACCGAGAATGTGGTTTTTTTTTTCCTTTACAAAAAATTTCGAGTTTAAGATTAAACGTGCATTTTAGAAAATATCGTCCCTAATACCGGCTTACAAATCTTTCCACTCCCAAGCTTTGTATCATCAGCGAAATTAAGTCGACGGAAAACAACGCGAATTATCAATAATCATACTTTATTTAATCATTTAACTAATGGCGGGAGTTTGCAAATAAATCCCTGACAAGACTAAAGTACTAATCAAAATGTCATAGCAGCTGTCGCATTTATAAAACTTCCATTAGGAAGTAACCGACATTTTAAAATTGGGAAATCTCGCGTCCTTCGAGGGAGAGTTTAATATTTTCACGTGAAACACGTGCCTTTCTATCCTCTCATTAATTTTCTTTAATCACCTCAACTCCGAGCGACATCCATTGACCCTCGCTGTTGCCCAGTTTAGACTAGGGCCCTGTTCTTAATGAGTTAGAACTTTAACGAAGGGGGTGATGTTCGACAGCCGGCAATGTTCCAGAGGTAGCCTGTATTCTAGTCTCCAATGATGGTTACTAAATGAGGCGCATTATAATAATTCTAACTTCTTGCTTCTTATCCCGACAACGTCTATCAAATTAATGAATTGTGAAACTCCAAATCTGCGTTTTTTTCTTCGTTAACATAATTTCTTTATTATTATAGCCTTCTGAAATAATGTGTATTGCAAGATGTAATTAAAAATACATTAGCGTTTAGGCCTCGGGTAAAAGCGTCCAAAATATCTTACATAAAATCGTAATTTTCTTGAGCGAAATGTTTTGCTAAATTGTCAAAGAACGGGTGCCAATTCTCATCTTTTATATTTAATGATGGAAAAGAATAGAGTTCAAGATTTTTGGCCCTTCTACAAATTTAAATATTCTTTTAATTCTTACCGAGGTCAATAAACTGATTTCCAGTTCTTCATTCTATTAAACCCCCTCTTTACCCTTTAACGACTTCACTCACGCTGCCATAGGATTTACAATTACACTGACTATATTTTCTCTATTTTCTTTAGAATAATTAATAAGCTGTTATTTAAATTTGAGCTTTCAATTTAATTAAGCGAACTTAGTAAACTTTTAAATTAACATTGTAAACCATTAGTATTTTCCGCACAGTGAACTTTAATTTTACATATTATTAAATATTTTAAAAATTGCAAACTTTATTTTAAATAGTGCGATCGAAAAGGTCTTAAAAAAATAACGATTTTCGTACGGCAAAAGAAACCAGGTGTTAAAGTAAATTTAAGGAAAATATTTTGCATTTAAAAGATTTTTAATTTACATTAAGTTATCGACTAACTTAATATGAAAATATTAAAAGTTTTTGTATTGTCATCTGATACAGCAATTGTTTTTCCATTCCACTAATCTCTCTTTAGTGATATGTGCATCTCCATCTTTACAAACTTTAGAAAATCTGATGTCAGTTACCCATGCGGAGGATAATATTAATAATACCTTAACATCTTTACATACGGAGAAAGAGAGCGTTGTTTCCTGTCCTCATTCGTCTAGCGGTCCAAGACACTCCGGGCTAAACGGAGGGACCCTGGTTCGAATCCAGGATGGGGAAAGCGTCTCTTTTTCTCCAAAATTACACAAGCTCTAGTTTGAGCTGTAATTAAAACGTGGGTGGCAAAAATTATTGTATAATAAATTCCCCCACGAAAACTCACAAAATTCTCGCCCCGGAGGCTTTCTTGTGTTGACCATATTTGGCAATTGTGTTATCCCTGCGGAGGGTAATAATACCTTAACAACATTTCTTACGGTCATTTAATCTGGGGATTTACCAAAAAAAAACCAACATAAAAATGATTCAAACCTTATAAAATAGGTTCTTATACATAACAGAACTAAAGAAAGCATTGGGCATGGCTTGTTCTACGTACCCATAACATCTTTCCAATCAACCAACTACTAAATTATAAGCTGGCAGTTATCATCTTCACACGCTTAAATACTATCCATAATTCATTCTGTTTTAACATTCAACTACTTGAGCACAATTTTTCAACCACAAGCAGCAATGATTACAGAACACGGTGAGCTAGAATCGGTTTGGCCTTCAGAAAAACTGGGAAAGCTGGCACAAATGTATGAAACGCTTTGTCGCACACAAGTAAGTCCTTATAGGTAATTAGTTTCCTTAAATAAATTCAAACACAAATAATAAATTTATTCAAGTTATAGGGACAACCTGGAATTTTATGGCAGTTTTTTATATTTCGGGCTAATTGGCAAATTATTAAATAAGGCAACTTGATTTCATTACATTATATTTGGAACATATTCATTAAAACATTAAAGAGAAATTGGGAAAAAAGAAGGTGAGAGGGGGTTTAATATTGTGGTGAGAGAATTGACAGGAAATAGATGACATGTCTTCCTAATTACATATCATGCGTTTGTATATACACTTATCGAACAAGTGTATATACATATCATGCGTTTGTATATACACTTATCGAACAAGTGTATATACATATCATGCGTTTGTATATACACTTGTTCGATAAGAGTCATTTTTATATTTTGCTATGTATAATAACTTGACTCATACCTTATTCCTGAACGTTTTCGTTTTTTTCCATAATTTAAGTTATATGTTTGCAATATGAACAAATATATTCTGATAAAACGAAATAACGATTCACCAGGCAGTTATTTAGAGACAGAAGATTTTTTGTCATTGGAGTGATTTATTATTAAAATAAATACTAAGAAAATTTTGAAAGTTACCTACCCTTTATCAAGTAAGGAAAGCTGAAAAAATGAATGACGATGAGTAGAAAAACAAATACAGAATACAAAACAAAAGACAAAAAATAATATAATGTTGATTTTTAAGTCGCGAGGGAATAAAGTTATGGAGAAAATGAAAAATGGAGAGACACTTGATGTTGGTAGTGAGAAAAATTATTATTTAGAACGTTTGTTTGCAAAAATCTTGTAAGGCTTTGGGAGTGTCTTAGATTAGTTTATGGCAAGATGTCCGATTCTATGGCTTTCAAATGATTCCAGAAGGAGCCTGCTGCATAGATTTGTGACGCCTTGATGTAAAATCTCTAGAGAATTCCAATCAGGTTGGTTTTCTTGATGCATGTGTTCAGAGAGTTGACTTGAAAAGTCGCCTTTGGAAAACGGCGTTTAAACGTTCTTTTTTACGTTGTTCCAAAAGTCTGCAGGTTTGACCAACATTCGGGAAGAATGCTCCTTGTCTGGATTTGTCTTTTCTCATTTTTGCTCAGGTGGACATAAACTAGTTATCCTTAAATATCACTACACTGTATATCTCTGTACAATAAAATTTTAATGCAATAAAAAGTTCATGATCTCTCCAAAATAAAGTTATTACTTCGAAATCAAAATTAGTTCGCTTTGTCGCTTTAAACAAACTCTAGGGCTCTTTTGAGAAATTAAAAAATATCGATGCTTTAATCCAAGACCGTAGCCAGGATTTAATTTCAAGGGGGGGTTCAAAAATTTTTACCGCATGCAAGGCCGTAGCCAAGTCCCATTAAAAATTTAGTTTCGGGGGCCGGTCCCTAAGACGGTCCCCCCTCTGGATACGGGCATACTTTAATCTCTAATTTCTTAATTTGATAAAAGCATATTGTGATGTGAAAGTCCTATGAACTTAGAAATTTGAGCGTTTGTTTATATTTCATGTTGACAAAAATTCTGCTCCCATAGTTATTAGAAACCAGAATGATTGGGAATAAACTGTCAATATATTCCAAGACACATTTCCAAATTTGAAGCAGAAATATCCAGAACTTTGCAGATATGTGTAAACATGTACATGCTGAAACTCATTATAAAAACTAATAAAACGTATAAAACGTTAAAATTAATAAAATAAAAAATATTGAAAAGTTAATAAAATGAAAAATATTGAAAAGTTAATAAAATGAAAAATATTGAAAAGTTAATAAAATAAAACGTTAAAACGTAGAGAAATAATAAAACAAACGCATAAAAATTAATAAAACGTATAAAACGTACAAACAAATAGAACGCAACAAAATTAAAATGCCTGGAAATATTCGACGAAACAATACGCAATATAAATGAGAGACAAAAACGCTATAAAAACGTATTTATGGCAAGATTGAGTTCGAGCTATGCGTTTCGGGCGATAAAAGTTCGCCCTTCTTCGGGAGTGAACACGTGGAATATCGTCAACAAACGAGGTTGATTCGCGGATGTAACTAGAGTTGAGTTATTAAGTGAAATGTTGACTTCCAAAAGTTGGTTTTTGGACTGAAAAAGATGGTTTTTGTGTTGCGGCAAATTTTGCTAGAATTTACGAAATTGTAGAAAAGTTGGCTGCATGTTAGCAGAGGTATCAATTATGACGGGATGATAGACTAACATCAAAAGGAGTTAGGTGGAGTACATTTCGCCAAGCTGAGCTGAAGGAAGGAGTTGAGCTGTGGTCATTCACAATGGAATCACGAAACATGTTAATGAAGAAACTTTGACGAAGCAAAGAAATTTCATCAGATAAGGAGTCCGTTGACGAACAGAACTGTAGAGCCCGGAAGACATAGGTGTAGAAGGCGGACATGTTTTGTTGATACGGATGGAAAGAAAGATTATGTGGAGGGAGAGCAACGCTGAAAGGCTTGCGGTACACCGAAGTATCGAAATAGTTATGATGTTTATTAATCTGTATATCCAAAAAGTGAAGGGAATCATCTTCTTCAATTTTAAAGGAGAAGTTAAGAGCAGGATCCAAATTATTGATGGTGGGAAGGAGTGCTGAGATTTGATCTGGAGGACCGTCCCACATAATAAAAATAGCATCCACGTAGCGCACCCAGAGTTTAAACTTTACACAGTTGCGGAGATTAGATTCGAAAAAATATATATATATATATATATATATATATATCACAAAGGATTGGTGGAAGTGGGTTACCCATGCCTAAGCCACTGGTTTATTGGTAATGTTGTCCGTTGAAGACAAATGCACTGGAGTTAACAAAGATCGAGGTGAGATGGGTAATTTCAGCAATTTCTGGTTGTGCAAAGTGGAATTCAGAATGACGAAGTTTAAGGCAATCAAGTGCACCTTCGACTGGTATGTTGGTGAACATGGAGTTTGTTTGTTTGGCTTTTTTATGGCGCAAGAGCATCTGGGCTATACTGCGCCAAACATGGTAAAATCAAAGACTGTAGTAAAAGCCAGTACTTTTTAAAAATTTTAAAACGTGCGTATGGTCAGCATGGTCATTTAAAATGTCAGAGAGTGATGAAGAGTTAAAAGTAAGAGTGCGGGCAAGTCTATAATAGGGGCATTGAGTTAAAATGTGTAAAACACTCATGGGGCTCATGTAGGGAACTCATCTCATGGGGCTCACGGAACATGAAGTTCACGTTTAACGTATCTATGGAGAAGTTATCAGGTGAAAAAGAAAGTAGTTTCTTGATGAAGTCTAAAGAATTCTTGCAAGTGTGGATATTGGCAGAGGTAAGAGGTGAGATGATGGAAACAAGAAACTTGGCGAGTTTATGAGAGACCGCATAGATACACGAAGTGATGGGTCGGAACGGTAAACCGTGTTTATGAATTTTTGGAAGGGCGTAGAAACATGTTGGAATTAAAATGCTTTAATTTGTGAATAATTTTCGAATTCAGAAATTGCTACAAATTTATATAGTAAGTTTAAAAACGTAAAACGTAACCTGTCGGTTCACCTTGGAGAACTTTTTCCAAAACGTTCTTATTCAATGATGGTTGTCGACTGATGCAATTAATCGACTACCATCATTGACCGAGAAGGGTTTCAAACAAAGGTTCGCGAAGGCGAATCGAAACATCAAAGTTTTGATTAATTAAGTTTATTTTTAATAATTTTGCTACACGATTCTGAACTCGAAAATCATATATAATCTAAAATTCATTGTAAAAATATTCATGAAACAATAAATGATTTAATCCATTCCGAACTTGTTTCTCCACGTCTCTTGGAGATAAAAGAAAGAGCTTTTGCGCGCATTTCGAAATCTGGACGTAAGATAAACCTAAACACCAAATGAACACCATTTCAGTTCCATCTTCCGCCATCATTCAGTCTTCTGAAGAAGGTGCCTGACAACGAGATGAAATTTAAAGACACATAACCGTGCACACAGTGGTAAACTATTGAATGCCAAATGCCAAGAACATGGAAAGTAATATTTCCTATTTTTAGAAATTTTTGATAAATACTCGACAACAAAAGTCAGTTAGTTAGGTCTACATGGAATTAATAAAAGACAGACGATTAAATTTAGAAAGAATTAAAATTTAATTAAACCGAGAATATGTATATATTACAAGGGAGTGAAACTCTGGAATTCGCTACCAAAGAAATACAAAATGATGAAACAATAAAAAATATAACTCAAATTTTCTGAAGCGTCAGTAGTAGTCAATTGTCAGAAATAATCTGCTGAGTATCTAATCAAGACGCCGGCTTCGGCTGAGGTGGCTGAAATCTTGGACGATATTTTCCATTTGCTGTTTTACCAGTTTTTAACATTTTGTATGCAAATTTCTTCGCTGAAACTTTGCATCTTTTTTGTCATAAACAACTTCAAGTTGTTCAAACCACAACTGAAGAAATACCTAATGGACAGAAACAAGTAGAGAGGTAGACTGGGATGGAGAGCATTACTTGTATAGACTTATATTTATTTTTTCCCGGTCCGGAACAAGTTATAATTATGTATTTTATCCGAACCTCCTACATTATTTCAATAAATAGAAATGTATTAATATTATATACACGTAATCAAGTATTTATTACTCTATACGCTATTATTAATATAAATGGTGCAAATCGAATAAGATAGAAAATAAATATTATAATCAATACTGTCATTAAAATTAGCAATAAATATCGCTACTAATTAAGTTAATGAAAGGAAAACGAAAACCAAAGAAAGAAATAAAATACACTAAAGCTGAAATAGTATATTCTCTGCACACCCAATTATATCATATTTTCGAAAGCACCAAGTAGAGGGTTTCAAAAGTGTTAATTCGTAGTGAAATAAAATATCAGTATTTTTCACTTAGATTTATTTTTTCGTGAACAGGACTTTTGAAACATAGTTAACATTTTTTCTTTAATATTAAACTTTTATAAACTAGTACTTTCAGGAAAATGTGCTTAAAGTGGGGTGCGGGATGTATAATACACTAAAACCTCAAGTAAGCTTCGCTAATTAGTTAAGTGCTGTTGACTGGGAGCGAGGGAATACGTTACTTTGTTTTTCGTCCAATTATTGTTTTCCCCAAGGGAAAGCAAGAATTATCTTTTTAAATAAAAATATTAAAGTGTAAAAATAATATACAAAAAAAATATTTTAAAACGCAAACATTTTTTCATTTTAGTTTTCGAGGGAATACTAGAGTGTTATGAATTATGGTCATGCCTCATAGTTTTGGTATTATAACTCAAAATAAAAATTAATTAAAAAACTCATTAATTAAAAGCTTCCAGGTAATACATTTTTAGTTTAATTTTAAACAAAGCTAGATTCTATGTTTTTCTATCAATCAATTGTTTAGTAATTTTTGGAGATATTGGGGTATCGGGTATCAAAATGAGCTTTCCTTATCGATTGAAAATAATTGAAAAAGTGTCAGTTTTATTAGTTAGAACCAAAATTAATTAGTACCAAGTGTTTTAGAAATAATTTAAAAATGTTTATAAATATTGGTTTTTAAACAAGTTTTTGTTCAAGGTTAGAATATTAAACAATATATAACATCAGTATAATCGATACGGACCATTTTTACTCAATCCTTTCATATGCAATGTACAAGAACCAAAATATAAAAAATTAAGTTTAATAAACCATATATTTATATAAAACATTTTTCTTTAATTTACTTTTATCTCTACGTTCCATATATAGCGCTAAGAAAAAGAAATGCAAAATATATATATATCGGTAATAATAATGGAAAGAAAGTTCAGGAAAAAATATTTTAATTTATATATTTACACTTACCCAAGGGAACAAATAAAAATTTAAAACACATTTCACATAAATTTTCTTTTTCGCATCTTCCGAAGTTCCCATGAGAAAAAGGGATTGATATGGATCGCCTTGAGAGCTGAACTTAATATATATTTGGTTCAGCATTTGATTTTGGTTGAAGGCGTACTAACAGGAAGAAAGAAATTTCATAAAGTGTTTCCAGAAAGCCGGTAAAGGAATGAAGAATGGCGTTTTCCCTCCTAGGGGATAGGATTTAAAAACTGACGTGAAAAGTGTTTTTTCTTTAAGAATACTCTTTGAAATAGCAATGATTGCACAAAACCCAGATACGTAGAAGGACTGCAATTGATTACTTTTTTGCTTAATACTAATTAAAGTGTTCCGTCTTCACCATGTTTGATGTCAGAGGGAAATTTCAATTCGAAAATATTTACTTATTTCTCTTCTTATAATGGGTTTATAGCGATCATGTTTACGTCTTTTTTTTTTAATTTGGAAATATCAAGTTTAGGAATTAGATTTTGTAAAAAATTAAAACAAATCCATTTACAATACTAAGAAAATAAATAATTTCAGGTAAAAATTTGACAAGGTTACAAAATACAAAGATTGAAAAATTGTAATCAAAAGTTTGTGGAAAACATAGCAAAAATCCTACTTATTATGAAAGAAGCCTTACATTCAATCCAAAAACTTCCAGCATAACCAGGTCACAATTAGGATCGACGAGGTAGCATCGTACATCTAATTTAAACGGTCGCTGTTTGCTTCACATTTCTAACATCATAAAAATAAATATCACATCTCAAACTCTTGCGGAGAATATAATAACAAAAATAATAATAATATATAAAATACATATAAATATATAGAAATATATGATCTGTACTGGGATAGAACAATAATAAATGACATGAAGACAACTCACAACCGACTGAACATGATTCAAATCATTAAAACTAACAAAACCGAATTCATTATACATATAGCAATTCTTGACGCAAACGACACACTGGCTACATACAAAATAAAAATTACCAAATATTATAACCTCCAGTAGTTTAGCATGATTTAAAAACGGAGCATTTCTACTTGTTCAACATCCCCTTCGTCAAATAATAAATTCACAGTTCACACATATATCATTATTAGCATCATGATATACATGAATTGTGATTTTTTTTTTTAGCTGAGGGGTGGATGATGAATAATTGTAGATGGCCTCTATTTTAAACGACGTTACGCCATTGATTACTTTAGATATGAAAAGACAGACATGTAGTGTATGATAAAGATCGATATATTGTACCCATAATCCTATCAGCCACACACAGGTCTAATGTCCACCACAATGTAAAGATATCCGGAAACACCAATGATTGACACCCAACACCTACGTTGAACGCAATCGTTGATACAGCTATAAACAGTTGATACAGCTACAAACATTATTGACACAGCTATAAATACTGTTGATACAGCTACAAAGAATACATTCTTAAACACACGCCGAACGATCAGGTACAACATCTGCATAGCTTACAGAAGGCCGTCTCGAGCACTTGGACCGTCTGTCTCAAATCTATACAGAGAGCTACGAGATCACATATATAATAATGTTACTCATGCATTTGAGGGTGTCCTATTCCTCAAATCTAAATTCACATATAACCCCGCAACTAAGAAGTAAACCATTCCACCATACAATTACACTGAAGACAAATATACACGTAATGTACTCACGAACATATCCGTGATGTCATAGAAGTCAAAACATTCATTCATTCATACATTCAATCAATCATAAAGCGCTCATATAGTCATTCAGTTATATCAATCACTCACACATTTACTTGATCAACCACTTCAATCAATCAATCACCCAATTAAACATATCACATAATCTGCTCAAATATTCACATGTTCTTTACTGATTGACCATCCTCAAATATTTATCTCAATCATTTCGCTATGGTTTAACGAGCATTAGACATTTAGACAACAAAACATTAGTATATTGGACACAGAACAATTAGACATTAGCATATTGGACATAGAACAATTAGACATTAAACATTAGACATTTAGCTGTTTGTTCTCCTGCTGCCGCCAACCTATTATAGAAGTAGTGCAAGTGTTTATTAGACCGGTTGCCTTTCAATACATTTACTGAAATTACATTATAATAAACTGGTCTAACCCAGAGTATTACGTGCAGCTAGAGGCGCTCTGAATTATTCATTTTTATAAATTAATATGTAGTTTTCTATTTCAGCAGTGCAAATAATATAAACTTATTTATGTATAACTTAAAAAACTCACCGAGAAGCTCGTCTCTGAATTTTTTCATTTCCTTTCATTTTTCCAATTTCCAATCTTTCATAAAAAATTTCTTTCTGATACTTCAGATATTGAAAAGTTAAAATAACAGACACTTAGGAATTTCCAAAAATATTCAGGATTCGTCTCTTTCGATGATTCCCTCCATTTTCGTAATATGCAAATTGTCTGCATATTAAAATCAATTTATATTTCGTAGAAATCCACAAATGAGGCTTTAATTCAAGAAAATATAATTATATCAAATAAAATTATATATCTTTTAATTTCCATAGAAATATCTTGTTCTAGACTTGTCGTCATCCATCTTTTCAGTAAAACTGATTATTGTTTGATATAAAACTTCCGAAAAGCTTTTGTTCAAATTTTTAGTGCTCATGTCATTTCCGTATTGTTGGAAATTGTTATACAACAATTTAAATTTCTTTTTTTTATTTCAAACTTTTGTCAGAATCAATCGTTTTCGCTTTTCATTGTTAAACTTTTAATTGCTGAAAAAAGCAAGAGCAAAAATCTTATTCAAAAACTCCAAAATCTTCCAAGTACAGTACGGACAACAACATGTAATCAAGGGAGATACTTTTTTTTCTGGACACCTTCATATAACATTATATTTAATGTCTTTTCAATCAGGATAGGATTATTGAAAATCACTGTACGTGTATAAAAGCCACAAGTAACCAATTTTAGAACTTTAAGATTCATTTAAAATCAATTTAATAATTTACTTATTATTTATATGAAACAGATTTACGTATATTAGAATTTGAAGATAAATTCATCATTAATATTTTTTCCACGGTAGAATAGTCATGCATTTGATGCCTAAGGGGAGAATTGATCGTAAGATAACAGGTCACATGTAAAATTTCGGATCCAATTTCATGTGTTTTTAAAAATATTTGAGAATCTAGAATAAAAAAAGAAAAGAAATTTTAATACCTCTCTGCCCATATGCTTCTTCTTAAAAATAAGTTGGGTCACCTATTCCACAATGGCATATGAAAATATCGAGCATATGCTACGACGAGAAATAATTTAATATGTTCATTATTATTTATTAGGCTATAATATATTCTTACTCTTCACAGGGATAACGTGAGATACGGGGATGTAAAATTTATTTGTAATTATTAGGCTATACTTTAATATTTTTTAAAATAATAAAAATAACGCTGCAGGTGCTTGCTTTACCCATACGTTCCCTTTTCACTTCCCGACCAAATAACTAATTTTCGCTATTCCATTAGACACAAAACTAGTTATGGCTCTCAAATTTAGATTAAAATTTGTAAAACCACTTCCTGGAAAACTAAATAATTTGAAGTTGCGATTATTAGAAAATTGTTGAAATTCCTGCTTTATCCGAAATTTTCTAATTGTTCTTGATATTAAAAATCAAATGCAATCTTTAGTATCATTACTTATACTTCTAGGAATTTTTACCGATTTTTTTACCGTTGTATTACCTCATTCAAATCAATTTATTTCGGAATAAAGTAACAATTTTCCCTTCCTTTCAAGTAAATACTTTGCTCGTCTGCGGTCCTTTTCCGTCCTCTACTCGACCTCCCCTTAAACCGTAGTTTTTAATTTAAATTTAGTTAATTAATTTTGTTCCAAAAAGTTTAAATTAAATTATATGGTTAGACTACACATCCTCATTCCACCTGGTCTAAATTCCATATTTTAAACATAATCTGTGGCATTTTAAATTAGCCTCGATTGGTCAATTTAAGAACACCTGTTTATCCTTCCTTAATTACGCCCACTCTATGTAGATATAAAAATTTTCGTTAGCTCCTTTTCAAGGATTTTCTTTAATTTTCTTTAATTTTCAGTTATTTTTTTCCTCCCAGAAACTTCACGAAAAACAGGATCCGGAAAAGTGACCTACAGACTCCCGCATTCAGAATTTCTTCCTGCAGATATTTCGCCTCGGGTATCTCGCCCTTGTAGATAATAAGTAGGCTACAGAAATGTAAATAATAAAAAAAATATGACCTTCTGTATAATTTGTTTTTAAATTATTTTTAAGCAAACACTGGTCCACTCTTTTTTGAAAATAACATTCATAAAATGGAAATCGTTTATAACGAACTCCGATCATCCGAACTTCGCGTAAGCGATATTGCATTCCACGCTATCTTTTTAATTAAGTGCCTACTTCAAAAATATTAAGAAAAATTGTATAGAAGATCATTTCCTTTAAATGAAGTCCGGAATAGACGGATTCGTTATAAACGGCTTCCCAATATGAGCGCCTTTGCGGAAAAACTTTAAATGAGTATCCACTGAATAAACAATAATTAAACAAATTTTTATAGGAAGTCCTCTCGGTTAAGCGAATGTCGGATGACCAGGGTTTTACTTTAAAAAATTGTGTGTATTTTTTGCTTTTTTTTAGTCTATACATTATATAAAGGGGCGAAATGGCTGGGTAAGGTTCTAGAGACCACTTCTCCTTAAGCCCTTTAAGAGAATACCGATTTTATTGTGCATTGGTTTAAAGTTCGAACACTGATTTATTTCTAAACATATGGTTTGTTACACTTTGGCTCAAAAGATCAATATAGTAGAAGCAGATGAAAGAGGGAGAAACAGAGGACATAGTATTCTGTAAGTTATTTATCCGTTAGTCGCTGTCCAAAACGTCGGCACACATATTAGAACTATTGCAATTCGTCACATCTGTTAACTACCCTTCGAAAGTAAAACAACGTCTGCTTCCCCGAGATTGCAGTTTGTCACATATTGTATCTTTCGTTAAATTAGAAACTCATTAAGAACAGTATGCGAGGCGTAAACAGACCAATGGGAAGCCCAACCGACGTTACACAAAGTGGAGATGACAGGAATCAGGGTGAAGACAGAGCAAAAGCGCAAGCCAACCAAGATTATAAAAGGACGAGAGGATTAAAAGAAACCAATGGTGTGGAAACGGCGACACACATTCCTTATGAAAATATGAAAATATTGAACATTAATGCAGGATAAATACCTATTCTGCCTTTATATTGCACTTACTGTTCATTTTATATCAGAATTTGGAAAATGAATAGGCCAGGGATTCCCAAACCTTTTCAAGCCGGAGCCGGATCCACTTTTATAGTAACCAAGAAATCCGCGACACCCCCTTTTTATAGTAACCAAAAGATCTGCGACCCCTCTGTTTGCCGCCGCCACATTTGCAATAATAAAAGCATTTTTAACAGAGTAAAGAAAACACATTAAATACAAAATTATATTGTGTAAATTACATATAATATATTAATTGTGTATATTATATTGCATATATTATGTTAATTTTATATATCAATGCATGTTATAGATATAAAGTTAACAACGATTAGTAGAATATTGCAATGTGTGTAGCTGTATTGAAATATAAAAGCGTTGGAAACATTTGGTATGAAATTCTTTATAAAAATAATTGCAACTAAAAATATTTGCATAAACGCCCCAGAAATCGGTTCATCACCCTCTTGAGGGTCGCGATCCCCAATTTGGAAACCACCAGTATAGGCAGTCAAAAATTAAACTAACACTTACTTCCGGACTATTTGTAGAGTATGAGAAATACTAGATGGACTATTTGTGGAGTATGAGAAATACTAGATGGACTATTTGTGGAGTATGAGAAATACTAGATGGACTATTTGTGGAGTATGAGAAATACTAGATGGACTATTTGTGGAGTATGAGAAATACTAGATGGACTATTTGTGGAGTATGAAAAATACTAGATAAATCAATCATAGGCCGTCGTAAAACGGCAAATTCCAATCATTATTTTTTGGTTTTTGTTCTAGTCCTGAGAGAAAAGTAATCATCACATCAAATTCTGTCGTGCAAATTATCTCATGGAAGACGTTTAATATGTAAAATCAAAACGTTTGTCAGAAAATTAAATAAGAGTAACACATGTTTAGCGATGCTATTAGTAGTTATCACCGGCTTTTAACGTCGCTATATTATCGCTAAATTAAATGCAGAAACACGAAATTTATCTAAATGAAATTATTTATTAAATTATTAAATTTTTCTTAAGTCGAATCTAATTTTATAAGGACATTCAACACAACATTCAAAATAAAACATAGACGGTACTGATGCAGGTTAGATAGCGAGTATTTGATGTCAGCAATCACAGTCCACAATGTTCTGACTAAAGGAAGAATATATCGCAGAAGTGACGTCAACTGATTGGCGATGCATAATTTTCATCTCGGACTAACAATGCATCGTTTGCATCTCGGATCTCTAAAGAGGATGTTAGAAATGATGCTACACATGTAAAAAATAAATAATAGCTTATGGCTAGGAATGGCACTGAGAAGAGTTATTTAAATTGGCTGTCACAACGAATAAAGAATTTGAATTAAACATTTTCAATTTCTCAAAACTTTATTAGGAATTGAAACAAAATTTGACTATTTATTTTCCATGAAATATTCATTTTGAAGATATAATTAAAACAAAATTCGCTTTTAATCGAGGCATTTTAAATCGTTCATATAAATATAAAAAATTAATTTGCATTTACGTGCTTCACGCAATTTTTTTTGGGGCGGGGGGGGGCTCGAGTGAAAAAAATAAGGAGATTTCTTTTTTCTTGAACTTTTTCGAGGAATAGACTAACCGCGTCTATTCTGTACACGGAGAAGATAGCAAAATAGCAATACAAGTAATACAGATTATTTATGTGTGTGAATAAAATTTTTATTCTAAATGAACATTTAAATTTTCTTTAAAGAATATTACGTCTTCTTCCCAGAATTTTAATTCGACGTTTTCGAAATTTGAATCAAAATATGGAAATTGTCTCCGCCAGCCCGTCATAATTACAGAAAAAATTAAATGTAAACAAAGTGGAATTGCTTACTGAAAACAAAGAATTTGTGGAGGCAACACCCTGCTTAATGTTACTTAACTAAAACCCACCAATTTCTATACTTCCATGATTCCAGGACACAAGCAGACAAATTTCTGTTACAAAGAGTATTTTCGAAGAAAAGGCGAATTCAACGGCACTTTTTAAATCCCATTTCCTTGGAAGAGGGGAAACAAGCTTTCCAACTGCTTTTCCCGGCTTTTTGGATACACTTTAAAAGATTTCTTTGCTCCCTATTCCAGTTTATTTTCGGCTAGAAAAAATTGCTGGACCAAATATATATTAAGCTCTGGTCTCCAGGCGATCAATGCGTGCCCTTTCTTTCTGAACACATCCCAGAAAATGTAAAATAGGGAAATTTAGGAAATGCGTTTTTCCCTTTTTTCTTTCGAAGAACTGTAAACATATAAATTAAAATATTTTGCTTTTTCTGAGGATTTCTTCTTGCCATTTCTTTCTTTCTCAGTCAGTGTTGAATTAGATGCCTATTTTAAGAATACAAAAATGACTGCAGATAATTTATTCCTTTGAAATTAAAGGAAACACCCTCATTACAGACACTCTCTGACAAGAAAAATTGGTCCGACAAAGAAGGGTGGCCATAAAAGAGGGGATAGTATTGTAGATAGGTTCTAATAATATCTAAACTAGGCTATTTAAATATATCCCAATAAATTATCAGTATTATTAGCTTCTAATATACAAAATATTTGAGAAAAAAAACGCTAAAACATAGTACAAAACGATTAAGGTATGTATAATTTTTTCCTTCATCATGTTTTTCTACAATTTCTTAATTTTACATACTGAAATTATTCTACATTTAATTAAATATTTACTTAAAAACAAAATACACATGATCCTTTTGAAATTAATTCTAAAATACAACATATTAAAACTATAAACTTAAGATTAATGAATAGGAAGAAAATGCAATTTTTATTATTTCATCTAACAAAACGTCTTATTTTATTACCCAAGTATTCCTCTATCTAAGAAGTTCCCACAAAAGTGTTTAATATAAACGAGCACACACACATGAAACTAAATTTTATTTGAAACTAAATTATAAATTTATTTCTTAAAAGCCTTCTTGTTTCGTAAAGTTACGTAAATGCATTTAATGAATTAATATATGTGTGAATATTAAATTCATTTGTACAATTAAGTTCAATTTTATGTAAAATTTACAAAAAACTTCTCTTTTTATCTAAGAATGCAGAAGACTTAACTACTATATTATTATATAATATAGATACTTAACTAATGTTATATAATATGGAAGCTTAACTAATAATTAAACTAAAGTATGTAAACATTTCACAACACGATGACGTTTTTTCCCGAATTCCAGCGGAGAAATATTCTCGTTTTAATTTATTCTTATTAAAACAATTTCATATTTTCCTGCTGTTTATTCTAAACGTGAGTATTTTTTTCTGAGTAAAAATAATAACCGAAGCAATGTATAATAACAATCTTCAGACCTTAGTTTTCACTCATCAATAACACTTAATCCATCACCATACTTCTCTTTTCCTTTTGCCTATTACGTATGCCACATTAAGCATATAAGTTGTTTTCAAATGCTTCATAACGTGTGGAAGTCATTCATTCAGCTTTCTAAAGAGACGACACATGAAAACAAAGCAAATAAGTGCAATGGATTAATATTTTATTTCTTTAGACAAATCTCATTTAGTTCTTTACCGAGCCCGATCAACTACATGACAATGAGGTGGGACGGGTATTTCATTTGTTTTCTTTCATTATACGAACTGGTTTACATTAAAAAAATTATAATTTATGGACAGTTTTTCTAACAGTAAGCAATTTTTAAACTTTCTAGATATTAAAATAGATTTTTCAGTGGTTTTAGGTCGCAAGAACGACGAAAGTTTTGCTGCTATGGGATCCTCAGTTTTGGAGGAATCCGAAACTCTACTGTCCGAAACAAATTCGGACTACGGTGTGCAGCAAAACGACATGAGTTCTACGATACCATTTGCAGTTACCGATTAATGGCTCTGTTCGTTACAATCACCGATTAATGGTTCTGTTCGTTACAATCACCGATTAATGGTTCTGTTCGTTACAATCACCGATTAATGGTTCTGTTCGTTACAATCACCGATTAATGGTTCTGTTCGTTGCTGTCACCTATTAATGGTTCTATTCGTTGCAGTTGCCGATTAATGGTTCTGCTCGTTGCAGTTTAAGATTAATTTCGCGGAATCCGTGTTAATGGTTCGATAGAAGAATGTGTTAACTTTAGTTTTAATACGCCCCCAGTTCTCCGAGGAATTCGAAACTCTTACGGTGTTTTGACTTCAATGAACTTTTTTTTGTTTTGCACCATTAAGAATTGAACTAAGTTTAAGGACACGTCAAGAGAACGCATTACTATTGCGCTACCACAAAACTTCTTATCAAAAGAATGCACCATAATATCACTTCGTTATCTTTCCATTAGCCATGATTTAGACCATTATAGACATCAGGTAGACTTTGAGGCCCATAGACATTGCCTATGCTAAAATTTCATTTAGTCCTTTAAAAATATAATAATAATATAAGTGGCGATAATTTTACAAATATTTCCTCATTGAAAGTAAAAGCAATTATCGATATAAAGCAGAAGCTGCGGCATTTATAAACGGGCCATCCGAAAGGAACCAACATTTCAAAATTACGGTCCTTGACAATTTTCCGGTATATTTAATATTTTGCTGTGAAACGCTTGCCGCTACTTTCTTTCATAAAATTTCTTTGATTACTTCGACTTTGCAGAACATCTGCCGATCTTTACTACGATCCAGTTTAAATGCCTCGTCTTATTCCTAATGAGATATAATTTAACATGGGGCGGATATTCAACAGTCACCAAGGTCTCGCAAGCTGACGTTTTGTTCTCAGATGATAGTTTCAAAATGAGGCTAATTATGTTTGCTCTAATTGTTTCTTGGTCATTGGCGATAGCGAGTATAAAATTGAAAACTAACTTAGCAACAAGTTCTCTATTTTTACCACTTAACACTACCTCTGTCATTAAGATTATTCCTTGTACTAATGTACAATGTATGCGATGTATTCCAATGGTCTCCGTTTATTTTTCCACAGAACTTGTCCTAATATTTATCTATCTTTTCGCCAAAAACACAAGCAAGCAATATTTTCAGATACACGTTAGTTTCTGTTCCGTGCCAAAAAATGTTCACTATAAAATAGTCATTTTCTTAAGGAGAATGTTTTGGTTAGGCGAACTAAGAATTGCTGCCAAATTGCATTTTTATGCTTAGAGCATCAAAGGAAGTTCTGTCTTAAATTTTGTCTCTTTTCAAAATAAAAATGTTCCAGTCATTCATGCAGCATCTTTTTAAAACAATTTTGAATTATCTTTCATATATATATATATATATATATATATATATATATATATATATATATATATATATATATATATATACAATGTTTTCTAATTTAAGTTATATACTGTTGTAATATTAAATCCATACGTTCTTTTAATCTTTCAAACCATTTGTTGTTGTAATATTAAAAATACTATTCATATGAAGCCTTTTTTAATTATGCACATTTTGCAGCTAATATTTTTTAAATAACAGTTATTTCGACACTGGCGTAAGGTTTAAAAACACGACGTTTCGGGAGCCAACTGCTCCCTTTGTCAAGTGAAGGCAGAATGAAGAGTTCGTGAAAGTCCTAAGCTTATATACCCGCATGTTGGGAATCCCCATCTGACGTCATCTGGTGCGGGACAGTTCCCAACTATGGAAACCCAACGACGCCAGATGAACACCCCCAACTCGAGGTTTTGCAAAAATCCTGTAAGGTTCTGGTAGAGGTTTTGCGATGTTTATTGCACGACTCCTCAAACCGTAGGTTTCCCATGATTCCAGAAAAAGTCTACTCCCCAGATTCGTCACATTCTGATGTAATATTTTCATCGAATGCCAATCTGGTTCGTGACCCTCCCTGAAGACATGTTCAGCCAACTGGTTTGAATCGTCTCCCCTAGCTACCGCACGCATATGCTCCTTCCCTCGTAGACGTATCGATCTTCCCGTCTGTCCAACATACACCTTGTCACAGTCTCCACATGGTATTTGGTAAATAGTTTTTCTTTGGCTAATATTTATTGATATTTCTTCATTTTTGGCTAATATTTATCCATATTTCTTCATTTTTCATTTTTGGCTGATATTTATCCATATTTCTTCATGTTGCAGATAGACGGAGAGTTATTTAGTTTGTTAAATGTAACTACGAAACCCAACATTTCGATTAGAGGTTAAAAAATGGCTTTTATTTGATGATACAAATTTCTTTATCCATAGTTCCAAGATTCGGAACACAAAAGCCTTTACTAATCCGTACATACAGTCCTTATTTATACATGTCCGTATAATGGTATTCTCAGTCCATAAAATCCCGAATTTCTGAAAAAAAATTAGCTTTAATCCAAAATCATATTTTAGCTTGTGTCTTTTACACGATATTTTAGTATTTAATACAGATTTTACTAATATAATTGGATCCAAACTCTGCGGTTTCTCAGCAAAATAAAAACATATTTCGTGTGGAAAATATCAAATATGAAAAATCAAAAAATACTTTTAATTTCCATACATCTAAACTCAAATTGGACTTTGGTTCTGGTGGCATATATTGAACCATCAATATAAGGAGCGAAAGTTATATATTTAACACAAAGAATAGCAACAAACAACATGATTTGAAGACACGTCAACACCTAAATTAAAAGTGAAAAATGCAGCAATATCTGTATGTCAACAACGAGTATAGGATTAGTTACATCATAACAGCTTAGTAAAATATACAAAAGGTTAAAATTCCACCGAATTTAGAAAGATTTTGCTAATCCAAATTAACGAGCGACTGAATTTTTCGGTATTGTTGTGTGTAATTCATTAGTTTACATTAAAAGAGGAGCCGAAAATTAATAATTTTAGCAAGTATTTATATATTCTCCCTACGTTTTCCATTTAACTTCTCCAGCTCTGGTTCCAATATAAACTGTAGACTTGAAATGACGTTGTTTTTATTGTTAAATTTGGATTTGACTTATTATATCCTGTTTAAATAAGATAGCACTTTTGTCCATTTAAATAAGTATAAAGTATGGTTGTATTTAATTGCAGTAATTCTCTCACCATAGTCGATTCCATTATTGGATTCGATGACCGAATACTGGCAAAGAAAAGGATGGTTTGAAAATGATTATTTTCTTTGCGAATATTTAATCCTTATGATTGTATTATTTCAATAAAATCCTTAAAACCAACGTTTTATTATTTGTTGAAACATCTGAGGAATTAAAAATATTGCGAGTGCATGTATACAAAAGGTCGTTTGATGACCAGTTTGCTTGTTTGTGATTTTACGAGGCACGGACAGCATGAGTCATGAAACACCGGGACCTATAATTTTCCATGGAAACTAAATCTCTGCTGCCAGGAAAACAAAACCCCGACCTACGAACGATGAGCAGAAAAATGGTGCGCATGCTAGGAAGCAATTAGGGCCAGAACCCAGTTATTGGCAAGATGGATGCCACTACGCCATTGTAGGAGAATGGTCTGATGTTCTTCTGAGGAATCTGAATCATTTAAAGCAGCTACCAAGAGCAAGTAATCGACAAGGATCATGTATCTTTTTGGCAATGTTTAAGCTCGGTTTACATTCAGTCAGTCACACTGCTTTTCGCGCTGCTGTATTTACTCCACAAAATGCTTTTGCGGCAGCATTAAAGGCAGTGAGTGTTTACATTGCCGCTTCATACTTTCTTCGCATTCGACCTAGGACAATGGAAGACGAAGAATTAGTTGCAGCTTCAGCGCTCTGCCTCCATTGGCTTCCGCAAAAAATTGCCAACGAAGGTCGCTGCAATGGCAAGAGCATGTTCAGCGAGAGTGACGTGCTTATATACTCGAGCTGCCCACTTTCATGCTCACTTCCCTGCTCACTGCCAGGAAAGTGGGCTGAATGTAAGGGAGGCATTGGAGATGGAACCAAGATCAACGGCATGTTAGACGAACTCCTTACTACTGCTCCACTGCAGCCACTTCATAGCAAAGAACACGTGCTGATTATATATTGACATGTATAGATAGTGCTGGCCAGCATCTTTTGTATATCAGGCCTCTAAGGTAAATGATAAGGATTTTTTTAAATTCAACGAAGGGTAATGTTATAAGAAACGAATTATAAGAATGGTGCTGTACGTAAGAAATTAATTTGAAAGGCTCAACATTTAAAAAATTAAAATAAAGCTTTCACCACCTATCAATTTTCATTAAAAATTAAAGCTTAAAACACCTTGAGCCACGTTAATGAGAATTTATGACACTGTGTATGAAAAGTGATTGTTCTTGGCGTTTTCTTTTTTCCGTCCACACTCACAAGTAAATTTAATTAGTTTGAGAAGTTTTTTTCTCCTTCAGTTTTTGCTGCAAGTTTGTCGCTTCAAAATAACAATTATATTTTATTAATAGATGATATGAACTTTTGTTAATTTTCAGATGCTTCTCAGGACTTTTCAGTAATATGGAAAGGAGCTTATTTGTAAATGAGAGAACGTGTATTTTATAATTTGCTCCCTTACCTGAATGGGAAGCTTTTTAAGGATTACAGAGGAAGTGAATTTTCTTGAAGGTTTATTCAATACAATTCTGCTTTGACACTCCATAATTTATATGGTTCATTCACGATAGTTCTCACCCTGACGTAGTTATTATTTTTAATAAATTTATTATTTCAAATCAATGTACTTTACAACCAACACATTTTATTTATTATACATAAATAATAACAAGCAAATATTTCATAATAAAATATTACAATATTGTCTCTTAATTTAGAGAAATCCTGCTAACTGATGAGAACAAACAATTTTTTTTAAAATCTGGATGAAGCTTTATTAGAGACAATCGAAGATCACCTCTCCTAACAAAGTCAAGAGTGTTGCTAATGAAGCAGTCAATAACCAATTATTAAATAATTTAATACCGCCTTGATGTTACATTATTTGATATTAGGAATAAATTTATTTTTAAGTCAACAGTTCGTGTTCCCCTGATTTCAGGATATCAACCCGCGGTTCCCAGGATTTTGCCATGGCTTACAAGGGAACCAAATGGCTCCCGTTGAGAACCACTGGTTTAGGCTACAACCGATAGGTAAAATCTAGGCACCTAGGCAAATAAAAAAATGTGCACACCCTCAGGTTAGAATCAAACCAGGAACCTTAATGCTATCGTTCCCTTTGCTTGACTATTGGACTATTTTGTAAAGCTGTAATTGGCCTTCTCTTAAATTTGCCGTAAGTTTGAATACGTAGCCTATTTTCATTTTTTTACCTATAAATATAGGTTCTATTATGAATCATGCAAAAACTGCTGAATAAAAATATTTTTACTCCATACCTCTCTTTCTCGGCTAAAATACATATTCTGAAAACATACAAAATAAGATATATTTTAATATACAACACATTTGAGTACGTTTTCCTAACAATTGCATTTCTGGCATGTGTAAATTTTAGCATATCACTAGATAAAAGCACCCTTTTTTTTTAGGACTCATTATTTTCTTTCTAAATTATGCCTATCAATCGTGTACTTTCCACTACTCAAGAATATAATGTATCGTCCGCAAACCATATTTTAACTTTTCTGATGAACGTTCTTAATTTACATCAATATATTGGGAGAAGCTAATATAGATAATACGGATAATTTCGGTGAAGAGAATTGCATTTCTCAAAGAATTTAACTGTGCTTAATATGCACAAAAGCGTTGTATATACTTTCACTGGTTGTGTATATGTAAATATTGTTTTTTAATTTGGTTTAATGTTATGCCTCCTGATGTTCAAATTTTGCATTTTTTTCTATATTCACACAAAAAAATTATGCAAAATACACGTATAAATGCAATTGTAATAGGCCCACTATTATTTTGAGCATATTTGCATGTACCTGTGATATCTATGAAACTTTTTCATTAACAAAGAATTTTTATTCAGTGTGAATACCTAGAGTAAGTATTATCAAAAGTACCACTTATCAAAAGAAAATATATTGATGTAAAACATGCAGTTTTATGCTATCATAAAATTACTCTACTGATCTAATATAAATCAAAGTAACTATTTTAAGCAAATTTGTATTTATATACCGAATTTCATTAGCCAACTTGGAAACAAAATATCATATTATGTATTAAACGGAGGGTTCTAAATTTTAACTAGAACTGTATCCCATAAGCTTACTTAAAAGTTTTCATTAATGGACTAGAAACCGTGAGGTAAATTATAATTTCTATAAAAAATGGAAATAATTCCAAAATATATGGAAGCAATTACTTTAACGTGTCTAGTATGATCACAGAGGGCACACAAGAATCAAAAAGAAATCATGATATCTAACGACATTGTTTTGAATCCAAGTATATTAAGCAATATATTTCTAACTTACTTGCAATAAATTATAAATAAAGAAAAAATAATTATCTCTGTGGGAGTAATATAAACTGATTAGTTACTATATTTTATCTAACAAGGGCACCACTTTTAGAATCTCACACTCTGAACAAGACATATCACAAACGATTGTCCATATATTCCTTATTAAAAATATGAAATCAGTTTTTTGTGAATAGCACATAAATCTTTTTATTAATATTTAAAGTCCAAAAATCACACTTTTTAGGTGAAGTTTGATATTTTTTTATTCGCACTATATATGAAGATAATAATTTTTGAACTCAATTCAAATAAACAGGGTGACGTTTAAGGGATAAAATTATAAAATTACACGAAAGGTCATTCAGAGTATTTTAAAAAATTGTATAAAAACTAAGCTTTTTAATACCAATATTTGGCGCATTTGGCTATGGTTTAGAAGAATTGGCGATACCGGTATGAAGTATAAATGTTTCATCAAAAAAAAATTGCAAACAAAATTGCTCTGGATGAAATCAAAATTGATGTAACACATCAAAATGAAATTATAAAAATTCAGTTTTTGGTGTATAACCAATTACGTGCTGAACAATATCTCCCTATGTTGCAATATTCTTGGTGTAACTGTAATCACATTCCTAGTGAAACTATTCAATTCAAAATATCGACGAAATATATTTTCGCTTAATTGATATGATTTGCAGTGAGACTGAATGTAATTTACATCCTTTTTAAAGTGCAGCCATTGTGAAGAACAATTACGTTTTGAACGTTTTTATGAAAAGTATCATCATCACAATTTATAAAAATAGTTCCGGAATCCGATATTTTGAGACATTTTTATAATTTTCTCATATTGAAAGTCTTTGATTGATTTACAATATTCAAACTTTCAGCGTCAAACTTTTACGAGAGCCAGTCGACTCGGCAAAATATATATATATAGTAGATAGATATAGTAGGATGTAGTAGGTAGATATATAAATAGTAGACGTTCAGTATGGTATAATGTTTGTCTAATTTTTAAAACAGATTTTTTAAGTATAAAATATTTGAAATGCCAGCTTCATTAAAACATTTTTCTTTATTAAAAAATTACGTAAAATATTTTGATGTTACGGCCATAAAATTTAGAATTTTTTCCTTTTTATTATGCCATTATATTTCCTAAAAATAATATCAATGAAGTTCGCAACATGTGGTTAATTAAATAATTAATACTTCATGCCGACATTGCCAATTCTTCTAAACCAGTGGTACCCAACTCAATTTAAGCCGCGGGCCACTTTTCCACTTTATTTTTACTCGCGGACAGCTTTAAAAAATTCTCATGCGTTTACAGCAAAACCTTAATGAAAAAGGGAGCTGGTTTTTTTTGGTTTTTTTTTTGAGGGGAAACGTGTTTGGAAAAAAAAAATAGAAAGAAATAATTTACAGAGAAAAATAACCTAATGATAATATAGTTGAAACTCGTTAAGACGAACACTTTTAAGACGAATTACTTTTAATACGAACCGTTGTATGAAGTTCCGTCAGATTGTAAAATACTACAAATATACCATCAATTTCATTTTTATATTTAATTTTAATATTTAATAATAATAATTTTTATAAGTATTTTTTAATTTTTTTAAATAATGATGCATCTGGCTGACCACATGGGATTCCTTCACAGACCACCAGTTGGGAACCACTGTTCTAAACCACAGCCAAACTCGCCAAATATAAGTATTAAAAAGCTTAGTTTTTATAAATTTTTTTAAAATACTCTGAATGATCTTTCGTGTAATTTTATAATTTTATCCGTTAAATACAATTACCCTCTTTATTCGAATTGAATTAAAAAGTTCTTATCTTCATATACAGTGCGAATAAAAAATATCAAACTTCATCTAAAAAGATTTTTGGACATCGAGTATATATTAAAAAAAATTTTTATTGCTATTCACAAAAAAACTGATTTCATATTCTTAATATGAAGCTTAGGGACTATCATTTATGATATGTCTTGTCTCAAAGTGCGAGCTTCCACAAAAGTGGTTCCCTTGTAGAAAAGGCTGAAAATTCTACTTACGAAAATTTTATGTTTTATAAATAAAATATATTTTATGAATAAAGCACGTTTTATGAATAAAAAGCAAGAAATGTTGGTTTCATCTTCTCCTCATTTGCTTAATTTTTGAAAATCCCATTGCTCCCTCTTTTGTCTCAGTTCTTGCAATTTTTTTTATTAGAGATGGTTAATTATACAACGTTAAACTTATTAAAACCAGTAATATACATGCCTCTTTCATAAAATGTTTAATGAAGGAAAGTGTGGTGATGCATTGTTTGGGAAATTTCATATCTGGGCAATAGGAGAAACTAAAATTCAACGGTAGATCCAATATTCGGAGTTACAGTTTCAAAATTTCCAATTAATAGTCAGCAGATGTCCCGTGATAAAAAGAGATTTGAGATATTATTTAATGTTTAATTTCTTTTAAGCCTATTGATTTGGAAAAACTAAATCTTATTCTAATAACTATTAAACTTCAATGCATATGGATTGAAGCTTCATTCTCCATCTGA
Source organism: Dysdera silvatica (assembly GCA_006491805.2). Lineage (NCBI taxonomy): Eukaryota > Metazoa > Arthropoda > Arachnida > Araneae > Dysderidae > Dysdera > Dysdera silvatica. Next base: position 53,723,447 of record QLNU02015003.1, read on the forward strand.
AACATATTTCTCAACATGTCAACAAGTTACCACAAACCATAGACGTACGCGACGTACGAAAGTTCGTAACGGGCGGGTGGTAGGCTCAATGAGGGGATTACAGAGCTACAACTCACATATTCCTATGTTAAATATACAAAATTTCATTGCAATGGGGGTTACAACCCCCATCAACATACCCTGCGCACGGCAGAGGCACAAACGTTCATTTTAATTGTTTCAAAACCATCTTAGGAAACAGAGTTACCATTCGTTATCTGAGCAGATATGTTTTAGAAACTGGAAAGCATTTCTGATATTTTTAGTAAATAAAAGTAGACAAATATAGGAAAACAAGTAAAGGAAAATTACACAAAAAGCTACTTACATAGGCTGGATGTTTTCAAAAGTTCAGTATATTTTAATACATGCAAATAATTAGGTGTTTATAGTTGTGGTACATCCCTTATTTGTTTTAAATCTAAAGGTATGTGTAATTTTTGATAATTTTACGTAATTTTTGATAATTTTACGTAATAAATTTCTTTAATTCCTGTACATAATTTTATCACTAATGTTTACCTTAAAGCTGCTGATTTGTTTAAGTATTTAGCTTGACATATAAAGCAATGCCCTGGTTGAATTTTTTCATATGTACTTAAGTCATATTGACAGACCAGACGATCTCTAATTGCTAAGAAAAATTAAAAGATCTCAATACTTTTAAAGGTATATTTATGAAAAAGTAAAATTATTAAAATAAAATTTAGTTGACGTTAGGCAAGGAATTTTCGTATTTACATTAAATTACTATTAAAATTAAACCGTGTCGTAAATTCGTATGAATTGCGAAATTAAAATCGTACAGACTTTAAATAATATCGAAGAAATTATATCACGGTTATTTTACGGCCATGTTCTCCTAACATAAAAATCCAGTTTGGATTTAATGGTGACAAACCTAGGTTCAAACACACCTACCCTATTACCACAATTAAATTACTATTAATTAGTATTAATTGTAGGCGTATATGTTAAGGATGTAATGATATTTGTTTAAAATAATAATATTGATTGTATTAAGGATAAAATAAAAAATTAATAATATAAATAATATAATAATGACTCACTTGCTAGTAAACTCGAAGCATCGCGAAAATAATTCAGCACAGTAAACATTATATATCATTAATTTAACAATGCATAGACACAGGTGGTCTAAATATCACCCCAGTGATTAAATCGAGACCTAATTTAAATGATAACAGGTCAAAGCTATCAAAAATTTGAGAAATATTATTTAATTTTTAACAGACTGTTTCACGTTATCTTTATTTACTCATTTCTAAAGGGTTCAATACTAGTGATCTTATCTCACTTTCCTATCTATTAGAGTTTCATTAAAGTTCAAGACTACAAAATCGTTTGTTATCAATCTTTCGCATTAGTTTTTAAGCTGCCTAATTACCACAAAGAGAAGATTTTTTATTATAGCGGAAGTTTGTTCTAGAGATAATATTTTTCGCGGCGGAAATGTCTAATAAATAATGCAAGTTCAATTTTACGATTTTTTCCTGCATGGAGAGAAAACGTTGTTCTAGATAATATTTTTTCTCGTAAAGGTGACACATTGATACCTCAAACAAATATTGACATTGTCAAACTTTTTCTTCCGTTTTAAACTAATCTTGACTAATGTCATATCGGAAAACGTTTGATATAATTATTGATGGATGGATGGTATTTTGTGGAAAACACGTTAAATCGGCATGTATATATATATATATATATATATATGAATAAATCAAAAACTATATAACGCAAAAATTATATTTTCCATATGATAAATGTATGCATATTTTGCAAATTTTAAACTGAAGCAATAGTATACTAAACATAAAACGCCAAATTCAGTTCTCTGCGCATTCTACGTCTTCCTTTTTCAAAAATTGGTCAGTAGCTCAAAATGAACAATTCGTGGAAAAAAATAAACCACAAAGAAGAAATGGGTTGCACAAAAAATACTAGATAGATTGTAGTCTGTTTATGCGTCCCACTGTTTCATAAAACTTAAGAAATAGGCCTTATATATATATATTAATAATCGGCAGAAATGCCTTCGTTCCTTAATGAATATATGAAGGTAAAATATTCTGAGTACCATTTAGAGGGATTGCAGTTATTTTGTCAAATATTTTTGTATCTTCACTCTTTGATTAAAATAGGATATCGAGAAATATTGCAGACATAAAAACAAGATATAGCGTATGGCGAAAAATAATGAGGAGAAATTAATTGCATTAATTTAAATAATTATATATTAGCAAAATCCCAGTTATTGCTTTCCATTGTTCTTAACCTACAAGTGTCTCATTTCCTCTTCGATATGTGCATATTAACAAAAACCTTTTGGATATCATAAACAACAAGCATTAAAAATTAAATCAAACAACAATGTCAATCAATCAACGTTTATTGGCGTAGTGATACCAACGCCGATGGTATGGCGTGATTAGATGGTGAAACGTTCGAAAGAAAATAAATATTTCTGCCTTCGGTGGGACCTGAACCCACGACCTTCCACTAGCGTAATGTTCGATTTATATAAATATATTAAAATTTAATTACATCTAATCCAAAAATTACAATAAATACTGATGATATTCTTCTTTTCTAACTAGCGTGATTATGGCAGATTTATATTATGTGAAAAAAGCCGCCGTATGTGCGAAATTAATTTTTCCTAATGTCATATCGAATACCCTTTTGTATAAGATTTACATATGTCAGAACATTGATAATTATAAATATATAATTATCAATTCATAATTTGTTTATTTGATTTACTAATAATTATAAATAACGTTAGATAATTGGCATTGCAGATAGCAAAGATCGTCCTATGGTCGTCCTGAGGATATCCAGAACGTCCTCCGAACGTCCCTAGGACGACATTTTCTATCTGGATATTGGTAAATAGTTTAGTTGGCGCTAGAATCGGATAATTGTGTAAGTCAATTAAGCAACTTAAACACTAAAGAAAATTAAATTGGCGGAAAAAGTATTATCATATAACGTTTTTGGCCCAATATGCAGAAGGAAGTGGAAAATTTCATTAAATAAGGGGAAGGCTCAAATGCATTTGGGAAGAAAATCTACTTTCTCATAAATTCTAATGCAGAAAAATTTAATTAAACAAAAACCTTGTGAGGACTGAAAAAAAATTATGAGGAAAAAACGTAATTGAAAACCCAAGTGTGCGCCTAAGTTAAGGAAAAACATGGAGTATGGAATAAAAAATGCGAGAAATTATTCGCTGTTGAAAAAGTTCTCGAGAGAAGTTTATGTCTATGAAACAGTTTCCTAGAGAAATGCCGACACAAGTGAACTGGAAAAGCATTTAATAGGATTAAACAATTGAGAGTAAAAAAATTGATGAACTTGAAAGAGAAAGCGCTTATATATTTCAAATTAATTCTTTTGGAAGTTATTTAAGATATTTTAATTGTGAATTTAAAATTACGGTAAACATGTAAACAAATAATACCGTATAATTAGAAATTGCACTTAATAATTATTTGTTAAAAATTCTACAAGTGTTTTAGGCTTGAAAGCAGAACCACATAATTTGATACATGTTAAATAAAGCATAAAATTTTAAAATCATTATTATTTATATAACAGACAATATATATATATATTTTTCATTGAAGATTGCAAGGACTAGGGCTCAGCTATAGAGAGAGAAAGAAAACACCGCAACTGGTCAAAATTTGAAACTTTATTCCGAATATTTGGATGACTAAATCAGTCAACCTTTATCAAGAGGACACAAAATATAAAATGGTGAAAAAACAAACTACAAATATACAAAAGAATATTTTAGCATGTTCTTCGCTATCAGATGACATAAAAATATATTATTGCAATTATTTAATGCAATTTTTTAATAGTTGTGAATATGTTGAGGAAAAATTGTGAGTTTATTAATGAAAAAAAATTATTTCACCATTTCAAATGTTGTCCACTCGATAAAGGTTGATTGATTTAGTAATCGAAATATTGGAATTAAATTTCCAAATTTGACAAGTTGCAGCGTTTCTCTGTATATATATATATTGGCTAAGTTTAAAGGACGATCCCTTGCAACTGAAGCAAAACTTCAGAAATTGGAAGATGTTGGAGTCTTAATCAACAAAAAATTAAAGACTGTCTTCTTGACGTTGAAAGTATATCAGATCGAGCAACCAGGCTCGTTGCTCAACTAACCCAGCGATACCAACTTAAAATAGTACAGATATATGCACCAACATCAAGCTATACTGACGCAGAGGTTGAAGTATTTATGAAGAAATCAACAGTTGCGCACCAAAGGAAACGACACATCGAGGCTTATGGCGGGGATTTCAATGCAGAATTGGAAAGCAGGAACAGGGAGACACCGGTTGGTCAGTACGGATATGGGAAAAGGAATGAACGATATGATGATTCATCAGCTGCAGAAGCTGAAAATCTTAGCATCATGAATTCATTTTTTAAGAAGAAACTACAAAGAAAATGGACATGGAAACACCCCAATGGAGGAACCAGCGAAATTGACTATATACTGGCAAACAAGAAATCAATTATTGAAGATTGCAGCGTACTGAACAGATTTAATACTGGAAGTGATCATCGAATGGTGAGATGTAAAATGCACTTAAATACTAAATTAGAAAGACAGAAGCTCATTAGGAAACAAGTAAGTAAGAGGGTGGATTTAATGAAACTGAAAGCAAATACCGAGGCATTCAAGTTGGAATTAAAAAATCGCTTTTCTGCACTGGAAGGACTTATTGAAGAAATTGATATCTCAGAAGCAAATGAAAACATTGTTAAGACAATAGTTGAAACTGCTGGGGAAATTGGTGGTGTAACCTGTAAAAAGCACAATAGCAAATTATCTGAGAAGACGAAACAGCTCATGAAAAGGCGAAGAGATATGAAGGTGGACAATCGAAATACCAGTTCCAGGATTGAGTACATAGAACTTTGTAAAACTCTGCGCAAAAGCATGAAAGAAGACATAAGAAAATTCAACTGTGAGCTAGTAAGGAAAGCCATTGAAAATAACAAGAGCCTTAGGGTTGTTAAAGGAAGTTTATCTGTTGGGAAGAAACACATCATTGCATTAAAAGGAGAGGATGGCACCGTAACAAGAAATAGGAAAACATACTTAGAAAGAGTTGAGCTTATTCTACAAAAATCTATACGAAAGTAACAGTGAATTAAACGAAGACATTGAAATAGTCGAAGGAACAGCTCCTAAAATCTTAAAAGAAGAAGTTTCATTTGCAATAAAAAGCATGAAGAAAGGAAGAGCCCCTGGTGATGATGGTATTACATTAGATATCCTAAAAGAAGCTGGAGAATATGTAGAAGACATACTTGCAAAATTCTTTACCAAATGTCTTAACAGCGGTAACATACCAAACCAATGGGATTCTGCAACAGTAATTCTTTTGCATAAAAAAGGTGATAAAGAGGATTTAAAAAATTACCGACCAATTAGCTTGTTACCTGCTATTTATAAAATCTTCACAAAAGTGCTAACACATCGCCTGCAGAAAAAATTAGATGCAGCTCAACCAAGAGAACAAGCTGGATTTCGAAGTGGATTCAGTACAGTGGACCATATTCAAGTATTAAGAGAATTAATTGAAAGAACACATGAATATGAACTTCCATTGTGTGTTGCATTTATTGACTATGAGAAGGCCTTTGACTCTATTAAAACATCAGCAGTCATCAACTCTTTAAGATCAACAGACATTGAGGATGTGTACATTGACATATTGAAACGTGTGTATAAAAATGCAAGGTTGCAATTTAAGGTTACATAAAGATAACAAAACTATCAAACTTATCAAATGTGTGTGAGGCAGGAGATACCATTTCTCCAAAACTTTTTTGAATTCAACTTTTACAGATGATTTTTCAGCAGATAAAGTGGAATAACAAGGGGATAAAAATAAATGGTGAATATTTAAATCATTTGCGGTTTGCTGATGACATTGTTACTTTTTCAACGAACTCATCAGAACTCCAAGACATGATACAGGAGCTCTTTACTAAAAGTAGAGAAGTTGGAGTCAAGTTGCACCTACAAAAAACTAAATTCATGTTCAATAATTTTATAGAGAAAACAAAAATACAAGTTGACAACATTAATCTAGAAATTGCTGATTCATATATTTACCTTGGCCAGCTGATTTCAATGGATGGCAACATTATGAAAGAACTCAACAGACGTATTAAACTTGGCTGGAGTGCATTTGGAAGAAACAGTTTTATCCTGAAGGGGAAATTGCCTTTGTGTCTAAAAAGAGAGGTCTTCAACCAGTGTGTATTGCCAGTCCTCTCTTATGGATCAGAGACTTGGAGTCTAACTGTTGGAGCAATACGAAAGTTACAGACAACGCAAAGGAGCATGGAGAGGTGCATGCTTGGAATAACTAGGAGAGATCGAAAAAGAAACACTTGGGTGAGAGAGCAAACTAGAGTAGAGGACATCATTGTTAAAGTAAAAGGGCTGAAATGGCGATGGGCTGGGCATATTGCAAGAAGAACTGATCAACGATGGACAACAGAAATTCTGAACTGGATTCCAAGAGACCACCGAAGACCTAGAAAACGTCCTCAAACTAGATGGGTGGATGAAATAAGAAAACAGGTTGGGGTGACATGGAAGCGAATTGCTCAGGATAGACTTGTGTGGAAAGCATTTGGAGAGACCTTCATCCAGCAGTGGATAGATAATGGTTGAATATGATGATGATGATATTACATTATTCTTATTTGCTCTATTTTTCATTATTTATATCATATTTTACCTAATTCCCATCCATAACACA
>QLNU02015003.1:53739611-53759119 GCA_006491805.2 Dysdera silvatica
GCAATAATATCCTTTAAACATTTTGAAGTAAATTCTTAGTATTGTGATTGATGTGATACACTGAGCAAAAATAGTAGATAAATAAAGAACAATACTGTTGCAGTTAGAAATTACATAATTTAATAATCTGTCACGACATTAAATTATGTAATTTCTAACTGCGATAGTAATGTGTTTTATTTATCTACTAAGTTCTTAGTCTTAATAGATTGCTGTGCCACGCCTTTAATTAAAAAGAGTAACATTACGTCGTTTTTACATAAAATAAAATTAATAAAAGTTTAAATTTATTTGAAACATTAATAAACGATTTAAATGCTAGACTAAAGTAAGAGAAAAATTATTTTATTTATTATGGAATCTGAACTCTTAGTGAAAAACAGATTGAATTAGTTGCTTCGTCCAAAAGGAATTTTGTTGAACGAAACATTAATGAATTCAATACAATCGGTATTGATTTAATTATCGTGGTAATTTAATTATTTGAAAAATAAAACGCTCAGAATTTTTTTTGTTAAGATTAAAATTCACGAGTCAATCTTTACGCATTTTAAGGAAAAAATTGTATTTTTTTTAGCGAAAGTAATTGCATTTACACCTAGTTCATAAAATTGGTGAAAATTTTGGATTTTTAAAATAGTCTTAACTAAGACAAAAGTTTTGCATTTTTATAATATAACTAATAATTGTAGCTATATTATAATCTAATAAATTTATATCATATTAAAAATTATAAAGGACATTCTTAAGAAATATTAAATAGTTTAATTAATAACTAAAAAATAATTCAGCAATAAATAAAATCATCGGATATAGAGGAATAGCTTTTTTACAACGAATGTTTATAATACTTTCCCTCCTTCCTTAGACACACACGCTGAACGTATGTGACGGTGAGTGGAACTGGTCGGGCCAGTAACCTAATGTCCTACCCCGCCTTCAGGTGGCGCAGGCTGGGCTTCCTATTTATGAAGTAAATTAATATTTGCTACATGGATGGAAAGGCAGAACGGAAGGGTTAATTTACCAACCAGTCTAGCCTGGGTGGTGAAATAATGGCTAAACCCTCCATTATGTTGGCACACGAGATAAAAGCACAATAGAAGTTATCTGAGAAGACGAAGCAGCTTATGATAAGACGAAGCAGCTTATGAAAAGACGAAGAGATATGAAGGTGGACAATCGAAATACCAGTTCCAGGACTGAGTACATAGAACTTTGTAAATCTCTACGTAAAAGCATGAAAGACATAAGAAAATTTAACTGTGAGTAAGGAAAGCCATTGTAGACTATAAGAGACTTACGGTTGTTAAAAGAAGTCTAGCTATTGTGAAGAAACACATCATTGCATTAAAAAGGAGATGATGGCACCGTAACAAGAAATAGGGAAGAAATACTTAGAAGAGTTGAAAGAGGAGTGCAAGAAGCTGTATGAGGGAAGCGGTGGATTAAGAAGCAAGAAGACTGTGAGATAGCCGAGGAACAGCTCTAATGATTACCGACCAATTAGCTTGTTACCTGCTATTTATAAAATCTTCACAAAAGTGCTAACATCGCCTGCAGAAAAAATTTGATGCAGCTCAACCAAGAGAACAAGCTGGGTTTCGAAGTGGATTCAGTACAGTGGACCATATTAAGTATTAAGATTAAGTATTAAGAGAATTAATTGAAAGAACACATGCATATAAACTTCCATTGTGTGTTGCATTAATTGACTATGAGAAGGCCTTTGACTATACTAAAACGTCAGAAGTTATCAACTCTTTAAGATCAACAGACGTCGATCATGTATACATTGACATGGTGAAACACGTGTATAAAATGCAAGTGCAAAATGTCGGTTACATAGAGATTCCAAAACTATCAAAATGGATAAAGGTATGAGGAAGGAAGACACCATTTCTCCAAAGATTTTTACTTTAGCTTTTCAGACGATTTTTCAGCAGATAAACTGGAATAACAAGGGAATAAAAATAAATGGTGAATACTTAAATCATCTGCGGTTTGCTGATGACAATGTTATTTTTTCAACGGAGCCATTAGAACTTCAAGACATGGTACAGGAGCTCTCAACTAGAAGTAAAGAAGTTGAACTCAAGATGAACCTACAAAAACTAAGATCACGTTCACAAATTTCGTAGAGGAAACAAAAATACAAGTTGACAACATTGAGCTAGAAATTGCTGATTGATATATTTACCTTGACCAGCTGAATTCAATGGATGGCAACATTATGAAAGAACTCAACAGACGTATTAAACATGGCTGGAGTGCATTTGGAAGAAACAGTTTTATCCTGAAGAGGAAATTGTCTTTGTGTCTAAAAAGAAAGGTCTTTAACCACTGTGTCTTGCCAGTCCTCTCTTAAGTTTCACAGACATGGAGTTTAATAATTGTAGCAATACGGAAGTTACAGACAACCCAAAGGAACATGGAGAGGTGCACGCTTGGAATAACTAGGGGAGATCGAAAAAGAAACACTTGGGTGAGAGAGAAAACTAGAGTAGAGGGCACCATCGTTAAAGTAAAAAGGCTAAAATGGCGATGTGCTGGGCTTTTCGCAAGAAGAACTGATCGACGATGGACAACTAAAATTCTCAACAGGATTCCAAGAGGCCACCGAAGACCTAGAAAATGCCCTCAAACTATATGTGTGGATGAAATAAGAAAACAAGTCGGGATGGCACGAAAGCGAAATGCTCAATATGGCCTTGTATGGAAAGAATTTGGAGAGACCTTCATCTAGCAGTGGATAGATAATGGTTGAATATGATGATATATATATATATTCAGCTCAAGGGTCGGATGCGGAAAATATTTTCGAGGGAGGGGGCACAGAACCCGTCTAGAACACTAATATAAGGTGGCAACGACGGTAGATCTTGGAGGCGCCCCTCCTCCTCCGGATCCGCCTTTGTTCAATTCTTATATTGCTGGTATAGTAGTGCGTGACCGCGAGCCCACAAAAATAAGAAAAATCGGTCCTTGGGCTGAAAAGGGTTGAAGACCCCTGCTGATGGAGCTTTAATGAAGAGACAACACAGAAGCGTGTCCCAGCATCTAAAACAAATAGGCCGCTTTGCATAGCAGACACTCTCCCATCTTAAAAAACTATTAACGTGAAGTGCAGCTTACTTGCTGTTAGGGTAGTTTATGTTTCCCATATAGGTTCAAAGATACCGATAAGTATCGATTTTACTGCCCTTCTCATAGTGAATATAGAAATATCATATATCTGATAATTAGAGAGCGACAGAGATATCAAATTGTTTTACGTTCCAATTCCAATTAGCAAGTAAATGTAAGATATTATGGATTTGGGTTAGGTTAAATTTTAAAATATCAAAAATTGCAGCAGTTGCACACAATACCCGAAACACTCGAACTCTGTGAAGACAAACACCAAGGCGAGCAAAAATTCTGTTTATATTAACAGTGATTTGTCTTATCCGGATAGGATATTATGCTGTGCAATCTGACGGGACTTCAGAAAACGGTTCGTATTAAAAATAATTCGTCTTAAGCGTGTTCATATTAACGAAGTTCAACTGTATTCAATTTACTTTACTTTGACGTCTGCATATTGTTTTCCCTTCGAAAAACGATCAGAGTTTGAAATCGGGCGATTCGCGTAGACAAATAAAACCAGAAAATGATGTCCTTTCTAAATTCAACAAAAACAGAAATTATAATTTGAAAAACCTTGTTACAAAAACTGTAGTAAAAAAGATGTTGATAAATATTAAAATCAATTAACGTTGCGTTAAAGAGGGATCAAATATATGGGTGCCAAAAAGTAAGAGAAAATTGGGTTTGCAGGAAAAGAAGTCTATTATAATATTTTGAACATAATACAAAATATGAAATTAAGAATTTTATTAATTATAGTACAGATTCTTGTCAAGCAATTCACTTTCTTATAAAATTTAACGAGGAAATATCCAATTACACAAGAGCTTTGTTAGAACGGCAAAATCCTGAAAAAGCATAATTTAAAACCTAAAGGCACGTACAGTTTAACAAAGCCAGATAGTCAGCAATAGGAAATAAAAAAATCATGAGTTGCTCATGGAATCTTTGGGCGGTCGTTGGAAATAGAAATGTTTGTCAAGGAAATGCCAACACAAATAAACAGGAAAAACATATAATAAAATTAAGTGATTACGACGGAAAAATAGAAATCACATACTTGAAACCACCGAATACGTAGCATTTACATTTCCTTAAAATTACATAAAAAAGGCCCTGCGGTGGCGCAGTGTGGTAACGCGTTCTCCTATTGCGCGGCTAATCCGGGTTCGACTCCCAGCAGTGCAAAAAGAACGCTTACTCAGAGATCTCATAAAGATCGCACTGCTCACTGTAGTCCGGGGTTTGGTTCCCTAGGCCTTAAGAGGTTCGGATTCCTCGGAAAACAGTAGGTCCCGGCGCAGCATGACCACTGTAGTCTTTGAGCCGTAAAACCAAAAAACAAACAAACATAAAAAGCCGTTTTCAACTCGACGGTAATGCTTTGTATTTGCTATGTAAAAAAAATAACAAAACAGACTGATGAAACATGTTTTGTTTTATATTCATGAGAAAAAATCTTTAAACATTTTAAATTATTATTGATTCCCAAATGTCGTTATCTATTGCAATCGAAGACAGTAATTCATAATTTTGGAAACATAAAATAACGCATAATATTTTGTAGTCTATTGCTGAATATATAACAGATTTAAATTTAATTTAGGAGTCGTTATAAAATATTATGACGAAAAGCATTTGATAATAGTATTAACAAATTATTATATTAATAAAATAAAAGCACTTCAATAACTTATACAAAGGTATTTTTCCTTAAACTAACTTAAATTATTCAAATAAATAAACATGATTACAAAAAATGCTAAATATTTATTAAAAGTTCCTTTAATTTTAGTTTTGCCGTTTGGTGTATTTTATGAATATACGTTGTTATTAAATAAATGGTAGGGAATTATATAGGTTATTTCCGTCGAACATTATTTTTCGCTAACTTTAAATCGTTATGCAAATTGATTACTTTAAGTACTTTGTGAAAATTTCTAAATAAAAGTAAATTTTACAGCTGGTACACATAGTAGAAATTATGGTTTTAATTACTACACTAATCTTATTATTAGATAAAGGTATATATAAAATATATTTTTTATAAAATAATTATATTCTTAAAAATATGGGGTATATGCATTCTGAATGTTATAAAACATCAGAGTTAAACATGTTTAATCGGAATTTTAATGAAAAATATCAGTGACCTTTTTTTAAATTAAAAAAAAAATGAACTTCTCATACTTTGCTCACACACACTTGTATATATATATATTTACAAATTAGAAGATATTTTCGATTATTTTAAAAATCCAAGCCGTGATATTTAATATATATATAATTATTGTCGCTCGAAGGTTTTCGTAATAAATAAACTTTTTGTAAGTTCAGTAAATGTAGAAGATCTGGTAATAAAAGATATTTCTTTACTTTTTAGGAACTCTTTCGAAGCAGTATAAACGTTCCTTAATATAATAGTTTGTTCCTGTATTTGTGTAAAGTACAAAACTTGAGGTCTTAACGAAAAGATGAGCGCAAAATGATGGAGCACCCGCTGTGGAGATGGCCTGAATTTGACAGAAAACATGTTTAGCACGCTGCGACAAATAACTTCTTTAGACGATAAATCGACGCGGTGGAGATTTTCTTCTAAAATTCAGGTGTCAACGTATCTCTGCCTAGTAACAAGCACTACCGCTGCGATCTTTACCATGTAAGGAGAAAGTTTCACCCGCGAAAGAGTTTTCTGAGCAATTTATTTTTAAAATTTATATTTTTTTACTATTATTTTACGCACTTCTTTTATCCTGATTTAAGGTTTGTGTTTAACATTTCTGAACAATCTTAACTCTATGAGTTTTATTAATTCTTCATAATATAATCTTACACTTTAATTTTCTTTATTTACTCCCAAAATTTCATGTAATTGTGGTTTTCGAATCGCATTATAAATTTCTATAATTATGCTGCACTAATCCTTAACTGGTACTGGTAAATTAATTCTCAAAATTTGGTGTGACTAATTTATATATGCACAAAATCAATTATCGAAAATAATACTTTTTAATCGTGAATTTGAACTATCCAATTTTTATGTGAGAAGTCGTCTTTAATTAATCTAAAATATTGCAAAAAAAATTACTTTATTACAATTTTTTTAATTTGTGTCGAAATTCCAAACATCCAGTTCTCCCGAATTTACAATTTAGTTTTGGCCCCAAAAACTTTTGTAAAATCGGAAATCGTAAACGAGGATTAAAATTAATTATTTGGAATACTTTATAGACAAACGCAATAGTTTATAGAAAAGTGTGTTTCATAAACTGGAGATTCATATAAACTAGAAAGTCTACTATATATATATATGGGGGGGACGTGTATGTGTGTATGTATGTGTGCATTGCACTAACATCTGACTTTATCGATACCGTCTATAAGGTATTTTCCCCGGTCCCAATACATATAGAGTGTATCCATAGGCTTGCGCAATAAGTTTATAAGGGGGTTATACTATCAATGGGGGTTACAGAGCTACAACTGATATATCCTATGTTAAATATACAAAATTTCGTTGCAAGGTGGGGGTGGGCAAACCCCATTTGCCATGGTCCCTTGAGTATCGTTATACAAATATAATAGATATTGATGTACTTCTATAAATGTATTCATTAGATTTATATATATATATATTAACAATACTTCAGTTTTTCTTACCTTATGTCATGGAAATATTATAATAAAGAATACATGAGCTAATACAAGAAAAAAGAAAAATCATCTCTGAAGAAATAACTTTATAATTAATATTATGGGATATTAGATCAAAATACAGTTTTATTCACATTTATAGGTTGAATTATTAATATCTATTTCAATAGTGAAATATATGCATTTTGCATCATGACCTGGAAGATTATCCTCAAAATGATTGGCAAAATATGTGTCCAATTCTATATTTTCAACTCCTAATTAAATTGCAATGTTTTGAATTTACAAATTTGTATTCGAAATTAAAGTATCGTCAGCTGTGTCTCAGTGACACTGTTGGCAGTTAATCCTCCTATTCTTGCGATTTGGTTCATAAAATAAGATTCTGTGTTTAAAAATAATGAATGAGTTTTTTATAAAATAACGCAAATAAAACGATAATATCATTCAGCAGCATTACTATGTTCACGCACTTACATCTCTGTACATAGATACCTAATGATGTTTTCCAAACAGCATCAACGCCTTTGCGCTAATTAAAATCATGAATTTATGGCATATAGGAATATATATGAAAATAAATGGAGGATGGGTAACTTATCAAGTAAATGTAATGGAGTGTAACAAAATAGCAGTAATGGGCACTTAAATAATTTTCATCTCCTCGCCGGCACATTTATGAGCTTGATTAATGTCTGGTTATAAATTCCAAATTTGGAATCTACTTCCGGGTAAATGGGTTTTAAGTGGTATGCGTGTGATGCGTGTTAGAAAATTAAACCTGCATTCAGATGTATTGATTGGTTAAGTGCCTTCGAGAAGGGAAACTTAAGAAGGCGATGGACGTTTTTTCTTAATTTTTCTCTGGATTATTTTTCCTTATGGGAAGACGTTACTTGCATTTAGAATAGCGAAAAAAAAATCTTCAATGTTATTGAATATTAGAACGTTGAAAATGTATTCAATAACATTGAAGACTTTTTCTTCGCAATTTTTTTTTTCTTTTGCTTTTTTACGTACGGGATATTCTTTCATATGCTGAACTGGTGTTTAAAAGTTTTTTCCGTAGATGTACTTGAATAATTTATATTATTATAGATGTACTGGATACTTTCAGAGAATAATTTTCTTTTAGTTTCTTGTAAATGAACAATAATATTATAGCCTCTAAGGAATAAGGATGATGGGTGGCTCAGTGAGTTCATTTGAATTAATAGTGGACTATACTGAATAGTTTATTTAAGAATAACATCAAATAATAACTTAACATCAAAGGTTGCGGCATAACAAACCAATAAATTCATTGGTGAATGAGGAATAACATTCCAAGTTAAACGGATTAGAAAAACGACGTGCGTACCCGTCAAAACTTGAATGAATACTAATAAACAAAGTAGAGAAAAAGCGTCCTCTGGAATTTCATGCCTTTCGGAATACCATGACCACCAAAATTAAAAAGTAAATGATTAAGCACAATTTACATTTCTTCATGTAACTATTATTGACTCCACCAAAATATAGTGACAACGTTATTCATTGGTTTTAACACAAATTATTATTTTATTGACACAACTGCAATAAAGTGTGGCAACAATAGCCCCCTACCCCTAACAAGACATAACGAAAAAATGTGACGAAACATGAAGTAACTCTGTTATCTAATTGGCCTCCGTAAAAAAATTTCAACGTTAAAATGAAGTTTGTTAAAATAAAAGGATGGTTTAAGTAATATTATTTTCCCTATTTTAGTTCGAAAACAACATGATCGTGTTGGAAGTTTTTTATATTCCAAGCATATGTTTTTTTATAATAAAAAACAGCAAGTATTATATTTTTTTATAATTTCATGTACCATCTATTTTCTTAAAATTAGAATAAACTTGATAAAAGTATTTGTTCCTCAAACACATAATAACTATGCCTGGTTTCTTAATAACAGTGTTCAATAAAATATAAGTGAACATATGAATAACTGTTTAATTAAATTTCCAATTAAGAGTTGTAATAATCTGGAGCAAAATTAATTCATGACCATTTATATCCATAAAATGTAAAGTTGATTAATTTCGAATTTTAATAATTCGATAAACACTGTTGGTCTTGAAATATCTTTAATTTTTGATTTTATCTCGCATGTTCGTAGTACATATTTATCAATACTGTTTATTTATACTTCAGCTTAAATGGAAATATAATCTATAGATTGTAGTTTAGAGAAATGAATGAGTGGACAAATGCTTGTGATAACTCTTTTAAACTGAAAACAATGAGACCTTCTGTAATTTTCCTACATATATTATATATATCTTATATCAGTGCAGTATCTGCACCTGAACTGCTCATTTCCTAAAGAACAGCAATATGAGGAACGTAGCTTAATCCGAGCATCCTATCCCCTTGAGATTTGTTAGCTCTACCGGAATAGTTCTTCTCTACAAGAATTCACATAAGCTGCCCATTCACAAAAAAAAAATCCTCCTAAATTCACCCGTTCTAACCAACATTTATTAATAATAATTATTATTAATAATTCTAACCAACATTTATTAATACATTCTAACCAACAAGTTTAAATACTCGTATGAGGTTTTTCCCGAGAACTAAAATTTAGACCTAATAAATACACAATCGTGGTAAAAGCCTATGTAGCATCATAAGGGACCACACAGTTTTTTAACACGGTTATTGTAACGTTACTACTGCACAATCATTGAGCTCTAAGATTTTTAAAACAAGTTCTTTATAAAAAAGTTTATGTCTTCGAGTATATGGACACATTTATATAAATCGAACACTACGCAGATTAAATTAAACAACAATATAAATCAACGTTTATTGGCGTAGTGATACCAGCGCCGATGGTATGGCGTGATTAGATGGTGAAACGTTCGAAAGAAAATAAATATTTCTCCGTTCGGTGGGACCTGGAAGGTCGTGGGTTCGTGTCCCACCTAACGCGGAAACATTTCTTTTCTCTCGAACGTTTTACCATCTCCCCACATCATAACATCGGTGCTGGTATCTATCTTTAATATTGATGTTTGATGTGGACACTAACAAATTTCCATAAAATATCAACTTCTAATCATTTCTGCGTTTAGCTAATGAATTTAAATATATTTTCTCCAATCAGGTAGAATGTTTATTTGGTCATTTTGTTATGTTTAAAGGTAAATAGGAAAATGTTAGAAACTGATTTAATATCATAGATTACGACACAAGTATATTTTACAGTGAAAATTATTTTTGCCAAACATTTTCAAAATATAGAAATTATTCGCTTTCGAAGAAATTATTAAAATCGGATGGTTGTCATATTCCAGAAAATTTTTTGAATATTTTGAAAAATATCTTATTGAAATATTTCAATTGAACGTATGCATTTTATTAGAAGTTAGTTAATTGAAAACTACCAAGTCAATTTACATAACATTCCTACTTATCGTACGTGTGCAAAGAAATTCGATCCTGAAATGAAAAATTTTAATTACCCACAGGAATTAATGAAAATTGAAAACCTACATTTGAGAAGCCGGGCAAGACGTTAGTTGTCTTTCATTTTGCTTTTTTTCACTTTTAGGTTTTTAAGAGAAATTACCAGTTATGCTTAAAAGCCATAATTACTGTAATTCAAAACTTAGGGCAAAGTAAAATCCACTACAACTTTTGAAAGAAATCAAATCAAACACTAAGAACAATTTCTTAGAATAGAGAGTAGAGCGAAAATTCATGAAAAGAATTTAGTATAAATTTTATAGTTTTCAGCAAAACAATGAAATTTTATGTTATTGAATAAAAGCAGTATTGAAATATATATATATATATCGGTGATATCATAGATGATAAAAAGTTAAAAATTACCGACCAATTAGCTTGTTACCTGCTATTTATAAAATCTTCACAAAAGTGCTAACACATCGCCTGCAGAAAAAATTAGATGCAGCTCAACCAAGAGAACAAGCTGGATTTCGAAGTGGATTCAGTACAGTGGACCATATTCAAGTATTAAGAGAATTAATTGAAAGAACACATGAATATGAACTTCCATTGTGTGTGGCATTTATTGACTATGAGAAGGCCTTTGACTCTATTAAAACATCAGCAGTCATCAACTCTTTAAGATCAGCAGACATCGAGGATGTGTACATTGACATGGTGAAACGTGTGTATAAAAATGCAAGTGCAAAATTTCGGTTACATAAAGATACCGAAGCTATCAAAATTGGTAAAGGTGTGAGGCAGGGAGATACCATTTCTCCAAAACTTTTTACTTCAGCTTTACAGATGATTTTTCAGCAGATAAATTGGAATAACAAGGGAATAAAAATAAATGGTGAATATTTAAATCATTTGCGGTTTGCTGATGACATTGTTATTTTTTCAACGAACCCATCAGAACTCCAAGACATGGTACAGGAGCTCTCAACTAGAAGTAAAGAAGTTGGACTCAAGATGAACCTACAAAAAACTAAGATCATGTTCAATAATTTCGTAGAGGAAACAAAAATACAAGTTGACAACATTGAGCTAGAAATTGCTGATTCATATATTTACCTTGGCCAGCTGATTTCAATGGATGGCAACATTATGAAAGAACTCAACAGACGTATTAAACTTGGCTGGAGTGCATTTGGAAGAAACAGTTTTATCCTGAAGGGGAAATTGCCTTTGTGTCTAAAAAGAAAGGTCTTCAACCAGTGTGTATTGCCAGTCCTCTCTTATGGATCAGAGACATGGAGTCTAACAGTTGGAGCAATACGAAAGTTACAGACAACGCAAAGGAGCATGGAGAGGTGCATGCTTGGAATAACTAGGAGAGATCGAAAAAGAAACACTTGGGTGAGAGAGCAAACTAGAGTAGAGGACATCATTGTTAAAGTAAAAGGGCTGAAATGGCGATGGGCTGGGCATATTGCAAGAAGAACTGATCAACGATGGACAACAGAAATTCTGAACTGGATTCCAAGAGACCACCGAAGACCTAGAAAACGTCCTCAAACTAGATGGGTGGATGAAATAAGAAAAGAGGTTGGGGTGACGTGGAAACGAATGGCACAGGATAGACTTGTGTGGAAAGCATTTGGAGAGACCTTCATCCGGTAGTGGATAGATAATGGTTGAATATGATGATGGTATCATCATCATTAGATACCAGCAACCCTTTTGCAGGCCATATATATATACAAATTTATAATACTCATTTTTCAAAATGAAAGAGCAGAACTTTCATTTTTCTACTGGAATGTTAATTTCAAAAATTTTCATAGGTGGATATAGTAAAAATTTTAACTTTTTAAGGATTAAATTAACAGTTTATTTATTGAATAAATGAGCATTTCGCACAGGGCATTTATTTTTTACATGGGTTTAGTTTTGTAACACTTTTGATTTTGAAGTGATGTAAAACAAATTGTTATAGAAAACGTTTGGTGAAGGAAATTCGATTTCACAGAAAGGGTTCATGAAGACATTTTGAAGCACGAAAGAAAGTTTAATCAGGCTATGGCTTGGACATTACTTTAATGATTATGCACATGTGAAGATTTGGCATATTGGCAGATCTTGAAATTTGAGTGCTGCTTTCTGTAATAGGCAACGCAGAATAATTCGAAATTACTTTTTCCTAAACCTTTTGACATTTCACTTTAATAGAAGATTTAAAAAGAATTCCAAGATCTGTCAGGGTTTTCAATTTTTCAAATATTTATATTACCGGGTGTTTCAAAATAGATGTTACCATCAGAGCCGACAAGAGGGGGGGGCAGCAGGAACTGAATCATTGGGGGCCCGCGCTGGCAAGGTCCCATGCTGTGGGGGAAGCCCGGCCAAGGGAAGGGGTTATGAGGCCTGTCGAAGTGAGCCTGGGGGACCCGCATGGGCTCTCGGCACCCCTGGTTACCACAACTATCGTTTTAATTAACTTACCCGTGGAAATAAATATACGCTCACCCCATAAGACGCTGCTACACATCCTAAAAAAAAGAGGACCCGTTTGCATTAGTAAGAAAATATTTTTATTACTCTAAATACTCACGAGCTATGGTTTACAAAAAAAAAATCAACACAAATACTGTAACTGGTATCTTGATATATGTCTGGAACCATTACACCTCCGAAAAGAAGGTGGCAATAAATTTACACGCTCCCAGCTCTCACGATACAATTGCCACTTTTTGGGTCCTCCTTTTGCTGCATGCGCGTCGGCAACTCGTCTAGGCATTGATTCGATGTAGGCATAACAAAGTTCTT
Source organism: Dysdera silvatica (assembly GCA_006491805.2). NCBI lineage: Eukaryota > Metazoa > Arthropoda > Arachnida > Araneae > Dysderidae > Dysdera > Dysdera silvatica. The sequence goes on from QLNU02015003.1 coordinate 53,752,644, forward strand.
GTGAAATTTTAGCCCATGCTTCCTGAAGAACAGTCATTAGCTGATGTTTTGTTCGGGTGAACTTTTTCGCACTTCTTTCTTGAGATCCCGCCACAGATCCTCGACCTCCCGGTCAAGAACTTGGAGACGATGTTGGCGAAACCAAGCTGTCATTTTGCGTGCAGTATGCGGGTTAGCGAGATCTTGCTGGAAGATAGCATCTCACTGTGGGCGAAGGCGGTCAACGGAAGGTAGCTAATGCTCTTGTAAAATTTCTTGGTAGCGTTGTGCATTGATAGTCCCATCACACGGAAACATATCACCAATGCCACAATAGCCAAAACACCCCACACTTGAACAATGCTTGGGAACTTTACTTCTTGTTTTACACAGTTTTTGGCGTGTCCTTCATTCGGCCGGCGGATGACTCTCCGCCCGATATTTCCATATAGGACTGGGAAGGGGGACTCGTCAGACCAAATCACCTTCCACCATTGAACTTTCGTCCAGGACATGTGGTCTCTAGTCTATGCAAACTGCTTCATTAGCTAAACTGGCATCAACATAGGCTTTCGCTTACTCTTGTATGAGCCATATCCCATGTCATGTAGTATATTGATAGCAATTCGTCGCGATAGAGTTCGATCTATACGTTGGCTCCATTGTTCTGAAGCTTCCACCTAAGTTTCAGATCGGTGTTTCGTGACAACGCGACCCAAAATTCAATCTTCCCTAGCAGTAGTTATAGGCAGTGTGCCGTTGCTACACCCAGGCGCGATGTAACCGGTTTTGTCGTGATGTTTAAGAAATGTTCTGACGGTAGACTCGTTTAAACACAATTCGCGAGCAGTCTGACGCATAGCTGCTCCATTTTGTCGTTTCTGAAGGATCTTATTGCGCATCTGCAGTCCTAACCTTTCTCTTACCATTTTTTCAAGTTTTGAACAAAACAGAGACTACATGAGGTTTTATACTGCTCTTCGTTTTCAAATTGTTGACTGCACAAGATACAAAGCAGCAAAAATTTGCACGTTCAGCCGAGCAACATGTGCAGAGAGTTGGGTGCGCGTAAATTTATTGCCACCGTCTTTTCAGAGGTGTAATGATTCCAGGCATATATCAAGATGCCAGTTATAGTGTTTGTGCTGATTTTTGTGTAAACCATAGCTCAAGTGGAGTATTTGGTGTAATAAAAATGTTTTCTTACTAACGCAAAGGAGTCCTCTTTGTTTACTATTTATAACAGCGTCATATGCGGTGCGCGTACATTTATTGCCATGGGTAAGGTATTAGTCGTAAGGAAAAACATCCTAAAAGAAATGTTCAGATTTTGTAAGCATGTGTTGAATACGTTATTTGTTCCACAGGAGGGTGATATATGTATACAAATACCGAATTCAACCTTTTAAAAAGTACAGGGTGCTAACAAAAATTCCGATGAGCAAAACGTTATAAAATATCCAGTTAGTTTTATTAAAAATATTTTATACTTTTACACGGAACACATGCTGGGATATCGTATATTCAAAATTGTACATTTGGTGGCATAATATTGGCTTTTGTACAAATTAAAAATATTAGAGGACACTTCAAATAAATTCTGAGTTCGTATGCCGTTCAAAACGCATAAATTTTCAAATATAAGACCATTACATGTACTATACCCTTTTAAATTTCCGGATATTTTTTTAAAATTATTTAGTAATTTAAATATATAATATATTCATTAGCACATGTGTTCATTATGCGAGGTTAAAACAATGGCTCAATATATGGGATTTTTTCTTCAATTCTAAATTTCTGTGACATTAGACTTTGTTAAATATAGGATTCGGTAATCAGCTAAAGAAAATCGTTTGTCGTTAATTCTCTACTTTACATTCCAAGCCAATATTGCATATATTTATGTGTATAAATTCAACTCAAGAATTTAATTAATTAATTTTCACGAAATTTTCAATATCAAAGTAATGTATATTTATGTGTAGATAATTGAAAATAATTTTGAAATTCGGAAAGAAAACGGCAAGACATAAGCACCTATTAAAGATTAACGTAATATTAAAGAACGGTATAATAAAACTTCATGCAAAGACTGGAGAAATATCTCTACTATAAACTACTACTATATACTACTAAACGTTAAACTGTTAACATAACGAATAATCTGAATTACGTGTATGTGCCGCCTGAAATAGGATTAAATACAAAGTTCCTGGCAACATAGTTGTAAAGTATAATATGTTGATTGGACCGTATCTGCTATGAATATCGATGCATGACACAAACAAGTCTGAATAAATATTAAATAACATTAATTTGTATAGTAAACAGAGTAAAAAGTCTAATTATCTGTCGCCTGCAATATAGAATGCCAATAGAAAATTAATCAAATTGAAAGCAGGTGAAAAATCGCTATGGAAAAAATAGAAAAGCAATATTTGATTTTAAAACCTTTTATATTAAATATTAAATTTATCTATTCACATCTAAAAGTTCTACTACAAGTTATATTAGCATACTTCCTTGTAAAAATGCAAACATTTTTTCAAAATTCGAGACCGGAAAATCGCTTGTTATCAGCTTTTTTATTGATTCGTAAGCTGTATATTAAACAAAGAAAGCTCGTTCTTCATGAAGGAAGGATTTTTGTTGAGGTTACATTTTTTTGGCAGCATAAATTTCTAATGAATAATGTGATCTTTTCATCTGAATTTCTCCTCTGCATGAAAAGAGAAACACGGACCCCGATAACTTTTTTTAAACACGACACCTTGCTGTTTCAAACAAATTTTAACAATGCTCAATTTTTTATTTTCCTTTTAAACTTATCTGATCTATTTTAATATCGAAATTTTTTTTGCAGTTATAATGGACGACAGTTTCAGGAAACAAAAATTAATGCTAGAATAACCTGATTAGATTATTTTTACACCCACACGTTAAACATCATAACTCTAGAAAAAATTGCGCATTATAATTTTGTGAACACATACTTTCAGGACTACTTTTGTAACAGGTCGATTCTACAAATAATACAATGTAGAATTTTGTTGATTCAAAAAATTTGAATCCGCATCTTAAAAAAATAATACAACTATATTTTTGTGCACTAAAATCATATTTTAGAATATAAGATGCAAATCTGAAAATCATTTAATAAAAAGAAAGGATTTTCGCCCTATACTAATTTGTATCCTAATTAAGGAAAATGATATAAGAGTACGTTGGGGATATCAGATTAGATTTTTTTAATCAAATTAACGAAACACGTGAAAGATTCTGTGGATAAATTTTATGTGAGTTACATGTAGGTATATTCTACGAATATAAACAACCGAGATACTATCTGAAAAAAATGAAAGTTTCCTTCTTTGAGACATAAACATATTTAAATTTTTAAAAGAGATCAGGATTTGAAATCAGGAAAACCGTATAATAGCACTGAACAACAAAAGAAACATTGTTTTCAGTGAAAAAACTTTGTTTGCTAAATCATGCAATATTTTTCATGCCAATTTCAAATATGATTTCAAAATTCAACTATCGGGCATAGTTTTAAAACAATTCTATTGTACTTTTCTGTAACAGACCTGCAGTTTCTATACATATTTGTACTAAAAGAAACATTTTATTACTTTAAAATATTGTTGTGTTAGATTTTCTCTTGTATTTTGGTCTCACAGGCATTCCTTTTCAAAATCCAACAATAGTCAGCTAACATTTTAGGGCTCCAATTTTCATTATCACGGCTCTCTATAATATTTGCATCTGGTTGAAAACGTTCTCTATGTTCATCACGAAGAGATCCCAAATTTTCTGGGGAAAAATGGAAATGATGTTTAAGAGAGATATTGCATCCCATGGTATTATAATTTTTAGAAGCTGACTAACAAGTTCTTTATAATTTGATTCCCGATTGTTACTCAAAAAATGCACTACCACTTCTTTAAATGATTTCCATGCAACGCCTTCAGTTTTGTCAACAATGTCTTTAAATATTACCCGTCACCCATTCTCTTATTTGTGGGCCAATAAAAATACCGTTTGATTTTAACTTGAGTTATTTTGGGGAACTTATTCTTCAAAAAACGAAAGCCTCCTTTACCTATTGACTTCAGAAAAATTTTATGAGGCTTAACTTAATATGAAGCGGTAGTAAGTACGCTTTTTGAGGATCTACTAAAGGCACAGCAATGACATTTTTATCACCTGTAATTAAGAACATTATTTTAGAGGCCATATATTTTTTTTATGCATTGGGACATTTTGTCCCTACTATTACATTTGCATAGAAAGCAGCAATATTTCGTATATTGCTGCTGCTTCAAATTTATTACTTTATAGCAAGTTGAAGATCAAGAAGTATAGCTATGACTCAAATATCCCATCACTCAAATATCCTCAAATATCCCATATAGGTATTCCATGCGTTATAGTTTGAAGTAATTGATTTGTATTTGCATATGTGTCATTCATATAATTAGAATACGCAACAGGTACAGATGGATAAAGATTCTCGTTATGGATGAGAGTAGCCTTTAAATTAATTTTTGAGTTAGTTATGAAGAATCTCCATTCTTCTAATTTGTGTTTGCGGTCTAAAGATTCAAACAGTAAGTGACAAAACACAAGATCATCACATTTGGTTCAAATTCATGTTGTCTTCCAGGAAAGGTGTATCTTTTTGTAGTTTCAAGTAAAAGAGTCCATCCTTTCAATTTTATTGTTATGGCTCCAGAAGATCTGCAGATAAAGCATCATTCTTACTAACTACAGGCAGATATATTCCTCGGTAGTCATAGGCCGTTCCTTTTTTAAAAGTTAATTGTTCATTTAAAACAGTGGTTCCCAACATGGGGCCGCGACCGCCAAGGGGGTCGCGAACAGGTTTCTGGGGGTTGCCGCAACTATTTTTAGTTGCAATTATTTTTATAAGGAATTTTATACCAAATGTTTCACACGCTTTTGTATTTAACGTGAGTACATATATTGGAATATTCCATTAATTGTTGTTAACCTTATATCTACAGGGTCTGCCCTCAAAGAAATGAGACTGAGTACAGAAAACACAGTTTGATTGGTAAAATCTTTCAATACACCCAGTATTCTTCAAAATAAGAACCTTAAGCATCAGCACAGCTAGTCACGCGATTTTCCCGTTATTTGTAGGCATCTCGGAAGTATTCCTCCGGAATCCCTTTCAACACCTTCGTCATAGCCCTTTGAATGTCTTCCACAGTGTCCTTTCAACGAATCTTTCATTCTCGGAAACAAGAAGAAATCACAAGGAGAGAGGCCGGGGCTATATGGTGGCTGGGGAAGCGTGGTTATTCCTTTTCAGTTCAAAAACTCTCTCGCAGCGAGTGACGTGTGCGACGGAGCATTGGTGCAGAATCAATGATATCGCGATCTCTGGACAGATACGTTGGACACGTTTTTGCAGTCTCTGGAGGATATCCACACAGAAACTTGGATTTATCGTCTTCTCAGGGGTGGAGTAAGACAAATTCTTTGGGGACGATACGCTTGAAGTCATGGAATTGGATCAATGTGGATTCTACTTTGGATTTCGACATCCATGCCTCCTTCGGACAGGGCGATTCACTGGTGTGCCACTTGGAAGTCTTTTTTTGTTTCCGGGTCATACTGAAACACCCACGTTTTATCCCCAACAATAACTTTAGTTAGAAAGTTTCGATTACGTTAAGCTAGTTGCAACGATTTGACAGAAACAGTCATTCGGGTCCCCATTTGAACAGGGTTCAAAACTTCTGGCACGAGTTTTGTGCACACCTTGCGCATTTACAAATCTTCAGCTACAATTTCATTAACTTGTGTTTTCGGAATCCCTAACTCTTCTATAATCATGCGAGTGCTTAAACGTCGATCAGTATTCAATAAAGTATGCACGCTATCAACGTTAGCGTCCTTAACCGTCATCAACGGGTGCCCGTACCGTTCCTCATCGTGGACATCTTCTCGGCCATTTTTAAAAGCTTTATGCCCTTTAAACGCTCGCAATCTACACAAAGAATCATTGCCATATGCTATCTTGATCATATCAATCCTTTGGGTAGCGGACTTTCTCAGTTTAACGCAGAACTTCACCGCGTAGCGCTGCTCCAAAGTTTTTTCCATTGTTACCGTAACGCAGCGGCGAAACAGCGGTACACTCTTGAACTTGTCCACTCGCTGCGACAGCTCGGAGGCAAATGAGTTCTACCGCGTTTTGAACTGGAAGGTTGCCCCCCCACCTTTCACCACCATCGGTCTCCCGAGCAATCGCATGGACGCCGAATGCCACCACCACCACTGGTGTCGCCTTTCAGGACAGACCTTGCATAATACACAATAATATATATATATAATTAATATAATATAATTTTCTATTTAATGTGTTTCCTTTACTCTGTTAAAAATGCTTTTATTATGCAAATGTGCGGTGGCAGACAGAGGGGGTCACGGATCTTTTGATTACTATAAAAGGGGGTCGC
>QLNU02015003.1:53768905-53791549 GCA_006491805.2 Dysdera silvatica
AAGTCACATCATATTTTTATTTTTAAGATTAATAGTCTTCCGATGGGAAGAAGGGAACTACCAATTCCTATTTTGCTTAATCTAAGAATATGACGATAGATTAATTTATAAGGTTTAACAGAAGTTATACCGTTTTATTACAAGTAATATTTCAATCGTTTATCACGGTTCCCTTGAAATTCGCTATCATACTTATGGTCTAATTCAGCTGTCCTTTAAGTTTCCTAAACCACTAGGTTGTTTCCATTTTTAATAATTGGATATATTTCTATTTTTTGCTTTGTAGTAAATTTATGCTTATATAGGTAACGAGCAGGTTATACGCAAGTATTTACTCTTGAATGGATTTCTACATCAATTTGAATACATGCAAGAGATGTTGCAAGAGAATTGTATGTATAAACACGTGCACAAAAATGTACGTATAATAAAAAAAAGATTATATATTTAAGAATAAATAAAATAAAGTATTATCATTACATTATTATAAAGAAAAATCCAAATACACTAATTGTTAATACGCAGTGTCAATTTAGTGTCCATAGGTCTCTTATCTATGGAATGATTTATATCACATAATAATATGGCATCACACCTCTATCATCAATCGCGCCTCTATTAGGAACCATTGTTAGCTCTCTCTCACCACTCTCAGAGGATTGATTAAGAGACCTATAATTCAATATTCAAGCTGATTTAATCTGATCCCAACTGGTTTAGATGGACAACTGTCCTAAATCCTAAATACGTAATGCCGACGAAACACCTAAGCATCTATTATCTTTTTATAAAATTTGTAGTTATTTGCACGATGTAATTCCATACTATAAAACAAAAGTGCATAGACAATAGGGAAATTAATATACAACGAGTTGTTGAAAAACCTTAAAACACATGACCAGCTCTTCCTTTTCTTTATATCTGATGTTTGTAGGTTTTTTTTCTTACAGAAATTTTGTTAGTTAATTCAGCATTTCAACTGAAGTCTTTTTAATGTATTTAAAGTGCCAAAAGTATTCACCATTTACGAACATTATAATCAGTTTCATTTCCTTAAAACAACTAAAGGAATAATTTTAATTTAGAAACCTAAACCCAAAATAAATTGAATGAAAGCGTAACTAACGCACGTAAATTTCTTACGGTGTTACGCCAAATTTCATATTATTTTATTTTCTCTAACAATATCAGAAAATGAGCCTCAATTGAAAATGTTGAACGGGTATTGCGACGGAAAGAAATATGGACTGTGATTTGCAAATTCATGTTTCGATGAACTCATTTGGAATTTTTGTTAGATTTTAATTGGTGGTTCACTTGCAATGAAGATTATAAAAACTAGCAATTACTACCAAATGAGAATTGGAAAACAATCCAACCTGTAGTGGAGGGCAACAAATTTAAAATCTTGATAATGTCTAGACCAGGAATTGGCAAACATGTTGGAATATTTTGCCTAAATAACATTCAAATCTTATTCCGCGTGTTCGCTGAATTACTCATCAAATTGTACAGATTATCACCCATCACAAATTTTGAATGTTTATATTTTATCATTCGTTTATATTTATTAATTATGATATTATTACGATTATGATTACTTAAAATTATTATATTATTACTTATTAAATTAACTAACTTTTTCGATTTTCCTGATAAAAGAAAAGATTCCTTTTTTGAAAATGTCCTTGTACTCTTGACGTACGATTTACAACAGTTTAATAATAAAAATCGTTTTCCATTACTTCAGATATCTACGTATATACATTGATTAAAGTGCTTTGAAAATAAGGAATATCGTTTTGTTTTCTTTTGTATATTAGACTCATTTTGGTAATATCTACTTCACACAACACTAACCTTATTACGAATAAATGTGAATGATAATAAAGAGGTTGAAACGGCGGAAAAATGAAGTTTGGGATACAAATAGAACTATATGTTCGAAAATTCAGTCAGCCAGGCCAAATTTTATTCGCTTCTGTATATTTCCTCACCAATATCTAAAAATATTCTTCTTTAAAAGGTGTGAAAGTAGGAAAGGCTTTATTTGAAAACAAATACATAATACTTCTTTTCGGTTTTAATAATCACATTCGGAAGTTTTCTGTTTCTGCTTTTAAAACCACTCCGCATGTCACTTCAAATTGTTCAGGGTTCCGTGTGCGGCATTCGCTCTCTAGGTTGCCGACCCCTAGTCTAGCCTATATTAGGCACAATTTAATGATCAAGATGCCATTTAATAACCTAGATAATACTTATGGTAATCTAGATAACTTCTATAAATCTAGACAATTTTCGAAGTCTTACAATCTGGAGACATAACTCGGTATTGTGCAAGGTATTTCTCAAAAGACAATATAAAATTTCAGAAAAATTAAATTAGTTATGTCGGACGATTTCATTACTTATTCAGATTGGATTTAGTATTCAGCCGGAAAAGTAACTAAAAAGATATACAGTTAAGTCCCCCCACCCCCCACCCCAGATAATGAAAACCAATTTGGACCGAAACTTGTTCGGATTAACAAATTTTCGGATTAACTGAAATCTTTATTATAGAATTTATTGTAAGCTATAATTTTTTAATGTGTATGTGTTTGGTGTGCACCAGGGCTGAGCCCTTCTGGGAAATATTTTTCAAAGTAAATTATTTTATAATTTTCTTTTAAATTTTTTGTTTTGAATAAAATTGTACATGAAAATGGAAATTGTTCTTTGAGGTTAAAAATATATTCAAAATATATTTCTACGGCAGATTTTGCATAGATCTTGTTTTTCACAGAGCTTTGTGTTTTCGTCTCTGCCAGGCGTCGACAATCTATGACATGACATAGGCCTACGCAGAAAGTTCGTAATGGAAGGGTAATCGGTTCAATGGGGGTTATAGAGGAACAACTCATATATTCTGGGGGTTATAGAGCAACAACTCATATATTCTGGGGGTTATAGAGCAACAACTCATATATTCTGGGGGTTATAGAGCAACAACTCATATATTCCTATGTTAAAAATTTGTTGCATTGGGGGTTACAACCCCATCAATATCCCCTGCGTACGCCAGTATGCACGCGTGCTATACTTGGCACGCGTAAACTTTTGGATGGCATATTGAGCGATTTTAAAATAAAACACATTGTAAAAATATCCTCTTTGACTAAGGGTTTTTATTCTCTAATTTGATTATTTATTAATGTGTATCTTATTCAGTTACTAATTATTAATATGTATTTTCTTAAAGTACTAATTAGTAATTTCTATCTTCTTGAAATTATTAATATGTATTTTCTTAAATTACTAATTAGTAATTTCTATCTTCTTAAATTATTAATATGTGTCTTCTTAAATTATTAATATGTGTCTTCTTAATTATTAATATGTGTCTTCTTAAATTATTAATATGTGTCTTCTTAAATTATTAATATGTGTCTTTAAATTATTAATATGTGTCTTCTTTAAATTATTAATATGTGTCTTCTTTAAATTATTAATATGTGTCTTCTTAAATTAATAATTATTAAATTGTGTTTTCTTAAATTAGTAATTATCAAATTAAATCTTATTAAATTACTAATTATTAATTTGTGTGTACTGTCTTAAATTAGTTATTAATTTATGTCTTCTTAATTTCATAAATTATTGATTTATATCTTCTTAATTTGCAAATTATTGATTTATAGGCTCTTAATTTGCAAATTATTAATTTATATCTTCCTTAATTTGCAAATTATTAATTATATCTTCTTAATTTACAAATTATTGATTTATATCTTCTTAATTTACAAATTATTAATTTATATATTCTTAGTTTACAAATTATTAATTTATATCTTATGAATTTACAAAATTATTAATTTTATTCTCTTAATTAAATAATCTATTAATTTTCTTTAATAGTTAGGTAGTAAATGAACTCTCAGACCGGCTGAGTGTAACCTGGTACGCGGAAGGTAAATGTGCATTACTTGGCACGACACCTTTAAAAGGTTTCAATCCCTGGCTATGCTAGAAAGGATAAGGGAGAAATTATAAATTTTAGTAGTCTTCTACGATTTCAATGCAAATTGAAGTCAGAAACTTATTCATTACTGTTAAGTGTATCAGTATGCTTAGGTGTTTAATATTATTAAATATAATTAATAAAACAAGTCAAAATATTTACGAATTTTAAGTCCCTAAAAGCTTTAGGAGCACCACTTGTAAGTTTCAAAGCCCCCATAAACAACCTTCTAGCTACGGCCCTGGTTTACGCGTGTAACAGACGACAGACGGACGACGGAAAATTTCCCTTTCCTTTATGGCAGTAGTTACCAACTCAAGCCGCGGACCACTTTTCCACTTCAATTGTACCCGCGGACCACTTTGAAAAATTCTCACGAGTTGACTGTAAGACATTAATAAAAAAGGGAGCCTGGTCTTTTTTTGGGGGGGGGAAACGTGTCTGTAAAATCGTTCTTTGGAGGAAAATAAAAGAAATAATAAAGAGAAAAAACCATCTAATCATAATACAGTCAAACCTCGTTAAGATGAACACGCTTAAGACGAATTACTTTTAATACGAACCGTTTTATGAAATTCCGTCAGATTGTAAAATACTACAAATATGCAATCAATTTCATTTTTATATTTAATTTTAATATTTAATAATAATTTTTATAACCATTTTGTTCAATTTTTTTAATAAAATCTCTTCTCGCAGGCCATTTGGAAGTCCTTCGCGGATTATCAGTGGCCCACGGACCACCAATTGGGAGCCACTGCTTTATGGGAAAGTTCAATTAGTTGGCAACACATACTGCGCTGTACGCTTACGTTTTGTTAGTCGGCTGCTGTTGCAGCCGATTAAAAAAATCGAATTAAGCGAATTAGCGCAGTTGAATTAACGATGTTTTAATGCATTTATATTATATTTCAAATGCTTAATGGCATACACAGAATGATTATTAATTGTATACGCAATGATTATTAATAGTATACAAAACGATAGTTAATGGTATGCACAATGATTATTAATGAATATATAATGATTGATTATGCACAACTATTAGCTCATGCAAAATTACTAATACTCATGGAGGAGTTATTAATGATATACACACAATCTACTTACTTTACGAATTGTCAGGCTCAAAGTTTTTAACACTGTAGTGGCAGCTACGTGCGTTTGAAATATGGGTGGTCTGTATATGGATTCGTATTTTAAACAAAATTATGGCTTTCGACGTATCATATACGAAAATGTAAAATTCCATACGGAATAAAAACGACATCCAGATTTGCCAACTGAGATGGCCAAGAAGCACATCAGTTTTATTAGTATTTCTTTTATTAGTATATATGTATATATGTTATATGTATGTTATATGTATGTTATAAGGTATGTATATATATGTATGTATGTTATATGTATGTATAATATATGTATGTATAATAGAGCAGTGTATGTTATATGTATGTATGCTAATATATGTATGTTATATGTATGTATAATATATGCATGTTATATGTATGCAAGTAATGTTATATGTATGTATGTTATATGTATGTATAATATATGTATGTTATGTATGTATAATATATGTATGCTACATGTATAATATATGTATGTTATATATGTAATATGAATATATGCATATTATTAGTATTTTCTATTAGTCTTTTATTATTATTTTTTTAAATGGACATTCCCTGGATACCCTTGGCAAAAGCTCGTATTTTTTTCCCCATTTTCCTTTGTCTTTAAGAAAGTGCGCATATTAATATCGGACATATATATAACGATTTTTCCAATGTCTTATATATGATGCGACGATGCCAGGTATCTTTGTAATATCGGGCTATTTCCAAAAAGCATTTAATAGCTTAATTACCACATGCATGACTGTTCTGACTTCGACATTATCGATGTAGCAGTTTAGTAACAAGTTATTAGCAACCTGTATTTCGAATAAACGTTGAAGGTTTTTTTTTTGTACTTTTACTGAAAATCGAATTTTCGGATTATGCGAAACCAAGTTTTCCTTCTTTGTATTGGATATTTGAGGTTCTATTGTACTGGTTAAATATGACAGTGTTACGATGTGCAGTTTAACTTGCAGTTTATCTGAAAAAAACAACACAACAACAAGCAACAAAAACGACACCATTCTAACAAAAAATGAGAAGGAAAAATCAATGGAAACAATAAAAGATGCCACATCAATGAAGCCCTCTAATATAGAATAGCACTGAATTGTTTGCAGCTCCACGCAAACAGAGATAATCGCCGTCGCTGTGTTGACAGCCACCAAACGCTAAGCGTTCGTAAGAGCTTTCACGCCCACAAATAAAGATCTACAGCAGAACTTATATTTTTTTCACAAAACTCGAGGAGTAGTATACTTCCCCACCGGGGATGGTGTTCTAAGAATTTAAATTAAATTTAAAATAAACTTAAATTAAAATAACAATAAAAATAATTGTTTTATATAAATTTTAGTGACTGTTGCAACGCTTATGGAAGAGCCGCCATTGCTCAAAACGTTATAAGAGCTAGGTACGCATTATAGAACCGCTTCTCTTTTCCACTAACCATTCTGAACTTTCATTTAATTATTCACACTTAAATAAAGGCACAGAGTCTGAAAATAATTCCTTACCAAAGATAAAACTAATCATCGAAATATAATGGAATTTGTCGCATTTATAAAAGCGCGCACCGAAAACAACAAAAACGTGAAAATTTGGAAACTTCGAAGTTCTTCGAAGTGAGTCTATTCAATATTTTCACGGGGAGCGTGTGCCGCTGTTTCTCTCATTAATTTTCTTTAATCATCTCGACTTTGCACGACATCCGCTGATCTTCGTTGCTGCCCCGTTTACGCCCCAAGTTCTGTTCTTAATGAGTTCCTAATTTAACGAAAGGAGTAATGTAATGTTCGACAGCCGGCAATATCCCGGAGGCAGACAAAGTTCCTCTCTGCCATGGTGCTTGCCAAATGAGGCGCAATAGCCGTAAACAGTCGTGGTGATTTTCGACCAAGATAACAGATATCACGACTTAGGAAATTCAGGTCCTCCATTTCTTCCTCTTAAGCCTCCTACTATCATTATCTTTTGCATCAATGTGTAGTTCACAATAGATTTAGGAAAGCATTAACCTATGGGGCTTTAGAGTTTCTGCTATATATCCACCACTCTCTTAAGCTTAATCTTTCGGGGGCAACAATTCTACAATTAGTACAAAATTCGCAGTTCCTAAATATTAACCTCATTTTTGACCACATTATGCTGTGTGTTCAATAATTATAAAAAAAAAAACATACAACGTGTTTATTGAGCATATGGTTTTGTACTCAGTAAATGCGCTGTGATTTATTTTTGATAATTTCTACATCTAAATAATTTATTATGATTTTGTGGATTTTAAAGTTTGAAATTGACTTGAACTGTGATAAAATGCTTTCCATAGGTTTCTGCAGAAATTTTAAATAAAGCTTGTTTGAGGTTTACTCAAATTTTTTTATCCAATTACAATATTAAAAGTTAATATCCATTAATAGTTTTTTGTGAATATTAAATATAATATATCATTGTCTTTTAAAATATAATAGCTTAACTTAACATAAAATATTCTTATGGAATTTATGAACTACAAAGTTTCAGAAGGTAAACGAAAGTCCTTAAGAACTGAAATAAATATTTAATAACAATAATAAAATTCTATGTTTGCATCTAAAAGAAGATTCAATAAAAACTTCAGTTTCGTTTCAAAGATTTCTAGTACATTTGTTTCTTATTAATTATGTAGAATGGATAAATATGTATGTGAGATATATATTATGAAGAAATTTCTTTTCATGTCCTTTTAAAAATTCCTCTATAAAATATTTTCACTTTCCCATGCAAGAGAGCCTAAATTTTCTTAAAAGAAGAAAGTACTTTTTTCAATGGACATTTCCAGACATATCGTGCATCCAGTTGAAAAGAGAACACCCTGTATATCTCTTGATATATAATACAGTCGGTCGGTCGTGTTTTCAAAGCACAAGAACAGCAAGAATCAGGTTGCGCCGAGAGCTGTATATTACCGACGGATCCGAACCATGGTGTTAAAGTGGCACCGGTCTTTCGATGCCATTGAAAACCGCATCTGCATAAATGGCATTAAAGACATATGTGTTAGCATTACGTCGCTGCAGGACAATCACCTCAGAACAAAATTTATGTGTGTTATTCATATCATGTGGAGCCGCGATTGTTATGGATAGTGTGGAATTTTATTACACCTACTCGCAAATACTACATCTTTTCAGGAAAGAATATGTATGAATAAGCGATGCCCTCTTAAACCATTGATTTTATCATATCCTTCACCACATTCATTGCCGATAATCATCGTGACAGACAACTAACGTTATTCTTGGAGCATGTATAAATTAAAAAAAAATGTGTTTGCTAATAATTGCTATATACCGTTATTTTGTCGCTAGTAATTGCTGCGTATATATATCGCTATTTTACAGCTAAAATTGCTGTGTTTCGCTATTTTATCGGTAATATATTCGTCATATAAAGCCAAGAATGTATGCACACCGCGTCATTGTCCCAAATATGATATCTTTTCTGAACAAATGTGTTATTTAGCAACATCGTGTAAAAATTCCTTAGATTATCCCCCATTATTATAATTATTATTATCATTATTATAGTTAGTTATTATCATTATTATAGTTAGTTATTATCATTATTATAGTTAGTTATTATCATTATTATGGTTAGTTATTATCATTATTATAGTTAGTTATTATCATTATTATAGTTATTACCCCATTCCATGCCAGTATTCTTTGCAATGGGCTTCTAACATTATTGTCGGAAAATACCCAAGAAACGAATTTTGCATTCGTATGTGTTGCCACTGTTACATTGCTACCTCCCGAAGTTCCGGGACTCTGAGGATTATTCATATTTCTCGACGTAAGAAACGCAAAGATCATACATCCTCAGGAGATGCAGACAAAAGTCATGCGGCTACCTGCCTCAGGACTTACATTTCTTCTTTGAATCCGAACTAATCCCCTGGACAAACAAACCACAGACAACAGATCAGCAGACAAACTGAAAGGATGGTTATCATCGTGTTAATTCGAACTCGAGTTTCCTAAACGGTGGCTAAATAAAAAATTGTTCTACATATATGATTTCTCCTAGTTTTAAAAAAAGCTCAGAGAAATAAAAGTGAAAAAGAGGAAACACAAAGACGAAAAAATAAAAAACAAAAAATTTAGAAAAATAATGAGTGTAGAAAAATAGAAAAATTGAAAAAGAAAAAATTTAGAAACCAGAAACAAAATTATAAAAGTTAAAGGAAAAAAAAAGAAATTTTGTATAAAAAAAAGCATGGATAAAAAAAAGTCGCCAGATAGTGGAACGGGTGAAAAACATGACAAATATTGCCATGATCATAGGACTATCCACACTATCCGGCCCCGCCAATGTTAAAGTATAGACGTACATGTTTGCTGACAGCTGTCAAGAACGAAAGTGAGAACTGGGTTTGAAATGAAATCATCAGTCATAGAGTATATTGTAAAATAAGAATTTGAATGTGATTGAAATTATCTAATTACAAACTTGTAATTATTTAAAAATCATAATAAGACAATAGCTGCTTTTGACTTATAATTAATCTTAAAATCTTGAAATTAATTCTTTTTTTTCCTAAATGTGATGAAGAAAATAAAACTGAAAAAAAGTAGAAAAAGGAACTTAGAAAACAGAAAAAAATTATAAAAGTTAACAAAAATTTGATTAAAATAAAAATTTAAAAACTTTTGATTAAAATAAAAATTTAAAAATTTCAATTAAAATAAAATTTAAACTTCACAGTTAAAATAAAATTTAAAACTTCTGATTAAAAATTGCAAAAAGGCTTTTTGATTAAAAATTACAAAAACTTTCGATTTAAAAATTGGCAAGTTAAAAATAAACTTACTAAATAAAAAACGCGCCAAATATTCTTAAGGAAATAACGCGCCAAAAGATTTGTGTAATCCTCGCCGTCCGTGCAACCTCTTTCCGCCAGGTTTGTAACATCCCACCACTGGGGTGAAGCCCACCCACCTGCATTGCCCGTGCCCGTGGGGTGTGGGCATAGCGGCTCAAGACGCACTACTCCCAGGACTAATGTGTAAAACTATTGTTTATCAATTTGTATAATATTTCTTAATTATTACGTAAATATATTTTCCTTTGTATGTCAAGCAAAGGGAATTATTTCATTATCCTTTAAAATGATTCAAAATAGGAGAGTAAAATTTTCAATGCCAAGATTTTTTTAATTTCGTAGTTCACATTTTAATAAATGCATTTTGCCCTTAATTTCTTAATCTTCTTATTTCTCATATGATGCTTAAAATTTAAAATTGCTGAAAAGAGACAGAATACTAGTAAAAATTTATGACAGTTGTTAAAGTAAAATTCGTGAGTGTATACCGGTCAATCTCTCACAAAATTATCTCGCAAACTAAAATTAAAGCGAAAAAATTTATGACTGTGACAAGTTGTACAGTCGAGGATTGACGTGAATACGTTTTGAACTGAACGTCGTTTGTTGTAGAGGTGTCAAATGGGACTCGGGAATAAATTATTACATTTATTGTTAAACAGAAAGCGTCGTTAACCTCACCGATGATTTTTGCATTTTGCGTGCCCTGCGTCTATTGACCCACTTAGCCATTGATAATTATATATCTCAGGAGAGCTGCTGAGATGCTCTGTTCGATGATATGCGTTTTCTGTATTTCATGTTGGTATTTGCACGAGTTTCTGGCGAAACTGCGAAATTTTATTTTTCGTTCTTTTGTTCTAATTTTTTTGCTATCTAAAACTGATTCACTGTTTCGAAGTGCACATGAGGTGTATAAAGCTAACCGAAAGCTATTATATGAGATCAAAACCAGTGCCGTAGATGCTCGAAGTCATGAGCCATACTGACTGGAAATTTCCTCGTGCACCCAAAATGACAGTCTTTCGTCGGGTCCGACCCACCGTACTATGCCTACGTGGCGGTAACAACACTTTGCGCGAACGCAACTATATACCAGTTAGAATGATAGCAATATTATTCCAGCTGGTCTAGTAGTTTCGCAGTTACTCAATGGTTTTGATGTATATGAAAACGTTGCATCAAGAATTTCTGAGATATCTTCCGGTAGTGGAATGATCTTACTGACTAATTCGCGTCAAAAACTTACATTGAAAATTCATAATTGTCATGGGATATAAGCTTTTTGTGAAAATTTTCACATGTTTCTGAATTAAGCAAAAGGTTCTTTATAATAAATTAGCTGTATATATATAGAATTGTATAAAAATACAAAATCAAACCATTCATTTCCATGTAGTGAGACAACTAACTTTTCGAAATTTCATATGCTTCGTTAACTACATTGAAAAGCTAAATATTTAATAAACGCTTATTGGCTCTTTTATATTTTTCAACAAAGAATATTTCGCTATCTACTGGTCTTCTAATTAGTGTTATATGCACGAATGTATAAATATTTCCTATAATTGTATTCATTCTATGTTTGAATCTCTTCTTACAGATTTTTTCTATTACAGTGAAAAATGTATATTACCTAACCATTGCTCTACAAGTCCCATGGTTTCGTTCAACTTATGAAAAATGTTGGCCAAATAATGGACTTTTACAAAATAATTATGATATTTTTATTGAGTTCAGCAATGATAACAGTTTATTCATACGCACAAAAAAGTCAGTAACTTTTGGAAAAATTTAGACATGTATAACAAACAAATTTACATTCTTTTTCTTCCTCGGAGATCCGCAATCTTGCTTGCTGCTCATAATAAGTTACAATAAACGTAACAGTCTACATAAGTATAAACAACAATAAACAGGAATATAATTAACAATATAACCATAAACATATAAATAGCAATAAACGTATAATTAACAAATTTATAATTTATGTACTAACACACAACCCCATATACGCAGGAAGGATCAATGAATGGCCAATGAAATAACGAGTGCATTTATATTAATTATTTTTTGAAAACAAATATCTGTGTGTCAATGAAAAATATCAACTATCAAATTTTGGCAAATGCTCACACATGTGTGTGTGTAAACAACAAATTTTGTATACCCGTATACAGACTTAAAAGTTTTATAGTGGAGTAATATTCCGTATTGGAAAAGTTCCTGTTCATGATACCGTGGATGTATATATTTAGTCTTACATCGACTGTGACTTGTTAGTTTTATTTAGTTGAAAGGGGTACCATAATAACGTCATTTGCAGAAATTTATTAAATTTCTCTAGGTAGTATGTATTTCTGTATCTCTTATATAAGCTGGTGCTAATGAATTATTTCTATCCCAAAAATTAACTTTATGGACCTGACATTTGATAAGGCTAAACAGGTTTTATACCCGTATGACTCGTGCGTTGTTTTAGAGATGCCATAAATATATAGCCACTGAACAATGGGGGTTTCTTTATCGTCATACGCACAAGCAATATGGTAGGAGAAACGGATATTTTAGCTTTAAACTCACTGCTCTGGGAGGATATGTTGTCAAGCTTGCCAACATGTCTTCACTGCTCTGGGAAGACATGTTGGAAAGTTTGACCTACAATTTTATGAGAAATTCGAACCGTCAATTCCCACGGTTGATTTTCTACCCTATTGCGGGACCCATTTTATGATCCTCTCAGATAGTCACCTTCTGTAAAGTGTGTGTGCGTGTATATACACACAAATACTACAAATATGAGCCAGAGACCGTGCATGAGAACGAAACACACAAGCTTTACTGGGATAGAGCAATCATAACAGACAAGACAGTCCCACATAACCGTCCTGACATAACCCTCGTCGATAAATCGAATAAGACCACGTACTTAATCGACATAGCAGTACCCAACACCAATAACATACAGACAACCTACACAACGAAAATCACCAAGTACCAAGATCTCAGACATGAAGTACGAGATATATGGGGTATGGAAAAGATCCTCATCATCCCGTTAGTCATCTCAGCAACAGGGATAGTACCAAAAACGCTTGCGACGAATTTGGAGATACTCAACATTGACCCAAACACCTACATTGAAATACAAAAAGCCACAATCCTAAACACGTGTCACATTGTCAGGAAGTTTCTAGACATGGCACATTAAGAAGTGATGTAAAAAGAGGCTTGGGAACATGGCGCTCTGCCCGTCCCAAAGCCTGTTTCCGCCAAGAATGGGCGAGGAAAACTTTTATATATATATATATATATACTGTTAAAAAGTCTGAAATAGCAATGGGCTGGGCATATCGCAAGAAGAACTGACGATAGACAACGCAAATTCTCAACTGGATTCCAAGAGACCATCGAAGACCTAGAAAACGTCTTCAAACTAGATGGGTGAATGAAATAAGAAAAGACGTCGGGGTGACGTGGAAACGAATGGCCCAGGATAGACTTGTGTGGAAAGCATTTGGAGAGACCTTCATCCAGCAGTGGATAGATAATGGTTGAATATGATGATGATGATGATGATATATGATATATATATATATATATATATATACTTATGTCCAAAAGTTAAGCATAATTCGTAAAATTTGAAAAAAAAACCAAAGTGAATATTGGCAAAATTGTTCAAAAACATTTGTGAAGAATCGTGTGACTAAGATGAAACATTATGCACATGCAAAACATTGCAGTCGACGTCCATATGTTCAAAGGACCTAGGCACGTCGGAATGATTATAAAGCGATCTTAAGCGGCATGGTTAGTTCAGACAGATTTTTGCAATTGCTGTGGTATGGAGCATTGCTAATTATCAAGAAGAACGAATTATGTCACAAAGACGACAAATGGCCATGTTCATGAAAGGAAGAATTATTGGGATGCTGAAATTCAAACGATCCCAAACCGAAGCGTATCGAATTCTGTATGTGCCTGAGTGTGTGACCTCAAGACTGTGGCATAGGTTTCAAAGTACTGAATATGTTAACCTACGACCATTTCCTGGTAATAACTGTTCGGCAAGACTGATATGACAGTGGGACCACTCCGCCAGATCCTAGTTCAGTGCTAACAACCGCCACAGGAATAAGAGTTTCGACACAAACTGTTTACTGGAGACTCAGACACGTTGGCCTCTTTGCAAGACAACTAGCAGTTTGCATTCCCTTCGTGTCTGCACAGAAACGCCCGCGTTTACAGTCGGGTTTGAAACATCAGCAGTGCAGTCGTGAACAGTGGGACAATATTATGTTGAGTGATGAATCCAGATCTATTCTGCAAACTGATTCTTATCGTACAACGATATGCAAAGAACGTGGAACTCGTTTGCACCCAAAAACCATCACGAAACGACACCATTTCCTTCAGCGGGTGTCATTGTTTAGCCAGGTTTTATGCCGGACGACCGCACAGATCTCCACACCTTTGAGACTGGGTCTGTTACTGTTCAAAGGTACAGAGACAAAGACCTTTAGCCTTCCTTTCCCTGCTTCGAGGTGCTGTCGGGCTTGCATCCATATTCATAGATGACGACATGCCTACTTTCCATGCGGGAAGTCCTGGTTGAAGAGTTGCTTTAAATTGAAGATATCCAGCGCATGCAGCGGCTTTCTAGCTCCCCTGATTTTGATTCTATAGAGCATGTATGGGATATGATAGGAACACGACTTGCTCACCAAGATCCTATCAAGAACCAGCCCCCACCAAGATCCTATCAAGAATTGAAAAAAAGCCCTCCGCGAGGTTTAGAATTCTTCGAGCACACAACTCATCAATTCCTTCATCCAAAGTATGGGGAATCGTTGTGCAGTATATGTGGCTACCATACGTCACCACATACCTTATTAAACTTCAGCATCATCTACTGTAATAATTTTTCCCTAAAGTTGTGGCTAATAATGTTCCCCTTTTTCTTTCAAACGTTTCATTTGGATAAAAAAAGTCAATACTACGCTTGTTTCTAATTGTTTTGTTCTTCTGTAACCATATGACACCAGCATACCATGTTTCCTTCCGTTCTGATTTCAAATTCCTTAAACATTCATATATAGAGAAATTCGCGGATAGGAAAGATCGTCCTAGGGACGTTCTAAGGAAGTTCAGAACGTCTTCGGATGTCCAGAACATCACCAGGACATCCTAAGGACGATCTTTGCTATCTGGGTTATGCTTAACTTTTGGATAATATATACATATATTTATCTTTCGTACCTTATACTTGGTGTCTTTTGTCAAAAGAAGTAAAAGAAATATGACTACTGTATGTTTGACTTTTAAACGCTACCAGCATGAACATAAGCGTAATCTGACAGTGGCAAGGGAGGGACAATTGTCTCCCAGTTTTTTCAGAAAAGAAGCAAAATTGCACAATTTTCCATACAATTTTGGGTTTTTATTTTTTCCCTCCAGTTTACTCTATATTTAACCCCAAATTTATGCCCATAAAGATGAGGACACTTCGAAGTCATGTAGCACAACTTTTTATTGAATATTTCAAAAAATATGTATTGTCTGGTGACGAAAATAAGTCAAATGGAACAGTCAGAAATAGCGGGAGGTGACATCATTACCCGGCTAGCCGCTTGCAGCAGTGTAGGACTCCAACTTTAATTAACGTTGGTTTTTGGAGACAGCTAAAAATAAGTTCTGAGCCAGGAGGCTTATTCTGATGCAAGCTGCTAACTCGTTTGTAACGTCACTTCCCGTCATTTCTAATTGTTCCATCGAACTTCTTTTCGTGAACGGACAGAATATGCATATACATATATATCTTAGATAGTTGGAATAAAAACCTATTATACTGCCATGTGCATAAATGCTTTATTTACAAATAAAATATTGGATAACCCAAAATAGAAGCACAAGTTTTAAACGTAACAATGTTAATTGTGATGGAACCGTGGTTACTAATTAGATACACGAATATTCAAGAGTAAGAACAAAATCTTTACGTGATTTGTAATAATTAAAACAATTCAACAAAACATTTCGTTGGGCTTTGAAAGCCAACGAAATATGAAATATCTAACCTTAGGTCTTTCTTCAAAATATGATGAAATTCAATATATTCCGATGTCTATATAGTGGGTCATTTGAATGTTTCGAATTTGTTTTGTGTTAAATTTACACAAAGAGATTATATCATTTTATATGTAATTTTGTATTAAAAACATAATCATCTAAAGGTTTAACACAACAATTTCTAAGCGCATTTAGGTGTATTACCTCCTTTCATTTTTCAAATGTGCCTTAATTTAAAATTCAAACAATTGAATTGAATAATAATTTAAACTTGTATATTCTGCTTGTAGAATTATTAATTTATTTACGTAACTCCTGATGCAGTGTTTTTAATCTTACACGCGTAACTGCATTGCAGTAAAACGTCAGTTAGAGAAAACGTTCCTTATAGCGAGAAATCGACTTTTATTAGTGCCACAAATATTATGGACGGCATTTTCATGTTTTCGTATTGTTATTACTTTAAAAATAATAATATGAGTATATATAGTAATTAATATTTAAATTTGATATTAAAATCAACTTATTACTGAATTATATTTTAGTTCAATATGAACGTCACATCAAATCAGTAAATGCAAATTTAATAACAATTAACAGAATAATCGTTTCTACACGCACTTTTTATATGAAAGGGTACCTAATACAGAAATTTAAACGATATGAACTTTTAATTAACGAACCTATCTTACAATTAGTGTCGTGTAATTTCGGTAAAAACCATTTTACCACATATGTTCAATAAGTTCACTGAAGTGAAATTAGATAATCAAAATAAAACAACGTGGGAACATTTTTTCTCATACCCATACTTATTAAAGCACTCAATTAAAGCACTCAATTACACCACGTAAAATTAAAACAAAGCAATTAAAATTACATAAAGAATAAAAATATATTACATTAATTTTCCATATCATCATGTAACATTTCGTAAATATAAACGAACATCAATTGTTGAAGAATAGGAGGATATTATAATGAACAAGTCATACAGAATCAATACGTATGTAACATATCTATCTTATGATATCATGCATATTTAATGCATATCACAAATCTAGACATTATTTCACTTTGAAGTATTAGCTCGAAGCGCATTCATACAACACTACAAAACTCTTCCATAATTTAAAAAAGTCGTGTCAAATATATGTATAAAACATGCATTTTTAATGCCTGGAAGCCGGATACTTCTAATTTCTTTTTCCGTAAAAACCAGCTTCCCCCTCTGAGAGGAAGAAAAATCCCTAAAAATGGAATGTGTTCGCAAGACTTCATCCATCACTCCTTATCAATGCATAGACCGCAATTGGACATCCGAAATTTGACGAAGGGAGAATGGGAGCCTAAAACGAATAAGAGGGACAAAATAACTAAATGTGCTCCATGTTCACAAAACAACATGTATAACTTATAATTATATTAACAAAACTGCACTAAACATAAATCTGCGACACATTGCGAATTGAGTGAATAAAACGAGATGTACAAAATAGCAGTTAAAAATGTATTTATAAAATGTTGATAGCTATTCAAAAAGCATCGATTTTTTTTCCTTCAGCACATAAAAAATTGGACTCAGTTCTATTTACGTTCTGAAGAAGGGGACTCTATGCTTTTGAAATAGCTATCAACGTTTTATAATTAAATTTAACTACAAATTTGTGTATTTTATTTAAAATTGTATCTCTCAATACATATTTTTTAATGCAAACAATCCTGAAGTGTGATGAATTTCGTTGGCTTCAAACTCATCTGTAAACACTTAGAAATAAAAACGATTAGACGTAGCACTACATAGATTAAACTAAGAGGCAGAAACTAACGTTACAGAAATAGTAAAATTAATGTATTACGCTTAAAACCCTCACTTTACTCATTAATTTCGAAATACCTTGCAGTAGTTCTAACTTCCATCAACGTGAACATGGAAAACCGTGTCGTTTTCATTTTAAAATTGAGTTAAAATTAAAAAAATCTCGCAAAGTGCTTACAAATTGAAGAAAATCGAATGAAGGAAGGAAATAAAGGCTTTTATATACACTTGCGTGAGGACAATGAAAGTTGCGTACCAAGTATAAAACATTCTACAACTACGAAATTATATAAGCAGCTGAAGGGCGGGCTAGTATGTAAATTATCTCTGTTTGTTAAGGTTGCGCATTTCCGTACACCCGTGTGTGGAGCTGAAAGCATAAGCCAGCGACCTGAAAACTTGCATGTTATCGACCTGCCATGAATGCGAGGAACCTCGCCCAACGCAAACACGTGTTCGGAGTGAAAAGAATGTTGGATAGATGCTAGAAACGTAGATATACGCAATTAACGAACTTTGAGAGACGCCTGATCCTCGAACTGAAAACCGCAGGAGTCTGTCACGTGGATTGTTCGGACTACACTGTGTTGACAGCATCGATCACATAACGCTACTCAGACACGGAGGACCGACTGTGGAGGGACTAGGCATATTACGAGCGGAGAAGATCGAATAATGGTGCGTCAGGTATGTATAGAGTCCACGGCGACTCGATCCGCGACACATGCAACAGTGCGTGTGTGTCCACGAACCATATCTAGGTGGCTCAGGGAAGCGAAGCTGCCGTCCCAGCGTCCCTTGCGTGTGCTATCGTTTACAAGGCATCATTGGTGTTTCCGTTTGCAGTGGTGCCAGGACAGAGCAACGTGAAACACCATAGATTGGCAAAGTGTGGTGTTTAGAGGTGAGTGTCTCATTGTTTCGGGGACCGATACTTATCATGTCCAGGTTTGGTGGACCCCTGGACAACGCCACAATCTCAACCTCGGTATCGAACGACACACCAACCACATTGCAAGAATCATGGTCGAGGCAACCATGATCTACGACAGCCGATCCGCTCTAGTGCTCTGCTACCTGGAACACTGATGGGCCGTCGTGCCGCCCTTGGCTGTTGCTTGTGCTTTTAAGCTTCCTGTCTGGGATTACAGCGCCGCCTTTGCCGATCATCCGTCCCAAACCTCCTTACCTAATAGTAGTAGTGAGGGATCTAGCAAGTACTTGTGAATCTCTCTAGCTCGTAGATCTATACGAGTAAAACTTACAAGAGAAAGATATTTTTCTTTGTTCCTCAAATTTGGGGGTGGGGGGGTTATTTAAAAAGTGGGTAACTTTTTCATTTCTCAGAAATTGGTTTTCCAATTATGACCATTTAAAAATGACGTTGGCGACCTTTCGGCAAAAAATTTTTATTGGAGCATGCTTAAGATTTGGCTCGAAGTCGTTGCCAACGTTGTCTAAACCAGGTGCTCACTCAAGAGTATCACTTCCCACTTGGCGCAGTATAGCCCAGATGCTCTTGCGCCATAAAAAAGCCAAACAAACAAACAAACATCATTTCTCACATTTCCGTAATCTTATATGCTTACAAAGTTTACGCAGTTTTAAAGGAGTTCGCCAAAGTCCAAGAATTGTCTTATAAACCGATTCGCAATTACTATGACATTTTGCATTATAACAACTATTCATTTTTAAAATGGTTGTCATGATTTTTTGTTTGTACATACGGTTTCGCAACCATTAAAAGGTTATAATATTTCATTCAACAAAATTCAGATTAAAATTTCTCGGCAAAATTCGCCAGCGTCATTTTTAAGAAGTCATAATTGCTCTAAAAATGAGTTTTGCAAACAAACTAAAAATGAATCCTGAATCAGCGTTAAAAACTATACAAAATAATCCTAGCGTCAACTTCAGGTGCGATGAATATGGTAAAAGGTTCCCTTGTACGTTTGCTACTTCACAGTATTTGTAAGGATCTTCTGTTATTAGAAAAATAAAATTTCAAAGACTCCCAAATTTTTAATTTTTCTAGCATGTGATATGAATATGTGATACGTATATTCGTTTTGACTTATAATTTGCATTTATAAAAATATGATACTTATATATATATAAAACATTTGAGGCGTAGATTTTGTTCCATTCAATACGCGCTTGGTATAGCTAAAGAAAATTGGAAATCTACTTTAACTTAGAAACAAACCGCCGCCTTAAAATAAAACTTTAACAAAAAACCCGACCTTATTTTTCAACACCGAATACGGATTCGAAACGTCTGTCAATTCGTATTTGAAAAGTAAGCCAAAATATTTCAATTTTTTGCTTGCATTGGCAATTTCTATAATAGTTTTCGTTGCGTGAAGTCTCAGCACTTTTATTTTTATAACATAACCGATATATTTTGGAAAATGTTCTGGAATATTTATATTTTCTCGCAGTTATGTATGTGTGTATATTCTATGAAATTGTGACGGAAATTTTTTGAATATATATATAAGCAGTACTTTTTGAAAATGTAAGGTAAATTACGTAGAATTTAGATGACAGGAATTTGACAGAAATAAATGTACTAGGAACACAGTAAAAATAAAAAAATAATAAAAATAAACAGAACAGCAGTAAATTAGCATAAAAACCACAGCAATCAACTTAACAAATAACAGGATACACAAAAATACACCAAATAATTCGAAATCAACAATTTCAGATAAGGATATGAGTAAATTTGAAGAAAATAGTACAATAAATGGAAAAAGGACACGTGTAGGAACGTTTTCAAGGGAGGCTCCAAATACGTGGGCCCTAAGGAAAGGAATGGAATGTTTCTGTATGGAAATTAGTTCAAGCAAATATATATAATAGTCTTTTGTATGTTCTTTCGCTAAAATATCAGAAGTCGGTTTGGAAACACCCTAAGAAGAGTTTTATAATGGGTAACGTTCTCTAGAATATTATGTACTTTCTCGAAGACACGGAATAGAATCCATATACTAAACTGATACGTTAAATATTCTAACGGAATCTCTAAATGCACCATCTGCAATGTAGACAAGAACTCCCGTCACAATATTGAATATATAATTCTATATATATATCTAGAATATATAATTCTAAGGACCTCTTTCATTACGTTTTTTTCTTTATTATTCTAAAGTTTACATTAGTTCTTGTATTATTTTATTTACTTGTAGCGAAAACTTATATTCGTATTTCTTTGCAATAATTTGAATGTTTAAAAATTACGAAAAAAATTTATTAGATACAATAACTTCTAATTACAAATAATATGTTATTATGAAACTATTATGTATTTTCTTATTTTTATGATATTTGATTTACATTTATCAATGTAAGATGCATTTTTTCTACTACGCAAAGAAAAATATTTAGAAATTACTTAAAATTGGAATACTCAGTGACGCGCAATTTAATATAAGTTGAGCAAAAAAATGGCAGTTAAATACTTATGATCAAATGAATCATAAAACATATAGTTATAATATGATGATGACTGATTTTCAATGGTTGATATCTGCGAAATCATTTAGTAATTTTCCATATTATAATGAAATAAGGTTTCTCGTAATCAAACCGGTAGTGTTTGCTTAACGTTTCGTTACAAAACACTCATATATCCGTATGATATTATAAAAATGAGAAAACATTTAAAAAAAAATACTAAATTAGAAACGGAGAATAAAAATTGGAATTTATAAAATCAAAACTGGAATTTTTGATGTGCGAATTATTTTAATGCAAGATGTGAAATATTTAACTGGTTTAAAATAATGTTCCAGACCTTCCATTAGCATTTATTGAATCTTTAAATTTTGATTTCACAGATTAGAGATGAATGCCTATAACGGTCATAATACAATTAAGATCTCTATAACAAATGCTGCCTATATATAATTTCGCTATAATATAAATATTTTTAGTAACTCCAAGAACCTGTCTTTTCCGAAATAGACATTATAATTTCTAATTTGACTCGAAAAGAAAATTAATAAGAAATGACAAATGTAGTATTAAATTATTATATAAATCCGGAATGATTTAATAAAATTCACAGATTTTCAAAGCTGTCATCAAAGTAGTAAGCCATAAAATTTTTTTTTCGTATTCGAGGACTGTTGCTTTAAAATGCCTCTTGAGTTTGATACCGGCAAATAAACAAAAAATACAATGCCATTATCTTGATTTTATTTACACGCATGAATATTTTATTTTGTACAGCGTTAAAATTTCATCGACATGGGGTGATGGGTATTTCAAGACTTACTGGTGCTGCTGCACAGCCATATCGCTGAAATATATGGCTCTTTGTATTAATAAGACGCAAAGAAAGGTGGTTGCTGCATCAGAAAACGAAAGCGGGTGGTATCTTTGGCTCCACTGCTACCATTACAAGAATCTCCGGGTGATATAAAAACAAAAAATATGTTTCTCCTGTCGACATGAATTCTTTACTGCAATATGTTTGTTGCAGCACGGATAAACTTATAGCATTTCCTCCGTGGGTTATAGTTTCAAAGTAACTGCGTGTCGTAATGCACTTGCTTCATAATTAATGGTTAAAACCTGGTTTCACAAGAAGGGTCATACAGGAGAACTTGATACAAGCAAACGCAATAATCACGCTAGCGTACTTTCGGTAGGTGCATTTATTTCCCTGGAGAGACTTAAGAATAATTTTAAAGATCCCCTCAGTGTAAAGATACAATGAAATATTGGTCTAAAAGCAACATCTTTGCCAATAATA
>QLNU02015003.1:53791649-53816258 GCA_006491805.2 Dysdera silvatica
TCTCAATACATATTTTTTAATGCAAACGGTGCTGAAGTATGATGAAATCACACTTCAAACGCATCTGTAAACACTTAGAAATAAAAACGATTAGACGTAGCACTACATAGATTAAACTAAGAGGCAGAAACTAACGTTACAGAAATAGTAAAATTAATGTATTACGCTTAAAACCCTCACTTTACTCATTAATTTCGAAATACCTTGCAGTAGTTCTAACTTCCATCAACGTGAACATGGAAAACCGTGTCGTTTTCATTTTAAAATTGAGTTAAAATTAAAAAAATCTCGCAAAGTGCTTACAAATTGAAGAAAATCGAATGAAGGAAGGAAATAAAGGCTTTTATATACACTTGCGTGAGGACAATGAAAGTTGCGTACCAAGTATAAAACATTCTACAACTACGAAATTATATAAGCAGCTGAAGGGCGGGCTAGTATGTAAATTATCTCTGTTTGTTAAGGTTGCGCATTTCCGTACACCCGTGTGTGGAGCTGAAAGCATAAGCCAGCGACCTGAAAACTTGCATGTTATCGACCTGCCATGAATGCGAGGAACCTCGCCCAACGCAAACACGTGTTCGGAGTGAAAAGAATGTTGGATAGATGCTAGAAACGTAGATATACGCAATTAACGAACTTTGAGAGACGCCTGATCCTCGAACTGAAAACCGCAGGAGTCTGTCACGTGGATTGTTCGGACTACACTGTGTTGACAGCATCGATCACATAACGCTACTCAGACACGGAGGACCGACTGTGGAGGGACTAGGCATATTACGAGCGGAGAAGATCGAATAATGGTGCGTCAGGTATGTATAGAGTCCACGGCGACTCGATCCGCGACACATGCAACAGTGCGTGTGTGTCCACGAACCATATCTAGGTGGCTCAGGGAAGCGAAGCTGCCGTCCCAGCGTCCCTTGCGTGTGCTATCGTTTACAAGGCATCATTGGTGTTTCCGTTTGCAGTGGTGCCAGGTCAGAACAACGTGGAATACCATAGATTGGTAATATGTGGTGTTTAGAGGTGAGTGTCTCATTGTTTCGGGGACCGATACTTATCATGTCCAGGTTTGGTGGACCCCTGGACAACGCCACAATCTCAACCTCGGTATCGAACGACACACCAACCACATTGCAAGAATCATGGTCGAGGCAACCATGATCTACGACAGCCGATCCGCTCTAGTGCTCTGCTACCTGGAACACTGATGGGCCGTCGTGCCGCCCTTGGCTGTTGCTTGTGCTTTTAAGCTTCCTGTCTGGGATTACAGCGCCGCCTTTGCCGATCATCCGTCCCAAACCTCCTTACCTAATAGTAGTAGTGAGGGATCTAGCAAGTACTTGTGAATCTCTCTAGCTCGTAGATCTATACGAGTAAAACTTACAAGAGAAAGATATTTTTCTTTGTTCCTCAAATTTGGGGGTGGGGGGGTTATTTAAAAAGTGGGTAACTTTTTCATTTCTCAGAAATAAGACTCACCTGGTTCAAATGCCCTGCTAGCCGTGGGAACAGAATTGTGTATGGAAAATATAGCTGCTGTGAGAGTGGGAA
Source organism: Dysdera silvatica (assembly GCA_006491805.2). NCBI lineage: Eukaryota > Metazoa > Arthropoda > Arachnida > Araneae > Dysderidae > Dysdera > Dysdera silvatica. Next base: position 53,793,207 of record QLNU02015003.1, read on the forward strand.
ACCGCTCGCCGCACATGCGCACCTACCTACCCGTGCGTCCCTCTGTTCACATCCATATATAAATCATCAAGACCAATGCAAAAAAAAATTGTCATTTTTACATACACAAGCATCCAGTGAAATTGATCAACGTTCGCATTCAAGAAATCTTGAAGGTGAAACAATTTCAATAAATGGTATTTTATATAAAAATGTCGAAGATTTCTGCTCACTGATGTTGGTGACATATTCTTCTTTCGAATTTTAAGCAAGGTATCCTTCGACGGATAGGGAAAAAATAAAGCGTCATTTCGTTAACAAGGTTTGATTTCTAGACACCTTAATAACGGTTCAGAGTCATATAGAATAAATTGCTTTTGGATATGTTTATTCAGTTAAAAAACATCCAAGGGAATTTGAAAGAGAAAAAGGGGTTTTAAGGAAAAAAAATTGATAGAATAAAGGAAAGATTAACAACTTCTGGGATACTTTTTTGCTAATTTCGAGTAAGTTTTTTATGATTATATTCTATAAGAATAAATTTATTTATTTAAATTTGTTTATTTAAGAAATTTATTTATTTAGGGTATTTATTTAAATTTATTTATTTAAAATTTATTTATTTAAGGTATTTATTTAAATTGTGATATAAGAATTGACATATCGACAGTTACTGATATTTTATTTTCTTGTTTCAATAACAAACTGTAGCCAAATGAAATCTAACAAGGGAACCTTTTATCATGTTCGTCACACCTTGCGTCGGCACTAAGATTATTTTGTATAGTTTTTAACTCTGATTCTGAATATATATTTTGTTTTTTTTTGTTTTTTTTTTTGCAAAACTCATTTTTCGAGCAATTATGACCATTTAAAAATGACGTTGGCGACCTTTCGGCAAAAAATTTTTATTGGAGCATGCTTAAGATTTGGCTCGAAGTCGTTCCCAACGTTGTCTAAACCAGGTGCTCACTCAAGAGTATCACTTTCCACTTGGCGCAGTATAGCCCATAAAAAACCCAAACAAAGAAACAAACATCATTTCTCACATTTCCGTAATCTTTTATGCTTACAAAGTTTACGCAGTTTTAAAGGAGTTCGCCAAAGTCCAAGAATTGTCTTATAAACCGATTCGCAATTACTATGACATTTTGCATTATAACAACTATTCATTTTTAAAATGGTTGTCATGATTTTTTGTTTGTTTCCACGTTTGTACATACGGTTTCGCAACCATTAAAAGGTTATAATATTTCATTCAACAAAATTCAGATTAAAATTTCTCGCCAAAATTTGCCAGCGTCATTTTTAAGAAGTCATAATTGCTCTAAAAATGAGTTTTGCAAACAAACTGAAAATGCATCCTGAATCAGCGTTAAAATCTATACAAAATAATCCTAGCGTCAACTTCAGGTGCCATGAATATGGTAAAAGGTTCCCTTGTACGTTTGCTACTCCATAGTATTTGTAAGGATCTTCTGTTATTAGAAAAATAAAATTTCAAAGACTCCCAAATTTTTAATTTTTCTAGCATGTGATATGACTATGTGATACATATATTCGTTTTGACTTATAATTTGCATTTATAAAAATATGATACTTATATATATATAAAATATTTGAGGCGTAGATTTTGTTCCATCCAATACGCGCTTGGTATAGCTAAAGAAAATTGGAAATCTACTTTAACTTAGAAACAAACCGCCGCCTTAAAATAAAACTTTAACAAAAAACCCGACCTTATTTTTCAACACCGAATACGGATTCGAAACGTCTGTCAATTCGTATTTGAAAAGTAAGCCAAAATATTTCAATTTTTTGCTTGCATTGGCAATTTCTATAATAGTTTTCGTTGCGTGAAGTCTCAGCATTTTTATTTTTATAACATAACCGATATATTTTGGAAAATGTTCTGGAATATTTATATTTTCTCGCAGTTATGTATGTGTGTATATTCTATGAAATTGTGACGGAAATTTTTTGAATATATATATAAGCAGTACTTTTTGAAAATGTAAAGAAAATTACGTAGAATTCAGATGACAGGAAGTTGACAGAAATAGAAAGTAGAAACCCAGTAAAAATCAAAAATAATAAAAATAAACATAACAGCAGTAAATTAGCATAAAAGTCACAACAATGAACTCAACAAATAACAGGATACACAAAAATACAGCAAATAATTAAAATTAACAATTTCAGATAAGGACCGGAGTGAATTTGAAGAAAATAGTGCAATAAATGGAAAAAGGATACCACGTGTAGGAACGTTTTCAAGGGAGTCTCCAAACACGTGGGCCCTAAGCAAAGGTATGTTTCTGTATAGAAATTAGCTCAAGCAAATATATATAATAGTCTTTTGTATGTTCTTTCGCTAAAATATCAGAAGTCGGTTTGGAAACACCCTAAGAAGAGTTTTATAATGGGTAACGTTCTCTAGAATATTATGTACTTTCTCGAAGACACGGAATAGAATCCATATACTAAACTGATACGTTAAATATTCTAACGGAATCTCTAAATGCACCATCTGCAATGTAGACAAGAACTCCCGTCACAATATTGAATATATAATTCTATATATATATCTAGAATATATAATTCTAAGGACCTCTTTCATTACGTTTTTTTCTTTATTATTCTAAAGTTTACATTAGTTCTTGTATTATTTTATTTACTTGTAGCGAAAACTTATATTCGTATTTCTTTGCAATAATTTGAATGTTTAAAAATTACGAAAAAAATTTATTAGATACAATAACTTCTAATTACAAATAATATGTTATTATGAAACTATTATGTATTTTCTTATTTTTATGATATTTGATTTACATTTATCAATGTAAGATGCATTTTTTCTACTACGCAAAGAAAAATATTTAGAAATTACTTAAAATTGGAATACTCAGTGACGCGCAATTTAATATAAGTTGAGCAAAAAAATGGCAGTTAAATACTTATGATCAAATGAATCATAAAACATATAGTTATAATATGATGATGACTGATTTTCAATGGTTGATATCTGCGAAATCATTTAGTAATTTTCCATATTATAATGAAATAAGGTTTCTCGTAATCAAACCGGTAGTGTTTGCTTAACGTTTCGTTACAAAACACTCATATATCCGTATGATATTATAAAAATGAGAAAACATTTAAAAAAAAATACTAAATTAGAAACGGAGAATAAAAATTGGAATTTATAAAATCAAAACTGGAATTTTTGATGTGCGAATTATTTTAATGCAAGATGTGAAATATTTAACTGGTTTAAAATAATGTTCCAGACCTTCCATTAGCATTTATTGAATCTTTAAATTTTGATTTCACAGATTAGAGATGAATGCCTATAACGGTCATAATACAATTAAGATCTCTATAACAAATGCTGCCTATATATAATTTCGCTATAATATAAATATTTTTAGTAACTCCAAGAACCTGTCTTTTCCGAAATAGACATTATAATTTCTAATTTGACTCGAAAAGAAAATTAATAAGAAATGACAAATGTAGTATTAAATTATTATATAAATCCGGAATGATTTAATAAAATTCACAGATTTTCAAAGCTGTCATCAAAGTAGTAAGCCATAAAATTTTTTTTTCGTATTCGAGGACTGTTGCTTTAAAATGCCTCTTGAGTTTGATACCGGCAAATAAACAAAAAATACAATGCCATTATCTTGATTTTATTTACACGCATGAATATTTTATTTTGTACAGCGTTAAAATTTCATCGACATGGGGTGATGGGTATTTCAAGACTTACTGGTGCTGCTGCACAGCCATATCGCTGAAATATATGGCTCTTTGTATTAATAAGACGCAAAGAAAGGTGGTTGCTGCATCAGAAAACGAAAGCGGGTGGTATCTTTGGCTCCACTGCTACCATTACAAGAATCTCCGGGTGATATAAAAACAAAAAATATGTTTCTCCTGTCGACATGAATTCTTTACTGCAATATGTTTGTTGCAGCACGGATAAACTTATAGCATTTCCTCCGTGGGTTATAGTTTCAAAGTAACTGCGTGTCGTAATGCACTTGCTTCATAATTAATGGTTAAAACCTGGTTTCACAAGAAGGGTCATACAGGAGAACTCGATACAAGCAAACGCAATAATCACGCTAGCGTACTTTCGGTAGGTGCATTTATTTCCCTGGAGAGACTTAAGAATAATTTTAAAGATCCCCTCAGTGTAAAGATACAATGAAATATTGGTCTAAAAGCAACATCTTTGCCAATAATATTTTAGAAAGGTGATTTTGGTCATATTTAATTTTTTTTCATTTTGAATGTAACAACGGCAATAGAGTAAGAAATATCTCTTAAAATTTTATAAGGCATTTTATGGCATTCATTTCTTCAATACGATCAAAACTTTGGATTTTATAACATAAGTAAATAGTATTAACGAGAATATACTGGGTGACCATAGTTACAGATGTGGCGTCTAGAGCCTGATAGCAAAAAATCTATTTGGCCAGATTTAATCAGATTTGGTGTACGTAATATTGGGGTCTTGAAATTTGGATTTATGGAAAAGAGAAAACCTCAAAATTTTCTGTAGTGCAGTATTAGAATTCTGATATTAAAAAAGTGTAAATGCTAACAGCAATAAGTAAAACTTCATAAAAACATATATTTTACCTTGTGCATTACTGTTTGCTTATATCTCTTTCTATATATCTTGAAATTTAAGACGCACAGCTATATAGAATGACAAAAAAGTTTTAAATTTTCTACGAATGTGTTTTTTCCCCTAGAAAAATATATTTACAGGATGTGGCAATCCCCTCCGTCCTCCCGATATATTTTTCACTTTTCTACTCATGGTGTTAGATGTCATGGTATAAATCTAAAGGATACTAATCTATTAAAAAGCACGTCAAAATTACTACTCAAAACATTAATCAAATCAAAGTTCTGTACACAGATTCTAGATTACCTCTCTAAGGGAAATGCCTGCCTCAACTCAATGTTTTATCCTTTTCTATTTCACAATTTCTCAAATAAGGCCATAAATCTATATAAAGCAATGCTTTATTCTATATTGGATTTGGATATATTAACTAAAAATAAAAAAAATACATATTTCCAATTTCGTTAGTCCCATGAAAATAAGGTGAATCGAGGAAATTATTGAATTATGTAATACGTATCTAACTGGGGAATAGTCTGGAAACAAGCTTTTGCTTTATACTTCCATTTCTAATCATATCAATATCTGAATCTCAAAAATTTCATTTGTGATTTTACATTTTTGTGTGAAATTATGTTAAAACAATCTTCAAACAGATTTATCAACAATAACTGTATACAGGTTGACTAAGTTTATTTCTTCTTCTTATTATTATTATTATATGACATAATATACATATTTTCCGTCATATTGAAACAAATGTAATGGCAGATACTGGGAAATACGTTTTTTAATTCAACATAAAATTCAGTATGTTTTTGCAATCATAAATTATTATTATTCGTTTAATAGATGCACGGAATTTTAGGAATGTTTTAGTCCTGTTTTTCGAGGAATTGAATGTACCGACAATGTATAGTAGAAGGCCTATTCCATGTATTTTCAGCGTTTCAGAATCGGAAACCAGATTGGGAGGCCATTTTCGAATGCGAAGCAATGTCGGCTTGTCTCCAAACAAGCGGAGAACTCGACCCAAACGTTGTTTAATGCTCCAGGACATCCAGAGGCCTCACTTTGATTAATGCACGCAGTTTTCGAATTTGCATAATAACAACACCGGCATTCCAAATGGGGAGTTCCACGAACTCGAGTTCAACGAGAACTAGTCTTCAGTAAACGTAACCTTAGCGCTTTATGTCACGAAATACCAAAGCATCGACGTTGGAACGGACAACGCTTTTGCAACAACATGTTATTAAGGGACAGGTTGCCAAATAAGTTAGTAAATACGAATGTAGTGAAATATTCTGAGCTACTGTAAAATTATAAAGCAAGGTGCAGACCAATAGGTGGAAATGTACAATTTCACTTTTAATTGTGGATACGTTAAGGAAAGTATATAGTGCGCAATTTTATATTTTCAAAATGCTTAGTCTTGTTTGTATTATTTAATATATTAGCTAATTTCTGCACTGATAAGAAAAAGGTGTCGCTTATCCGTATGTCACTAAATAAATATGGATTAGCTTAGAATATATATAGGTGTCAGCAATGAGAGGTGTGTATACAATCGTCATAGAATTCATCTGGAAAACAAAAATTACCGCCTATAAGTACAAAATTGTACCACTAACATAGTGGATACAAACATAGGACCATAGTGGACCATAAAAATAGTGGTACAAAATTATACCACTATATTTGTGGTTTCTTGTTTCAATAAGAGATATGAAAATTTATATGAAGCTGCAAGAAAATATGCGAACAGCAAAGAAAATTAAGAAATTCAGGCTCCGACTCTTTAGAAAATATAAAAAACATGTATTCGATTAAGGGGCCGGATAAGCATTTATTAAGGGTTATTTGTGGAAATTAATAATTTTTAGCAAGCAAAGTAACACTTGAACTCTCCGCATGATAATTCTCGCTTTGATCTGTATCCTAATTCCATTATGTTCTAATATATAATATAATGTAAATGCAATAGATTTACGTTAATCCGACAACCTATATTTCGTCCACTGGCTCCGGCGTGAAAAGGAATGTGTTAAGCTTTAATGTTGCATCATTGACAAGAGGTTTAATAAAGAACTATACTAAATTTATTATACGCCCTCAGAAATCAGTAACCCTTGTTAATCATGCACACTTCCATGCAAAACATGTCCGAAATCGTGCAAATCTATTTTAACTATTTAATTTCTATCAAATTTTTATATCACCGTTTCCTCAATATTAAAAGAAAACAAAATGAGAACTTTATTTGATACTACAACTTATTTGAAACTGTTTGTTCAGAAAAAATTATTAGAAGAAAATTTATTATTTAGACATTGAATTAAAATTTATATGGTTGGATAATGGTAATATAATGTGATTTATTGGTACGAAGTAACTTTATTTTATTTTGTCGTATAATTTATCAATTGTAGGTGGAAGGAAAATTATATGCATTCTTCTATAGAAATCGCCCTTGTCAAATTTCATTAAGGCAGGTGGTAAGTGAAATAACAATATATAAATCAAATAAAGGGAATTTAGTTTTAGCTTTCTTACTTACTCTAAAGTAAGTTCGAAACTTTGTTTAAACAAATTGAAACTGGCAAGAAACACTGTCGGATCAAGAGGGAGGGGAGATTGGCGATCAGAGCCCTCTTGAATCGTATTATATCATGGAAAATTGTTGGCTGGTTAGTTGTAGTTTTATGGCGCAAGGACAGCAATGGTCATTCTGCGCCAATCACGATGAGATCTTACATAAGGTATAAATCATGGAAAATAAAATGAAACGTACCGCACACTTGTGCGAAAATATGAATCGGAATCAAATCGCTCCCGCCTCCTTGCAGGATTTCTGTATTCGCGTTTGGAAGTAAGATGGTGTTATTGAAAATGTTTTTCGATTCAAATGAGGAGGAGTTTCGAAAAATCGATACATAGCTTGAGGAAATTGATTTGTAAAACAGTTTTGAAAACTGAAGAGATATTATTATATACATTGGTGATGAAATGGGCATAAGATGTGCCTTCGTTCTTAAAAGAATCGAAGATGGAACTTTATGTGTTCGGAGTCACAACTTCTTTAAATGCTCCCAAAATGCTCATAAATGGGAAGATGTACAGACAAAGGAAACTGTCAAAGATGATTCCCAAAAGCATCGTTCAGGAAGGACCTCGCAATCTCCATTCCCAAATTAAAGGTAAAAGGCAAGGAGTTATCTGTTGTAAGCCCATGAATATTTGTGCTTCTGCAATGCTCTAAATGAAGCTTTAAATTTTAATCTGAATAAGTATTCACTTCAAATATAGTTTATATAAAACTGTTATTACATTCTAGGATCCGAAGAAATAGCACATATGCATATTTTATTACATTAGGTTTCATTTAATTACATTATGCATATACATAGCGCATGACCATAATTTAAAAAATCATCATCATCATCACCATATTCAAACATTATATATCCACTGCTGGATGAAGGTCTCTCCAAATGCTTTCCACACAAGTCTATCCTGAGCAATTCGCTTCCATGTCACCCCAACCTGTTTTCTTATTTCATCCACCCATCTAGTTTGAGGACGTTTTCTAGGTCTTCGGTGGTCTCTTGGAATCCAGTTCAGAATTTCTGTTGTCCATCGTTGATCAGTTCTTCTTGCAATATGCCCAGCCCATCGCCATTTCAGTCCTTTTACTTTAACAATGATGTCCTCTACTCTAGTTTGCTCTCTCACCCAAGTGTTTCTTTTTCGATCTCTCCTAGTTATTCCAAGCATGCACCTCTCCATGCTCCTTTGCGTTGTCTGTAACTTTCGTATTGCTCCAACTGTTAGACTCCATGTCTCTGATCCATAAGAGAGGACTGGCAATACACACTGGTTGAAGACCTTTCTTTTTAGACACAAAGGCAATTTCCCCTTCAGGATAAAACTGTTTCTTCCAAATGCACTCCAGCCAAGTTTAATACGTCTGTTGAGTTCTTTCATAATGTTGCCATCCATTGAAATCAGCTGGCCAAGGTAAATATATGAATCAGCAATTTCTAGCTCAGTGTTGTCAACTTGTATTTTTGTTTCCTCTACAAAATTATTGAACATGATCTTAGTTTTTTGTAGGTTCATCTTGAGTCCAACTTCTTCACTTCTAGTTGAGAGCTCTTGTACCATGTCTTGGAGTTCCAATGGGTCCGTTGAAAAAATAACAATGTCATCAGCAAACCGCAAATGATTTAAATATTCACCATTTATTTTTATTCCCCTGTTATTCCAATTTATTTGATGAAAAATCATCTGTAAAGCTGAAGTAAAAAGTTTTGGAGAAATGGTATCTCCCTGCCTCACACCTTTACCAATTTTGATAGCTTCGGTATCTTTATGTAACCGCTTTAATAACCGCTGTAACACTTGCATTTTTATACACACATTTCACCATGTCAATGTACACATCCTCGATGTCTGTTGATCTTAAAGAGTTGATGACTGCTGATGTTTTAATAGAGTCAAAGGCCTTCTCATAGTCAATAAATGCCACACACAATGGAAGTTCATATTCATGTGTTCTTTCAATTAATTCTCTTAATACTTGAATATGGTCCACTGTACTGAATCCACTTCGAAATCCAGCTTGTTCTCTTGGTTGAGCTGCATCTAATTTTTTCTGCAGGCGATGTGTTAGCACTTTTGTGAAGATTTTATAAATAGCAGGTAACAAGCTAATTGGTCGGTAATTTTTTAAATCCTCTTTATCACCTTTTTTATGCAAAAGAATTACTGTTGCAGAATCCCATTGGTTTGGTATGTTACCACTGTTGAGGCATTTGGTAAAGAATTTTGCGAGTATGTCTTCTACATGTTCTCCAGCTTCTTTTAAGATATCTAATGTAATGCCATCATCGCCAGGGGATCTTCCTTTCTTCATACTTTTTATTGCAAATGCTACTTCTTCTTTTAAGATTTTAGGAGCTGTTCCTTCGACTATCTCAGAGTCTTCGTTTAATCCACTGTTTCCCTCATACAGCTTTCTGTAGAATTCTTCAACTCTTCTAAGTATTTCTTCCCTATTTCTTGTTACAGTGCCATCCTCTCCTTTTAATGCAATGATGTGTTTCTTCCCAATAGACAAACTCCCTTTAACAACCCTAAGGCTCTTGTTGCTTTCAATGGCCTTCCTTACTAACTCACAATTGAATTTTCTTATATCTTCTTTCATGTTTTTGCGCAAAGTTTTGCAAAGTTCTACATACTCGATCTTGCGACTGGTATTTTGATTGTCCACCTTCATAAGTCTTCGCCTTTTCATGAGTTGTTTCGTCTTCTCAGATAATTTGCTATTCTGCTTTTTACATATTACACCACCAATTTCCCCAGCAGTTTCAATTATTGTCTTAACAATGTTTTCATTTGCTTCTGAGATGTCAACTTCTTCAATAAGTCCTTCCAGTGCAGAAAAGCGATTTTTTAATTCCAACTTGAATGCCTCGGTATTTTCTTTTAATTTCTTTAAATCCACCCTCTTACATACTTGTTTCCTAATGAGCTTCTGCCTTTCTAGTTTAGTATTTAAGTGCATTTTACATCTCACCAATCGATAATCACTTCCGGCTCACTCACTCACCGGCCGGGCCAGTAACCTAGTGTCCTACCCCGCCTTCAAGTGGTGCAGTCTGGGCTTTCTATCCAAGAGGCAAATTAATATTTGCTGCACGGATGGAAAGGCGGAAGGGGAGGGCTAATTCACCAACCCGTCTAGCCAGCGTGGTGAAATGATGGCTAATTCCTCCAATATGCTAATACACAAAAAACAATTTAAGAAATATACGTGTATATATCTGCACTAGCATTGAGATGATAAAACTCGACAAAACTTAACGTAATACTAATTAATAATGACTAATTATAATTTGTTAATAAGAAATTAGTAATAAGTACAGTATTAATAAATAAATACTTAGGTCTATTACATATGAATGAAGGAGGATATATATCTAACGGATTGGAGTAATGAAACTTTGAGCCTGCTGAAAAATATCATTAGTATTAATCACATTACAATTTTATTTTGTGGGTAACTATAGTTATGAAAAATTAATAACTTTTATTTAATCCATCTCCTTTTCGAATGAGACTAATTATTTGTCGAAAGTACCCTCTTATCGAATTAATATTGGTAAATTACATCTCTTTTCTTACGGTGAAATCTGTAGGTATCGATAGTGTTTCTGGTTTTAGATATTCAAAATAATCTAAATTTTGTAGTTACGCACACACATGCACACAAATTATAAGCGCGACCGGTTTCACAGACTTACTTATGAACCAGTGTGCCCTTGCATGCAAAAAGTATTTGGAAAATTGATGAGTATTGGACTCAAGGAAATAGATATAATTACATGAATATAATTTGATTTTTTATATGCGTGTATAAATAACGTTGATTTTCTTTCACATGTTGATTTCCGATAAAGTTATGACCTCGTTGTACATTCACAGTATTTACATGTGACTAGCTTCACAATGTAACCCATAGTGACCATACACATACATCTATATATAAAACATTGTTTTCAAAATATGTATGCTTGTGTGTAAAATGTAACCCATAGTCATTGGAAGTAAATAAAACTATGATTATTATTATATTAGAATTTAACTATTGAGACCGAAAATAATACCAATTTCTCGGTCTACTTTTAAAAAGAATGTGAATTTTATAAAATGAAATGTATAATTCGATGTTCCCTTTATAACATACATTATTAGAACCAACATAAATATTTTATTGCATTTCCGCATTTTTTATGAGATCTCCCAAAATAAGAAGCTAAGCGTAGCAGCAACACCGAATTTAAATTACATTCAGTCAAACAATTGAAAATTTGACTCTATTAACCAATGCCAAATTATACGTAATTAATACGAAAGGGAACTTTCGTATTTTCATTTATATACATATTATATATTTTTTATTTTATATATTTTTTATATTTTTCATGTATTTTATATTTTATATATTTTTCATGTATTTTATATTTTATTATACACTTATATACAATATTTTTTACTTCTTGTGCTGCAAATTTTGGGCACATAATTTGGTTTAAAAAATTCTCGCATATAAATAACCTTTTTCTACATAAGGTATAATTCGCTGAAAGCGAATAAATGAATTATCTTTAGGATTTTTTCTAAAAGTATATAAAATCAATTGCTCGGAGGGCATCTGCCTCGCGTTCTTTAATAACTGCGATTGGATAATTGAAATGTGAGCGGTAGTTTAAATTTCCTCAACAAAAAAAATTCTAAATTTCATAATTGTTTTTCCATTTGAATGTAAATAGGTTATTTATTAAATGGGTCAACATAAACAAACAATAATGAAGCACATTCTGGGAAGCGCATTATAAACGTTTCTGTAATAAAGTATGGCTTTTTTTATTCGCGACTATGAAATAAACAGAATAATATTTCTCTCACTTTGTTTATTTTTGTCGTTAAAATGCAAAAGTTGTAGATAATTGACTAACAAAATAAAAATCCATTAAATGTTTCTGGTTTGCTGAAAAACAACTTAATAAACGAAAACACTAATCTATGAAATATAGTTCTAGGTATCAACCTTGACATTTGAGCAAATTTTTCAACAAGATCAACGACTTATTCAACAAATTCAACAAATTGCTCAATTAATTCAGAAATCTAAAATTGAACTTAATTGAAATAACATTATTTTAAGGGAAAAGCTAGTGTGCAAAAGTTACCTTTTAAAAATTTTTTATTTGCGTCATCATGTACATCAAACTTGCTTGTTTTGAGTTCTTTTTTTCAAATTATACTTACGTAATTCGAAGAGTCACCTGACGTTGCATAGGAGACATTAGGCGCGAACACATATATTAAAATAAAATCCCCCAGCAACATTACATTCGATGTAATATAGAATTTATCAAGAAAGTATTACCAAATACTTTTTAAATAGTACAATATTTGTAAACTAATTGCACTATTCAATAACAGAAGCCGAGACATAATTCATGACGAATTCTTCAATTAATAACACATTTCCAGTCAACTTTAGACATTTTTCACAATTTTTTTCTTTTTTTATATAAAAAGAGTTGACAGAGTTGAATATCCCATCAGAAATTAATGAGAGTTCAATGAAGTTCTAGCGAGAAACGAGTGACACTTCATTTAATGTAGATCAACAGAGTGAAATGCAGTTCCGCTTGTCGCTCCCCGAAGACGCTGAAGAATAAAGTAGGGATTCCGGGACACATATATTTGACGAACAAACAGCCTTCCAGGCAAATCGATAAACATATTTGGTCTAGCATTTTGCTAGGAGGTACCGACAAAATTCTTTTCCTGAGTTTTCATTTTATTCCTGTTATTTATTTCCTGGAGGTTTTTACTCGTCGCTCCCTCGTATTACTTTGTCGGAGTTCTAAAACTTTGGAAATTTCTTACTTTTATTTTTACTTTGAGCATTCCGCATATTCTACAGGGTCACTTGATTTTTCCTTTTAGTTCATCCCTTGACCAATTTGGTACCTCAACGTTTTATGCCCCGTTTTCAATATGAACATATTTTGATCGTATCCATTCGTCCTTTAGATTGCTATTTAAATTCAGTTATTTGATCTATGAAATTTTTATTATCAAGAGATAAAATTTTCCATGTTCCTAAAACATTGATGCTATCTGTATGACCGTTTATTTCTTATGACATCTCAATAATAAAAAACAATTGAAGAAACTTGAGCAATAATTGAGTATATTTATTTTGCTCAAACTCACCAAACTTTAAATACAACGCATCTGTTAACCTTATTTATCACTAGTAGCTCGTTAGGTATATATTAGTAGATATGTTTTGAAAACCGACGTAAGTTTATTATACAATAATTTCTGCCACCCACGTATTAATTACAGCTCAAACTAGAGCTTTATTCGTTTTGGAGAAAAAGAGACGCTTTCCCCATCCTGGATTCGAACCAGGGTCCCTCCGTTTAGCCCGGAGTGTCTTGGACCGCTAGACGAATGAGGACAGGAAACAACGCTCTCTTTCTCCGTATGTAAAGGTGTTAAGGTATTATTACCCTCCGCAGGGATAACACAATTGCCAAATATGGTCAACACAGAAAAGCCTCCGGGGCGAGATTTTTGTGAGTTTTTCGTGGGGGAATTTATTATACAATAATTTTTGCCACCCACGTTTTAATTACAGCTCAAACTAGAGCTTATGTAATTTTGGAGAAAAAGAGACGCTTTCCCCATCCTGGATTCGAACCAGGGTCCCTCCGTTTAGCCCGGAGTGTCTTGGACCGCTAGATCTTTTTCTCCAAAATTACACAAGCTCTAGTTTGAGCTGTAATTAATACGTGGGTGGCAAAAATTATTGTATAATAAATTCCCCCACGAAAACTCACAAAATTCTCGCCCCGGAGGCTTTCTTGTGTTGACCATATTTGGCAATTGTGTTATCCCTGCGGAGGGTAATAATATCTTACATCATAATTTTACCTAATTAATTTCGTTGATTTCATGCTATCCATCTCAGACAAATAGAAGCAGATTACAATTATTTTAGAAACCTTTCCAAATAACTCCATAAACTTCATTTAGAAATTAAACTAAAGTAAATGAAATAAATAAAATAGAAGGGTCAGTGGTGGTGGGGGGGGAGATGGGCATGCGGGAAAGATGGGCACAGTGATGCCATTTCCCCTGAGTGGTAGTCTAGCAACCTGAGAGCAACCTAGGACAAAAACGCCACATTGGGGACAGAAAGGAGAGATACAATGGTGACGTTTCTGAGAAATGCAGAGTATTGTTTTGCTCGTTTACAGAACCAGAAGAAGGGCGCGCGACAATGTAAATATTATGAGTACGAATGGCATTTTTAACCTTGACCCATGTTAACTAGCTTGGTTGATAAAATCGAAATTTCACATGCCCCGTAACGAAAAATCGACTGGTGTAAAATCTGAAGATTAAGGAGACCGCAGGATATTGTAGTACTTGCGAATTTGTCTGTTTTCAACTAAGTTGTCAACCAGGAATGTGTTTATTGAAGTTGCGATGAAGACTGGTGCTCTATCCTTCATAAATATTACTGTATGGACATCATACCGCGCATTCGTAAAGTCAGCACAATTCCTCAGGCAGAATAGTTAAAAAGAGCTGCACATTCATTGTGGCAGCCTTTGAACTAGTTTTTGGACAAAGTCAAATAAGAAAATAAGAGCCCAGTGTGTTCCAATGGAACCACACCAAATTGTCTCTTGTTGTGAATGAGATGGCTGCTGTGTATGCTTACTTGGGTGAGAAATCGTTCATGCGTGTGTGTATGTGTGTGTGAGAGAGGTGGAGGCCCTATGTATATGTGCGTATGTATGTATGTATGTGCAAAAACAATGTTTAACAATCATGAGAAAATAATTTTATAATTTTCATTGATTTATATGAAAAGTTATTTCGTGTTTAATAAATTCTATGTAATTACGCAGTAGCCAATTTTTTGTATTACAGGTTAAATATTAGAATTGTCCTTATAAAAATTTCATGTTTTATTTTCCGACGCCTGCTGCAAAGAATACTGGGCGTATGCTTGAGTTATGCTGCCAATGCTGTATTCATTGCTCTATGTTTTGATATTTCCTCCACCTTTTCACGAAAACATCCTTTGGGAACGAGCGCCATTATAATATCAAAAATAAACCGATAAATCCTTTAAAATATCCGTAACCGTATTTATTGAAAAAGTCATAGGAGAGGAAATTGGAAATGGCCTATTTTTTACTAAACAAATATTGTTTCTGTCCTTCTCACATCACATTGCATTTTTATTTTGGTCCATTGGGAAGAAATAGAAATATTTTCCAAGTGTGCTGCAAAATCGTGAACTTTAAACAGCTGTCCTATTAACACAATGAAATTTTTCATTCGAAAGCGTTATTCCCAGCGAGGGCAAGAATGCGCCCAAAGGAAAAGGGATGGCTGCAGGTGAGTTTATTAAACAAAAATATTTATTTCTTCTCGATATAGAATAATTGGATAAATTTAAATAAATTTTAAGATAAAAGAGGAAAATTTAAAAAACAGAACAATATAATTTTCAACGCATGATTTTATTTATGCATATAAATATATGCATTTGCTTATAGAAATTTAAGCAGTCGTTCCCAAAGTATTTCAGCCCCGACATCCTTGAATTTTTGCTATTTTTTTTTTCAGTTCGGATGTTCCATCTCGTCATCAGTAAAGAAATAATTACAAAATGTACAATAAAACCCTGATAGCTCAAACATTCAAATAGTCTAGACAATCCAAATGGTACTATTTTAAACGTACATTTATTTTACCATTTAATGTGATATAGCTTAATAACCAGTGGCGCATGGAACTTCAAAATCCGTGAGGGCTATAGTATCCAACCCAATGCTCAGTGCATAATATGCATTTGTAATTTCCGATTTCCTAGGTGGGTCTAGATTGGTTATAGCCAAAACTAAGACGCCCATAGGCGCACCTAATAAGGCTAGTGTTTGTGAAGAATACTTGGGAAGCATTGCAACTAAAAATATGGCTTGACACGTGCATAGTCATACTTTTCCTCCTACTAATGTTGAACATCTTTTCCCTCTATCAAGTAAATATCACTCCAATATGTAAAAGGCATGTTCTTCAATATCTTTGCGGATACGAAAGCAGAAACACAAAACTTTCCAACATAATCTGAACTCACAAAATGGCAATTTGGCTCTTTAGGTGTTTTTTATCCAAAAAATAATTTGCTTTTGTTTTCTCTGAAACTTTTATCCATTAAATATAGTCCGAAATTTTTGCCATAAAGAATTAACGGCATTTGCGTTTTTTCATTAAAGAAAAATTGTGACACCTGCTGGATAGAAAATCTTTTGTTTTAGATAAAACCTCCTATCATCTTTTCTTTAGATAGAACCTCTTTTGGATAAAACATCTACCCCTCCTTTTCCTCCTTAAGCCATTCTGTATTTTGGACCCAAGATTTATGCAGTTTTTAAACTATAATCTCTTATACAATAGTATAATTTCATATATGTAACTCTTAATAGTACAACTAACTTATTAATTAACGTTTGTTTTACAAACATTTTAACATTTTTTGAATCAAAATTTCAGATAAGATATGTTGACTCTCAGATACACTTCTGTCTTGAATCTTGATAAACATAATTTCGTAAGCTTTATCCAGATGTGTGCCGCAATTTTCTCAAATGAGGCCCATGAAAAATCCCAAATAACAATAATACTTCTTACTCATTAATTCGTAAAAACGACGCTCAGTCTGTTCTTAAGTTATTGCAAGTACAAGGTTTCTCAGTTCCTTCTACCAAAGATATACAACAACTGAACTCTTTAAAATAAGCATAATTCAGAAATATGAAAATTTACCCTCTCTCTTGTCAACATCACCGCATTCTGGAGGAGAATCTCGGAACAAGCTTCGGCTTTATATTCTCTTCCATTTCTAACCTCAAAACTTAAAATAATTTAATATAGATCTTCTCTTACATTTCTATAATTTTTATAC
Source organism: Dysdera silvatica (assembly GCA_006491805.2). Lineage (NCBI taxonomy): Eukaryota > Metazoa > Arthropoda > Arachnida > Araneae > Dysderidae > Dysdera > Dysdera silvatica. Next base: position 53,810,408 of record QLNU02015003.1, read on the forward strand.
TGCTCAAGCTATGTATCATGAAATATTGTATATCGGGTTGAATGAAAATTTATTATTACATTATTTTCCTAAACCAAATAATTCCTAATTTTAAATACCTGCCATAGGCATAGAGTTTTCAAAATTATTGGGGGAGGGGCTGGGGCCCCCAACGAAAGACGTTTTATTTAGAATGCATGCACGCACGAACATACATACGTACACATACACATACATACGTACATGCATGCACTGAATATTTTATTATAATTATGTTTATATTATATTTATTATTATATATATTTATAAAAATTGCAATATTTTAATAGTGTATTATTATTGTTCCATTACATTATATATATTATTTTATTGTTATATTATTTTACTTGTATATTTTAATTAATGGCGATCTGTGTAACGTGCGTTTGCACCGAGCTGAATCCATGATTATTCGAACTTCACGTAAGCGAAATTTTGGTTAACAAAGATGGATGTGCTTATTTTTATTATACGTTTTCGGAAAAAGCACTCACACATATTTTCTAGTATACTCCAGTTTAAAAAAAATGCATTTGTTTTTACACCAATACAAATGATAGATATCTGACAAATACAAAGATATATTGGACTATATATTTCCAAAGCAATTAATATTTTAATTGATACATACAGTTAAATCTCGTTAACGAGGGTGAGAGGAAATTTGTTCGTGTTAAAAGTAGCTTATCTGGAAAAGGCCAGATCGTATTACTAAGCTATTCATTTTGTTAACGGGATTCAAGAAACAGTTCAAGTTAATAAACATGATAATTTGCATTAAGCGTGTTCACGTTAAAGAAGTTCGGTTGTATACATTGCAACAATATTATTAAGATTAAATAACAACAGCATTTTTTCACTATCATTATAGTAATTTAATAATATGTAATTAAAACTGTTTTTGGATGCATGTTATAGTTGTTTTGCAGCTTTGCATTTAAAATTGAACAGTCGGATAAGGGGCCGTTCAAGTATTGTGTAAGCATCTTCGTTTGAGGGTGGTATTTGCTTATTTTTGCTGACAACAGAGAGGGGAGTCTAGACCATGCTTAGGTAAGTTGCAAAAAATAATAGTACTAACACATAATCACAAATTGACAACTGCCCTAACAGAACTGCAATACTTTGATGCATGACATACTGCGAGTAAAAGATTTAAAACATAAAATACGTAAAATATAAAGTACATAAACGTAATCGCAGTTAAATATTTAATTATTTAAACTAGTGGTTCTCAACCATTTTTCGCTCGGGAGCCCATCCTCTAGGCTCCTTGTTGCTCCCAAATATTTTTAAATTATCATAAATATATTATTTGTGATGAATGTTTTAATCAAATCCACTTCTTATATATTACCCCATTTGCTTACAATGTAAGAAATTTATTTAAGTCGAACACTAGGCGGATTAAAAGTAAACAACAATTTTTATCAACCTATTTTGACTTAATGATATCACTATACCAAAAAAGGTTGATAAAAATTGTTGTTTAATGTAAGAAATATTAACAATAAAAATGTAACAAAATACTTTATGCCAGCAAAATAGCAATTAGCAGAGTTTATTTTTTTTTAAATGCGTCAATTTATTGCGATTACTCTCGTTTTATAAATAATAATTTAATGTTATGACAAACAAATAAGTACTCAATATTACAATGGAACGAATATGTATTATAATTTACAAACGCATTTTATTTCAAAATCTTGTACCAAACAATTAGAGGGCGAAATTTTGCATGTGTAAGCATGAGGTGGGAGTTAAGCATTTGCTTATTTTTTCTTACAAGGGGGAGGTGGGTATAAAATGGCCAGAAATGTGCTTACCTAATACTCCAATTATCAAGAAGCCAATTATCAAGACCTGTGTGAATCAAAAGTGGCAAGAAGAATGGGATCATCAAACCAATAACAAATTGCGGCATATTAAACATACAATTGGTAACTGGCCCTCCTCATACCGTAAAAATCGGAAAGAGGAGGTTCTCCTTGCCAGACTTCGCATTGGGCATTCCCATCTCACCCATAGACATCTGTTGGAAGGAAAACCAGCACCAATTTGCCAAGTGTGCAATGAACCCATGAGTGTTTTACACATTTTAACTCAATGCACCTATTATAGACTTGCCCGCACTCTTACTTTTAACTCTTCATCACTCTCTGACATTTTAAATGACCATGCTGACCATACACACGTTTTTAAATTTTTACAGAGAACTGGGTTTTACAACGGTCTTTGATTTTACCATGTTTGGCGCAGTATAGCCCAGATGCTCTTGCGCCATAAAAATCCAAACAAACAATATTTGAACGTCCCTTAATCTGAAATTTCTTGTACTATGTGTACGGTATTTGTTAATACTGAGTATTTATCCTCTATTTGGGAGTGTTAGAAAATAGAAAGCGACATAAATAATAAAAAATAGAATAAACAAAAAAATTTACAATAATATCAACAAAAATGCTTAATGTCTTCAACCTCTTAAAATTAAAAGGTAATCATGTATTTATTGAATCATTCCCTTTGATATTTTTAAAATTGGTTAGTTTAGCATATTTTAAAACTTAATACAATTTTTAGAATGGCAAACCTCAGTCCTTTGGTAAAATCTTAGTCTCTTCTTCCATACAGACAATGAGAACCTTTCCAGCGGAAACGTTTCTCTAAATCGTTTGCGGGCTAGACCAGGAATTCTCACATTTTTCGGTTCGCGTGGTCCACATAGTGACACAGTTTAAAAACTCTGCTCTGCCATGCCTCACAACGCTGCAGGTGGTTTAGAAACTTCTAGCTTAGCCCCTTGGACACATTTTGTGCTCTCCCACCCCTTTCTAAGAGTGTAGGGATATTATTTGTGGCCAGCCATCCCAATTTTTCTTTCACAGAAAATTTATTCAATCACTCCATATTCTTGAAAAATTTTGTGCGCCTCAGGCCGGAATTCCCACCCATACCATACTTCTCTCTGTTTTCCAGTCAATCACTACGCTCATGCGTTTTTGCCTTCCTCAATCACGTATTTATATTGTAAAAACCATTTCCTGTTGAAAATATTCTTCATACGCTATGTTCTAAAATCCAATATCTGGGATCAGTGGCGTAGGAAAGAGAGGGGCTCGAGCCCCCCTCCCCATTGGATATCAAACCACATTATTTGCTCTAAGGCCGCATACAATTATTTCTTTGAAGCCACTCGAGCACCCCGTAGTCATTTGAGCCAAACCCCATGAGTTTATAATTGCTAGGCCACTCTCTGCGTCAAGCACATTTATCAAAAAATATTTTTATTAAGAAGCACCGACAAAATGGATATTACAACCGGAGATTAAAATATAGTATAACTGAAGTTTTGTATCTCCAGTTATTTACCATAGTTTTCATTACAGTTTATTTAAATTCTGTCATTTTCTGCAATTCCCGCTACTCGTAGACAGTAAATTAGCTCTTCTAATATAGGGAATTTCTAAGCGAAACTCACAAATGGCATTATATCATTAACATATCAAAAGCTTGTATATGCAACAAGATTTAAATCCTATAATTATATAGCTATACATACCACTTGCCCACACAAACTATAATTTAAAAATATTTCACGTAAAACAATGCAAATTTACAATAATATTCCACATAAAAAATGCGCTTATCCAACTTTCGAAACAAGCCTATTTCAAACTATTATAATAATCAAGTCTGTACTAAATTCAGCTAAAGGAATTAGGGTAGCGAATTGGAAAAGGATGGTAGCTTAAAAGAAAAAAGTCTTAAAGACAGAGCAACAATTATAACGAAAACAGCAAAAAAAAGAAAAAAAGCCTTCACACACATACGTCTGGTTATTCCTTTACAGGCTAACCGCCTTACCTCTGGCGGCCAATTAGTCCCCCTCTCCACATGTATAACCCACTGGACATATAGGGTAGAACATTCTAAACGATGTACACCCACCCAAACCATTTTAGTTTTCCGAAAAATGTAGATAATGTAGAGTTAAGTGATAACAGGTACACGTAAACTTTAATGAGAACGAATAAAGCAAGCCAAAAAGTTAAAAGGGATCGAAAACCAAAAAATACATATATCACAATAGCTCGCGAAGAATTACATTGCAAGAAGATAACTTTCAGCGCCTGTGCAGTTGAACATAGGTAGCGCATGTAAGGTGGATTATTGCATTATAACAAAGGGTGATATCCTTCCTCTGGGAAATAAACTCTGAATGCTTTTCCATTATCAGAATACCACACGAAAATACCTTTTTTAGAACGTTCGGCAAATTTATGCTTTGGTCCATTATTTAAACAATAGGCAGTACATCCAAATGTTTTCAGAAATAAAACATTCGGAGTAACGTTATACCACAGATCATACGGCGTTTTTCCATTAAGAGCTTTAGTTGGACACCTGTTTTCTACAAAATTAGCAGTCTTTATGGCTTCAGTCCATAACTTCAGGCGTAACTTTGATTGGGATAGCAGACACCTACTCATATCTATCAAAGAACGAAGGTTTCTCTCTGCTGTACCGTTCTGCTCAGGGCAGTATGGGGCGGTAACATTTTTCCCTATTCCTTTTACCTTTAAAAAATCATCAAATTCCTTGTTGATGAATTCACCTCCGTTATCACTCATGATAGCTTTGATTTTGCTGCATTTCTGTTTTCCCACAAAACTTTTATCTCTTTAAAAACATTCAAGACTTCACTTTTATTCCTTAAAATCTTTACCGCACAAAATCGTGAGAAGTTATAAATAAAAATTACAAATTGATCCACCAATCGATGGCACTCTCATAGGCCCACACAAATCAGTGTGAATTAATTCCAGCAAACCGGTAGAACGTCCTGATTTCTTGGAAAAAGGTGCGCGCGTTAATTTACTAATAGCACATACTTCACAATTGAACTCACAGGGATACTTTTCCACGTTTAGTCCCTTCATGTTTCCCTTGCTCGCTGAATACACTAAGTCTTTCACGTTGAGATGGCCCATTCTAAAAGGCCATTTCTTAAGATCATCTCTTTTATTCTTAGAACTGTCCAGGGACTCACTCGCATGATTTGCACTATTATTAATGGGTTTCTTATTGCGAAGATAATACAAGTTACCCTTTCTTTCGGTAACTACTTCGACCTTGGTCTTTGTATTCTTTATTCGCGATGTTTCGTATGAACGTGACAGTAAACCCTCTGTCACATATTTTTGCAGCAGGTAGCAAATTAGTTCACAATTCCGGCGCAAGTAACGCGTCATGAACGTCAACGTTTTGGGGTTTGCCATTTACTTTTGTGTCGATAGTAGCTTGCCGGGAACCTTTCACTGCTGTTGTTGCATTGCTAGCTAAGTTCACAGTTTTAACCTCAGTGTTGTGGATGGTCGCGGATTCATTATTACACAGATGACGGGTACATATGCTATCAAGGCACCGTGAGTCTTTAATCTCCTTTTCAGCTGTAAGGAAAACTTCATCTTTTGAAGGCAACTTACTGCTTAGGAATCCAACACTTTCTTCTTTACGTCGATCGTTTACACGTTTTCGGTTATCAAGCTGAGCAGCTCGATATCCATGCCTTTTTCATTTAAAACATTGAATCCCTGAATTTTCATAATATTCAGAGTAACCATTTGTTTTTCCATTTGATTTTCCAGTTTCATTATTCCACAAGGGCTTACGTCGAACATGGCTGGCAGTGAACGCTCCGTGATCACGTGAACTGTTATGGCATCCACGGTCATGGCGGCGGACATCGTTGTCCTCCACAATTTTTATTCGAAGCACATCCGGCTTTGGGAGTTCAATCCCACGACTCGATGGCACAGCGAAAGTTCTCGAA
>QLNU02015003.1:53816358-53859069 GCA_006491805.2 Dysdera silvatica
GTCAACTACCTGTCCAAGTGAATTATTTTTAATATAACAATGGCATTGCCAGATTTAAAAAATGGGCCATTTAAAATCGCTCACCATCCTCCCCTCGAATTAAAAGTAATAATCCATACATATATTTATGATTAGGATAATGTTGACGATATATATATACATTTTGACTACAGTATCTGATTGGAGGTGTGAACAATTAAAAATAACCCATTTTTGAAGTCAAGTTATTCTGCTGGAATATATTAAATATATATTGCGATCATCATCGTAGACAACGAAACGTAGATAATATAGATGACGAAATACAACCAAGATTGATTAATTAAATTTAATTAGTTTAACTGACGGCCCTTCATTGGTAGTGAACAGTAATTTTCATTAAATTAATAGACTCGTGTGAGCGAGCTGTAATTTTCATTAAATTATGAATTGTTATCTCGCATCAAGAGAGAAGCGGATTTCTAGTCAACTTCTGGGCACAAGCCCCCCCACACATGGAATGCGACCAACATCGCTTATTGAAATCATAAATTTCGTGAAGACTAAATGAAAACGATGGACGGCATCGGGTTCCAAGCTTCTAAGAAAATGTTAAGACCACGATGAAATATATCAGATCGAAATGTAATCAATTGCATCTTGTAATCATTTCATATCTCCTCCTCCCAAAATAGCGCTTTCCGAACCTAAGTCATCTTGTAAATACAGATAATTAAATAATTTTTGAAATATGATTAATTTGTTTCTGGAATTTAATTAATGTAGAGGGACCCTTCACAAGTCGACCTTTGCTACTTTGTAGTACATTTCCAAAGTAAATAATGCAGTTGAGAGGATTCGATATGTAGTATCAGAAATTAGAAGACAGACGAATTTTCTGCAAACTAAATGACTAGCTGACTGACTATATTTATATTAATATACAAGAAATAGAATAAATATCCCTGCACAACTGCTAACCTCACGCATTACACAACGAAGTCACATAAGAGGAAAAGAAAGAAAAAAAATTGTGTAATTCCATAGGTAATATAAAATGTTTAGAAAAGGAAAAAGAAAACAAAAAAAAAGCCTAATGGATCCAAAAAAAAGTTTGCCTAGCAGAAAAAGTAAAATAAAAAAAAATAATAGGGATGAATATCATTAACTAGGAGTATTGAAGTAATGTAGAGAAGAAAATGCCAACGCAAGTAAAAGATACAATCAGAAACGTTCCTTATCTGCATAATGTGGTTCAAATTCTTTAAATTGTTTTATAAATAACTGATACATAATTTTTTTGATTGGCGGAATTTTCTCACACGAGGACATCAATCAAAGGCCATTCTCTGGCAAACAAGGTAAAACAGTGGAGATGGTTTTCATAAAGTAAAATTATATATTATATGCAAATAAAAAAATGTAATAAATACATTGAAACGAATGATAAAATAAATCAAATAAGCATATGAAAAGTGGCCAGTTTAAAACAAACACTCACATGGGATAAATTTCACATCATTATCTATTAACGATGGACTCGGTTAATAGTTCATCACGAATAAACTATCCGTAATAAATAACCAGCACCGTTTTATAAATGCTATTCAATATCTTCTATAGCACTGGAAAAGACCTTTTGGTCATAAAAATGCTATTACATGATAGAAGATAAAGCTTAACTGTTTAAAATATCGAGGGACACGTCATGATATGGCGTCGTAGATATTGCGCTCTATAAAATATATCATTTTATGTATATCGAATATTTCTATTCCGCAATAAAAATAAACATCTTCGTTTCAAAATGCAAGGCATTTTAAAAGTTTTAGGGTAATAGAAAAAAAAAATTAAGTGCCTATATATTCATTGCGGGTATCAATTTATTCATCTTAAGTGCATATAAATGCATATTTTGATATTTGTATTGCATAATTGCATGCATGGCTCTTCAGTGCGTATAATGCGGGCTCAATCGGTAACTATTTGATAATTCCTATATTTATGTAACACGTAGTTATTTAAATACGTATTTTGTAAAAGCGAGGAAAGAATATTTTAGCTATTCAAAAACATAATAGATAATTCGTAGTTTCACTTATAGAAAATTTGTGCATAATATCTCAGTTTGGACAATTACAATCTGAAAATATTATTTATGTAAACATAATATAATATAATAAAAATAATACAATGTATGAAAATATTACACTCTAAAAATATATTGCGTTATGCATTTAATTAAATTTGCATTATTATGAGTTAAGGCGTTAGGCATGTCGGTGCATATATGCTTGTATAAAATCAAAGATTTTGTAAAAAAATACTCGAGCAACATAGTCCGCTGTATAAAATAAAATACATTGAAGTTTTTAAATTCAAATATTGCATTCTGTTTGTTTTATCCTTTGTTGTTATTTCAGAATTCATAGATTAGGGAAAAAATATTTTCTAACGGTAACCTAAATGTGAAATATAATGATTTCAAGGATGTTTAAAAAAGATATTGGGTTTCGCTGAAGTTCTTTTAAAACGAAGTTTATTTACTTAACAGTCGAAAGAGAACACTTAAATTGGAAACTAAAATAAAGCTTGAGTTTGCGATAAAACGACGAAAAGACGAAAGATAAGCAAAAACATTTAATTCGAGTTTGCAGTAATCAATACGCTTTTCTTCTTGCAGAACTAAAATTTCTTGTCCCTGAACTCCAAGGTTTTTTCGGCTGTTTGTTAGTTTACAGATAATAACAAAGATTATACATCAGTTCATGTACTGCTGCCTAAAATAAGTGCGTACGTGTACAAAGCATGGATAACATATATATTCAGAAATTAGAGAAAGTTTTAATCATATCGATAAAATCATTTTAGCTTTGCTAAATATGATATCCTTAAGATTAAAGGAGAACTGAATATGTCTCAAAATTTGGATTTTAAACAGAGGATTCCGTATTCCATTTTCATATCTGTTTTGTCTATTTTTAGTGATTTATATTCCATGGCTAAATTATGCAGTGCGTGAGAGAGATTAACGATGGCATATTTTCTGAAATAGGATGTAGCTCTAAAAGTCATTGATATAGCTGTATTTAATTTCAAACCTCTTGCAACGATAATTTTGTTGCATGGCAGCCATAAAATAACTAGCATATCTCTTCGCCAATTAAAACGGCAAATGCACACACGAACTGTGCTATTTATTTTGAGAGATAGATGTATATTTTGGGTATTTTAAGTACTAAGTTATAGACCCCCCACTTCTGACCCACCAGTAATACCCAGAAACCAGATATTGTTTACATAGACGTACCCAGAAAGTTCATAAGGGTTATATGCTAAATGGGGGGTGGGGAGTTACAGTGCCATAACTCCCATATTTCTATGTCAAATATAAAAAATTCCATTGCAATGGGGGTTTATAATTCCCATTAACACCCCCCCTGCGTAAGCTGATGGTTGTTTCAGAAAACGCGTTTATTATCTAGTAATTTGATATGAAATCAACGTGATAGGAAATGATTTAAGTGTTATATCAACGGTACAAAAGCTTATAGTGGCACAAGCCAGAGAAAGATGGTCCGCCATTATTATAGACCTTCAATATCAAAATTTTGATTACTTATAACCCAATATTGTATAAATGATTTAAATCATTGATTCGCAAAACCACATAAAAGTAATTGTGGTATATTTCCATCATCGTTTTTCAAAGTTAGGAAGAATATTTATTTCAGTGCCATTTTTAATCTCTCCATTGCCGATAATTTGTTTCAGCTTGTACATTATGTTGGGGGCGAGTAAAACCTTTGCCATTTCTTCTAAAACATTCTTTTCTCATAATCAAATATGTTCTCTCCGAATGTCAACAAATTTTTCATGAAATGCATTTAAATTCCTCCTCATGTTTTCACTTCTAATTTTTGCCACCTGTTCGTTTTTCGATTTTAAAATTTCCCTTTTGCTGTTTACTTTTTAAAGTTTTCTTTGTTCAAATTCCAAAAGTCTAACGCTAGATAACAACTCCTACATAATCTATTTTTAGAATAAGGAGAATTTTATAATTTTTCTGCATTGTGATTTTTAAATTCTGATTAAACCATCAGATTTTTGACAGCATGGATCAAGACGAGACCATACCAAGTAATCAAAACTGTTTTGAAAAATTTATTCAGGTGCTGTGTCTAGAAACTTTCTGACTACGATATGTGTTTAATATTATGACATTTTCGTAGCTTGATCGATGTATTATATCCAAATGTTTAAACCGATTTTAATATTTTATTGATTATATATATAATATGTTAATATAATATTAAATATTTCGGAAGTATTAATGCATGTTAGTTCCTTTAATTATATATTAGAGTAGACTAATTAATTTAGTTGCATATTTTAAACCAAAACGTAGTGGACAGGTATGAATTTCAGACTACTTAATGGACGATTTTGGGAAATATGGGAAGAATTTATATATTAAAATTTCACTGCTTTGGACCCCAAAATTGCTGATCGTTCACGATGTATTAAGGGATATTTTTAATATTATAGATAACTTGGGCACAAAAACTAGCGGATAAAAACTTACTGCCAGTTTTAAAACCTACGATTTCCGACGTACATTTGCAGAGCTACTGGCAGCTGCGAATTTCAAGTTAAGGCGGGAACGACAGAGCGTCAAAAGCCATGCTGTTCTGAGACAGGTAGATCCTACAGTTTTTCTAGAAAACTTCTGTTATCAAGAGAATCCGAAATCGATGGGACGGCATGCATTTTACAATACCGCTAGGTGTCGAACCTAGTTTAAAAGCACCATAGACAAATGCGTTACCACGGTAGTGAAACAAACGGGTTTTTCGAAGGAATCGCAATCTTCTAAGATCTCAGGAAGCAATTCTTAGTCTTTAATGAACTGGTGCTGATAGGTATTGGCCAAATAGCTTTTTTTTTTCTTCGGATCGTTTGGAGTCGAACCCAGATTAACTGTGCTATGTGAAAGCATTACCACTATAATAATTCAGGGACGGAAGCCACAGAACGTGGCAAGATAAACGTGATTAAATTTGTAAGAATTTTAATATAAAACGTGGCTTCGACATCAATTTATAGACTGACATAGAAAGTTGGTGTTTTCAAATTTGGAGAGACATTGAAAGGTGAGACATCTGGCTTTATAAATCTTTTTTACCATTATTTAATACAAATTTAACCGCTAAATTAAAATTTAATATTTTAATAACGAATAATTTTATTTATTCTTCCCTTTCACTTTATTTTTCCTCTTGTATTTGAAACACTTATTTCAATGGCATGAACTTCTTAGAAATGCAACTATCGTATTATGGCAGACGAACTGCATTATCAACCTTTACGACAGTGTTTTCCTGTAAGTGTTCGCTCTAAAATAATACTACTTCAGGTTGTATCATTTTATATATTTACAGTGAAAATGCCTTTCAAAGCAGGTTGAAAGCAATTTTCCGAACATTGAATATATGCAATTTTCACTACATATTGGTCAAAGTATTGCTAACATTAGGGAGTTTATAAAGCGTCCTTATATTTTAGGGCGTAGTCTTGAAGTTTAAGACGAATTTTGGAAAAGTCAGTGGTATATTTCCGTAAATTTTGTTATGTCTTTATTATTAAGAAGAAAATTTTTAATATAGAATATATATTCTGGACGCTCTAATTTTAAAATACATATTTATTTTAAAAAAATACTCTAAGCATATTGCTTCCAAGCAGTTTAGATCAATGAGCACGGTACATATGAAAATAACGTTCAGTGTTTCAAACAATAATAATAGAATAATTTTTAGACAATGGTAAACGAACTGTAACCCAAACGAGTGAAGAATTTGGAAAGTTCTCATACCAACAATAACAAACAGATAACAATTAATATTCTTAAAGGACAACAATATATTTTGTAAATATAATATCAGAGTTTTATTCACGAAAGACTGCTATAAGCTCTTTTCGAATCTATTGATAGTTTCAATATTTCGGCAAATATTTGTGAAAATATTCCTTTGCAACAAATTGTTCTTGTCCATGAATGCAGTACTGAAGTTATAGTAATAACGTAAGTTTTTGGGTTTTACCCTTGAAAATATTTATTATCAAACAACGGTTGTTTTTAATAAAATTCAGTATTTTGTAATTTAGTAATTTTGTGACAACTAGGTTTTTGTTTTTCTTTTGAAAAATTACTGTAAACTTTTAGCTCACCTTTTCTCATGTGTTGTAAGTAATCTCTATCACATTCAGCTTCGGATAATTCATGAATATCCGCAGTGTTTCCTTGAAGACAAGCCTTTTCGGCAACTGCGCTGTCCTCTTCGTCAGAATTTCTAAAAAAAATGTTTATACTACATTTTATGCTGATAAATAACTGATAGAAAACTGAAAGTGTAATAAATATATTTTACAGTGTTTTAATAAGGCAATTTTAAGAAGAAGTCTTATAATAATAATTATAATAACTGGCATTCACACTTTAGCTCAGACTAGAGCCTTTGTAGGTGTAGGAGAAAAAGAGATATCGTCCCTTTTTTTCTCTTATATATAAAAAGCTCTAGTATATTATTAAAAAGAGTAGTGTCAAAATTATTGGGTATAATAAATTTCCCACGAAAAATTATAAAATACTCCCTGGTTTTATTGGTAATACTGGTAAAACTGGTTTTATATGTTGACCATTATTTGGCAATTGTGTTAACCCTAAGAAGGGTAATAATATCTTAAAAGAAGTAGTCTTTTGAACTCCATGGGCTCTGTATAAAACTATCGAGAAACTTAGTAACTTTTTATTTTTCATACTTCCTTCTCATATTATAAACAGACAACGAAAAATAATATTTTTATTAACTAGTAAAATTTGATACTGGGCGGGAATATACTAAATACAAATGACCTCACGGCATTTTTCAGAAGATGGGAAAAAAAAAAACAGTTTCATGCGGGGGGGTGAACCTTACCGCATTTTTGCTAGGAGATGGGGGAAAACCAGTTTCAGACAGGGGGAATTACCGAGTGCGGGACAGTTCTTAGAAAATCCAGATTCAGACAGGGGGGAAAACCCGAGTGCGGGATAGCTTTGGGGAAAACCAAAGTTGGGGTATAAATACCGAACACCTACACTTCCTTGACACTTTCGCTTGATGAAGGGAACAGTAGTTCTCGAAACGTTGCGAATATTTTTGCAGACGGTAAATATCTTTTACCTTCTTCATTTGTATTTCGTATATTCCGACCAGTGTCAAATTTTACTAGTTATGGTAAGCCCTGGTCAATCTTTGTACGTTGTTGTCAATATTTTTATTCAAACCTTAATATAGACTGTATAAATATTCGGTAGAAATTAATTATTATCCAAAATAAATCATTAATGATTCATGAGAATGATTCATTAATTAGACCTCTGACATGCTTTTATCAGGCTTGAACGGAAGCCAAAGCCTGATGCCAGAATTCTCTACTTTAATGGTGTACGAAAGAATTAACGTTAAATATTGGGATAAAAAAGAAAGGATATGGTAAACTTACTTTAAAATATTACTGATTTGGAATATATTTCTAAGTTTAAAAGAAAAAAAGTTTTAGTACAGCTAAATATGCAAGAGGCCATGTATCAATTGCTCCATATATCTTGACCATTTCATCTGCGGTTTTAAATTAAACCCGGAGTTATTATGGAAAGCCATCTTTACTACTTATGAATATGTAAAATTATCAGAAACATCTCCTTGCGTTTTGTATTTGTAAGTTGAAATATCATAAAGTATAGTTTTATCTTTTTTGGATATTTTCTAAGCCTTCTTATGTGAGATAATATTTGCATTTACATAAATGAAAACAATATTACAATTTTCGCATTCATATTAATCTGATTATTTCATTCATTGACTTGACATGCTTGTGTCAATGCATTAATACAATTAGAGGATCATGTACTTTTGTCCCTAGCAATATCTGTAGCATTAAATTCAATTTAGCAATTTACGGATACTATGTTCGCTCCCTTAATATGTCTTAAGTAACTCTTTCACTTAAGTCCTTAAACCCCTTCAAACTTTTCCTAAAATTCGAAATATTAATGGAAAATGTTTTTTTGCATCGCCTTAAAAATGTTCTTTCTCTGCCTTCTGAAATACGTGAACTATTGATACTAGATTGCCCATATTAGATTTGTGTGGTAATAAGTGCAATCAAATAAATAACACAAAGTGTAACGAAAAGACAAAAATTATCGCAACGTAACTGACAAAATATAAACGATTAATACAAACATTGAGAGAAGATAAAACCAAATATGATAAGTGATATTGAAAATAGATTTTTTTTACGTCAACTATTTCTAATCATTTTAAGCTTATTGGCGTTCGGGAAATTCATACTTTTAATATCAAACTTGACATATATGCTAAATAAAGAGCCTATTATGGTAAGTTAAATTGTGTTTAAAACACAAATTCGTTATTATTAAATTACAGTTACCTGAATACATTATAATATTTTACATAAACTTTTAAACAATTTAAATAACTGTCCGAATTATTTACGTTGTTATAAATAAACTTAAATTTGCATAAAACAAACAATAAAAGTGCCACATTATCAAATAATATAAAACGGTAAAATTTATTTAAATAACGCATCTTTTATCAATTTCCCATTATTATTAATTTACTATGAAAAATGTCATTTAGTTCCCCGCTGTGAGATCAACATTATACTCTAAACATTCCTTTGTATGTCGGGCATTAAATATTTCAAAATGTTCTGCATTGTTTACGAAAAATATGCAAAGGCAGATAAATGCAAATATACTTTCCCCCTCAGCTATACTCTCGACAACTGAAGTTATTTCAAAATATGGAACACAGAGATCGTGATGAATTTTTTAATTCCGGAAGACTGATCAAACGCGTATGTTGCGTGCAACTTGTTTTAAATGCAAATCAGCAGAAGTCAGACTTCTTCGGAATGTTAAACAAGTGGCTGCATTTGCATGTTCATGGATTTCCAGCGACGGGGGGAATTCCACTAAACGCAAGATCATCAAAAGTTGGGCATAGATCATATAATTCCGGATTTCCCTTTTTGACAAGAGTGTCATACGTAGTCAATGATACATGATTTGAGTATCTCACGAAACGACAATTACATAAGGGGAATATGTAATAACCGTCATTAGATTATCATATATTACTCGAGTCTCTTCCTGAAGTAATGGAATCATTGAACTGGAAAAGCATTTATCAAAAAGAATACATTCATTGAATTCGAAATGCGGCTTTATAACCGAATGCAATTATTCGATTAAAACAGCAGTCACATAAAAAAAGTATGTAATTATTGAATTTGAAAAGCATTTGTCAATAAATAGGTGCATCTATTGTAAACCTTTTCTTTCCCCGAAGCGCAAACTGGTTTAATAAAGTTTAAAAGTCAGAATGGATGTGCCCTATTTTTGTTTAGTTTTAGAAACGTTGTAGCACATACTATTTTCTTTAACAAAAGAAGCAAGTAAGAGTAGCTGACAACATGACTGCACCACTCTGTTCCAATGGTCCCTATGAGGATTAGCAGAGCAGTTGAGACAATTTAATGTGTATAGTGTCAAAGCTATTTTCCACACACTCTTATCCCAAGTTCAGTGTTTCCCTACAAAATGTTCTTTTTCGAAAGTAGGGAATTTATTTAAAGAAAAATCCCTATTTGGCCCTTTGCCCCTTTACATTTTACAGTTAAGCGTTTCCCCGTGCTTCTTTGAAGAAGATGTTTCCTCAGCAATTCTTCGGGGAAAACTTTTAATCAGTTTGCCTCGTTCTTTATTTCAGACTTTTTTCAAGAAAATTCTCAAAACTTAACTTCGTAAATTCTGCTAAAACGTTGATCTTTAGAAAATATTTGCTTACCAAAATAGATCAAACCGCTAACATTGTACCAATTAATCTGGTTTACTAAGAAAAGTTATGTAGAGCTTCCTTTGAAAACTTGCGTCCGCATGAAAAATAATTTTGTTTAGATGGTATGGCGTAACTACTTTCTATGACTGCAGTAACCGTTTAATATTTATTGTAAATACGTTACCAAACTCACATATCAGAGAGATAATCTTGAGTAGTGGGAAATCGGGCATTTGGGTCGGAATGTCTGTTCAGTCTATAAATACGCTGCTGTTGGTGTTGTGGCGATTGTTGGAGTTGATGTTGTTGATGCTGCTGCTGACGATGCAGAAAGGAAGGTGATGATCTCTGTTTTGAATCTTGATGTTGAAGGCACATACGCTGCACCACCAGGTGTCGCCTCTCATCATCCTCAGTATCTACTTCAGAAAGGGAAGGAAGGAATCAGAAAATGGAGAAAGAAAGTCAGAAATATAGCATGAGAAATTTCGCTCCATTTACTCAGGATTTTCCCCATCGGCGCCTGAGAAAATATTATTTTAGGGAACTTTGGAATCGATCGACGCATAATTTCCTATTTTCCAATGCGAGTTCCTATATTAAACGAAGCCATTGTGAGCAATATTAGCAAAAGCAATGCAGAATACTTTCAAACAAAATTTGTTTATTTTGTCTACGTTTGAATTTACCAATTGCTATTGAAGTAAATGTGTTTCTTTCGTCTAGTATATAACTTATTTAGAAATATTTTGTTTATTTAACAAATTATTATTTATTATTGCATATCCTGTGCGTTCGTCTATTTTTAACTGCGCTAGGACAGTAAAGGTCATGCTATAATTTTCATCTATAATTCCCAGACTCTCTGACGAGAGAATTCGACTCCAGACTAGGATGAGAAGGTAAATGGCAACCACTATACGATACCATTAGGAGGCAAACCTCCTTCAATGGCAAAACCAAAAAACACGTAACCACATTCATACTGCAGTGAACTTACGTTTTTGTTAAGGCCTAGGAAACTAACCCTCGGATCTAGACAACGGTAAGCAGTTAGCTCTTCTGAGAAATTTAGACACCTTAAGGCCTAGGAAACCAATCCTCGGACCCAGACTGTAGTGAGAAGTTAATATGTCTGGATTTTTCAGAAAAACTAAGGCCTGAGAAATCAAACCCCGGAGCCAGACTGCAGTGAGCAGTTAGTTTTTCTGAGCAATCCAGACATCTTAAGGTCTAGGAAACCAACCCCCCCCCTCCGGAGCCAGACTGCAGTGAGCAGTTAGTTTTTCTGAGCAATCCAGACATCTTAAGGTCTAGGAAACCAACCTCTTGAACTAGCCTGCAGTGAGCAGTTAGTGTTTTTGAACAATCCAGACATCTTAAGGCCTAAGAAATCAACCCTCGGACCCAGACTAGAGTGAGCAGTTAGTCAGTAAGTGTTGTCTTTTGTTAGCGTCGTTGGGAATCGGATCAGAATTAACGGCATGCCATGTGGAGGTGTTTCCACAGCGCCACAATAGAACGATGTGTCTTTGTGTGTGTGTGTTCAGAAAAGCTATATAAATGTTTAATCTAATATAATAATTGAAATCCTGGATAGCGTAATAAAGCCAATATTTAAATAAAACCTGTTGTATATAAACGAACGTATTTTAGTTTTCTGTCAGATTTCGGAGATCGCATAAAAGGTATACTGCCAGTTAAATTCTAATTAATATGAATTTATGAAAAAAATATGAATGCTTTTCCAAAGGTTTCAGGGGCTACTGGCTATAGAACGCTTTCTAAATTTCTTAAATTGATAAAATTGGGAAAAATTAATCTCAAACTATTATCTCATTTTTAGATGAAACAACATAAATACATATCAATTATTAAAACAAACACCAGTATTATAATTACATGGCCGCTGTCATTTTAACATTAATTATTCTTTCATATATGAATGAATTTAGTAATGTATATATATATAATAATAATATACATGATTTGAGTAATGATGATGACAGTAGTTACCTACCTATAAGCTGATGGACGGCTGAATCCCGAAACAGGGCTTGATAGTCATGAGAAGGGGCGCTATACCGAGTGGGACCCGAAAACTGAAATAAGAGAAAACCGATATAATTTAAGATTAAACATTATCGTTTAGCTTAAAACTTAAATTTACAAATCCAATACGCGTTTAAAATAATTAAAATCAAATTTTATATAAATGCACACAAAATAGCATGAAAAATGCACATAAATAGTGAAATTTCTAAACTTTTAATTCCTATTATATGTGTGTAAGGTTTTATTTCACTTGGCCGTACGGGTCTGCGAGGATCCTTATTCCTTGAGTATCATCTTCAATACTAATCCCTCTATTATTATTATTATTATTATGTAAAAGAATATTGATTCTTTGTCTGATGGCTGAAGTTATACTCTAACATAGCGTCCATTCAAAAGACCCTTCATGTATATCTAAAGATGCCATAGCACGTGTCCAATGGTTCGGTTAAAGCAGCCTTGTGTAGTTGGTTGACACGTTGCTACATTTATTCCTAACGTGTTAAAGTGATATTCAAGATATTTTGCAATCACATTTAGTACTCCTATCATGACTATGATTGTTATATTAATTGAAAAAAATATTTAAAACATTTTACTTGTTTTTGAGGGAAGGGTATGTCATAGGTATGCTCTGGTCTAGTGGATGTAGCATGTGCTGGGCCGAGGGCAGTCCTCTGTAGACTGTTGGTCTGTCCTGAGGAAGACTCGCTATCGGCAGAGTACATAGATATCCGGGTTGTAGCGTAGGGTGATGGGTAATAAAGGGTCTCTCTCGGCGTCTCGTACAACTTCTTTCCGACCGATGCCATCGAAATCGTATCACCCTTTTGATCACCGCCCTGCTCTTCAGAGAAAAAGGTACGATAAAAATCATGTTGCCAATTTCTATTACTAAAGTTATCGAGATTAGCACACATATGGTGATGTTCAAATGGAAATTTTCACAATTAATCACAGTTGTAAATAAGCAACGTCGCCTGCAATTGTTTCGAAGGTTATGTCAGTCATCTTCAGAACGTAGAATTCAGTTCGGATTTCGTAGAGATTATAGGCGACGTAAGAAAATAAGCAAGCGAAGGAGAAAATGAATTGTTTATTTCTTTGATATTGTCATTCCTCTCAACGGTGTATTGATTGTGAGAACCGTGATATTATAACACGTTCTGAAGATGACGCATATGCATCCGTTGAAACACTTGCAAACGATATTCCTTATTTATAACTGTGAATAATTGAAAAATTTACTTCTAACGACGTATATCATGCACAGTGTGTTTCGCCTATTCACATACTTCAACAACAGTGATAATTCATTACTCAATGGAAAATCTTATTTCTACAGATAGATTTCTATTTTAATATATGGACGATAGCTTAGGCAAGGGCATTCATATAGAAACTATCATGCAGTTACCACTAAAAGACAAAATCAAAAGAAATATACATGAAACTCAAACACCAAGGTTTTGATATTCACAGCACGGTCGTCGCTAACCAATAAATTTCATTATTAAATAAAACACATTTTAAATTATATTTGCAAGTTATCTAAATAAATATAAATGCTACGTTAGTTGATCACAAATTTAGATCCTTTTATTGAACAAGAGTCTTTTAAATATTAACGTTCTTTCTTCCACTAAATAAAATAAAACTTTCCTCTATTAAATCACAAAAATTTAAAAAAAGAACGGTGCGTTGAAATCAAGGAAATAAATATACGGTTTTTACTTGCTTAATAATAAAAAAATTCCAAAATAATTTTTGTAGGATTTTAATTACGCGAAAATAAATAGAAATCTGTTAATTCCTATGACACAACATCGAATTATTTTGCGTTAACCACGATTTTAAAACAAAACAAACTATATCCTTTCTTTGAAGACATGTTCTTCTGAAGAAATTCCATCTGATTCCCTAAATCATCTATTTGAAACAAAAATATATAAAATTGTTTATATTCAAGTAAGAAATATTTAACAGGTTACATTTCTTACAAATTTAAAATTAAACCAAATCAACGCTTGAGATTCTGCGTACCAGCACAGTTTGCTCTACACCTCCATGCGTTATAAAGGTCTTGTTTTTGTGAAAAGTAAAGAAGCGGGTAGGGTGAAGCAAAAAAAAAATTAGATGTTGTGAAAAGAATGAATTTAAACTATTAGGTTATTTTTTAAATTTTCCTCTACCTCCACTACTCGTTATAAATCGTTTA
Organism: Dysdera silvatica; assembly: GCA_006491805.2. Taxonomy (NCBI): domain Eukaryota; kingdom Metazoa; phylum Arthropoda; class Arachnida; order Araneae; family Dysderidae; genus Dysdera; species Dysdera silvatica. The sequence goes on from QLNU02015003.1 coordinate 53,830,525, forward strand.
CCCCAAGACGTGTTGACTTATTGAAACTTCATTGTGCGCGCGTGTATATATATATATATATATATATACAGGGTTTCTAGGAAACCAAAATGCGGTAAATAACTTTTGAACCAAGACAGATATTGCAAAGAAAGTTAGATATTAGTTAATAAAATGACTATGTACTATCAGACGAGATGAACAGCAGCGCCCCTGGTGGCGAATTGAGGAAGTTAAAAATTTTTTTCTCGAAAAATAATAAAGATAGAGAAATATTTTCAATTAGAAAGTTGTAGAGCGTCCTTCCATAAATAAGAGCATATATACGGCTTACATACAAAGTATACATGTACTGCCACAAAGTGAGGTGTTCTGGAAGTTTCAATGCATCATTTTCAGTTAATGCTTTATACCTGTAGCAATGTAGACGTTGAGTTGAAGTTCTTATAGGAAAGAAGCCATGGTTTCTCTCCTATGAGAACTTCAACTCAACTTTTAAAACCAGAAAGTATTAACTGAAAGTGATGCATCGAAATTTCCAGAACACCTAACTTTATGGCAGTATATGCAGACGTTGCATATGAGCCATATATCTTTTCTTACTAACTGTAGGATGCTCTACAAATTTCTCATTGAAAATATTTCGCTATCTTTATTATTTTTCCAAATAAATTTTTGAACTTCCTCAATTCGCCACCAGACGCCCTGCTGTTCATCTGGTCTGGTAGTGCATAGTCGTTTTACTATACCAATACCTATATTCCAATATCTGTCATGACTCAAAAGATGTTGGCCGCATTCGGATTTTCCTAGGAAACCTTATATATATACAACGTCAAAAAGTCCCAAAATGGTTCCATGTATATAGTTTTAATTAGGGCTCCTGGCGAAATTTCTAAAAGTGCATGCATACACATTTAATTTAACATGATTTTTATTGAAAAAAAAAAAAAAAGATATATCCATTTTTATGATTTTTAGACTTTTATGATTTGTTATTGTTATATTATTGTTTTTTATGTTATTATACTTATGTATTTCAATTATTTTCTATATAAATATACATATGTATGTGTAGGTTTGTGTGTGTGCATACTAAGTAATATTTAACCAGCATATATATTAAAACCTCAATTCAAATTTCAATATTTGCTATAACCAACTTCTTTCTTTCTTTTTGGTTTTACGGCTCAAAGACTACAGTGGTCATGCTGCGCCGGGACCTACTGTTTTCCGAGGAATCCGAACCTCTTAAGGCCTAGGGAACCAAACCCCGGACTACAGTGAGCAGTGCGATCTTTATGAGATCTCTGAGTAAGCGTTCTTTTTGCACTGCTGGGAGTCGAACCCGGATTAGCCGCGCAATAGGAGAACGCGTTACCACACTGCGCCACCGCAGGGCCATAACCAACTTCTGAAATATAAAACATATTTTTAAAGTAGTTATACGTTTGAAAGGCCAAAATTCAAGAGCGCAGTTGTTTTATATTGAAGTTATTTTACAAGTACGTAAAACTTACGTTCGATTGAAATCCCAACATAACACTGTTCCTTATTACAAAATTATTTTTAATTAATACTCACATAAATATAAACAACAAATTTTTACGCTCCAGCAACCCAAGTTCAAACTCATCATTTTTTATTTTTGTCTTAATTTTCAATTTGCAAAAATTTAATATTTTTCTTTTGTATGTTGTAGCCAGAAACCTAAAATATCACATGATTTATTTTATTATTACTTATCGTCAATTTTTAAGTTTTACAGCCATTTGAGTGTCAGAGTATTGGCGAAAGACAGAAAAATTACGTCAAGGGACTTGCAGTAATAAATGCTGCATTATTATCCATGCATTGAAGATTCAAAAGAAGAAGATCATATTATTAACAAGAACTTTTGCGGTCAGAGAAGATTTTCGTAAATTAAATCGATTTTGAACTTTAAAATAATTTAAAAATATTATTTACGCCCTTTTTATATTGTTTTCTTATCTCAGCATAATCCTTTTTATAAAATAGAAATTGTATTTTTTTGCTACAGTGATTATAAAATTGTCGTCGTCATATTTTTTTATTTGATTTTTGTAAATAATACATATAATAATTTGTTCTATTGTACGCCAAACCGGCCATTTGTTCGGGAATACTGTGAAAGGAATATCTCCCATTTATCTTGATGAATAACAGAGCATCCTTAGGGATTTAAACCAAATATAAAGACATTCCTATCTCTGATCTGTGCAATTTTTACTCTCCGCTCTGTATGTTTTCTATCAACACGTTCCTCTTCCCCTGAACTAGAATTTCTGCTAAACTTTGTCCCTGCTTGAGATTAACGAAACTTTACTGCTTCCCACTGACAACTGAACTACTCAACTAAAGTTACGCCAATAGCCATCGGCAAGGAAATTCTTTCTCACACCCGATTCTGGGATACCAGACCACCGAACGAACGTGTATTGCGAAGTACACACGAAATAACGATTTCAAATCATCAACAATAGAGATGGATCGTTCGTGACCGAACGGGTCTTTTTGAACTATTCACAAAAATGACCCGTTCGTTCAGATAACTTTTTTTGTGAACTACCGTTCTTCGTCATAGTTCATTTGTGATCATCGTTCGCCTTTCGCAGTTCGCGGTCAACAGTCTTAGTTCGCAGTACGCCGTTATCGCTCACAGATCATGGTTTTAGTTCGACGTCACCACCAAGCAGTCAAGGATGTATCGGAGAAAAGGTCCGGAGCCCCCATCCTTTTTCTAGGCTGCTATTGGAGATACTACTACTATTTACTTCGAACAATGCATTTAATAAATTTCATTCACACATTTTCAGCTTTACATATCGCACTCTTGGGACGAAAGTGTTACAACTCAAAATTCGGTGAAAATTACTTAATGTTACAAAACAGTGCTGCATTTTGCCGTGAAAACCGTTAAGCCATAAGTTATTCGGGTTTCCACAAGTTGGCACATGTCATTAGATGAACGCAACATCCCTCAATTTAGCCAGAAACAGTTTTTTGCATTTTCTGAAATCGGATTTTTTTGAGTGGTAACACTTTCGTCGCAGGAGTGCGATATATCATCCATTCATTGTCTTTTTACCTTTTTAACTCATTGTGCATAAACAGAAAAAATAATTCATTAAAATTATAAGATTAGTCAAAAATATCATATGCCAATAACAGCAAGTAAAATCAAACAGATGTTTACAATTGGTATCAACCAAATAATCTTAGGATTTGTTTAAAGCTGGTCAGGGTTAAATGAAAAATTTATATAACCAACTTGTGGCAATATTTACTTCCCAATTATTTTAATTAATTTTACCTAAGCTCCACAGCTCTTCCACAGTTTTATCAAGTAACGTTTTCTGTAACCTTTCTTTAGATTTTTTTTTTTTCGGTAAGTCTATGGGTAATTTACTCTATAGTTGTCGTCCTTCGTAATGAATACAGCTACGTCTCACTTTTTCGATCTTATTTTAAATTTTATTTTTACCTCTAAACCCTCTGATCATATTTATATCCATTTTTGCCTATTTTTATCAAATCCTCATTCACTTTTTTCCCTATACTTTCACACATTCTAGTTAAAATTCAAAATTCAGTTAAGAGCAATATATTAAATGTTTTGCAGCCATTTTCCAGTCTACCAAATAATTTGTAATTATTAATTTGATAACTCATATTTTCTAATATCTCAGTTTGCATTCCCCCAGATACAATCATAGTATACCATATGACTATACATAAAAATTTGCTGTAAAGTCATTCTTCTCGATATTTTAAGGAATTTCATGCTATAGTGCACTCACTTGATGATGCATAAGTTAAATCCTGTTTGTACATAATGTTTTCTGTTTATTTTTAATCACTTTTGAAGGAGCGCCATTTCATCGTGTCAAGCATATCGTACGATACATAATGTACTGTTTAATAAAGAGTAATTTGGTACTTTAAATGTTTTTTATTACACATCATATGTAATTTCTCTCTCAATTTCCATGTTTAATATATATATTAAATTTTTACGACTACATATCCCCAATGGATTTCTCTATGTTCCTCAAACTGCAGAAATCACGTATACATCGAATTCTGGTTTTATACATCTTTAAAGTAACAAGGGTTTAAAAAAGTAATTAATAAATAAATCATTTGTATTTTCAAATAATTTCCAATTATGGATAATTTAAACGTGTGTGTGTATTAATACTAAAATCAAGACCGCGCGCAAGGGAGGGGGGGTTGTCTGTTAACCCACCAAAATTATTAGCTATAAAATAAAATTCCTTATGAGCGAAAAGTTCGTTTCTCTCCAAAAACTCACTTTTTATTATCGCCATTTGGAAATCCTCTCAATTGACCTGACTATAATTAAATTTGAAACTGTAAAATGCGCTCAAAAAAATCCACACAGAACCTTACAGGATTTTTTCCAAACCTTGAATTGGGGATGTTCATCTAACGTCGTCGGGTGCGGTTGGGTTTCCCCAGCTGGAACTGCTCCGCACCAGATGACTTCAGATGGGGATTCCCAACATGCGGGTATATAAGCTTAGGACTTTCACGAACTCTTCATTCTGCCTTCACTTGACAAAGGGAGCAGTTGGCTCCCGAAACGTCGTGTTTTTAAACCTTACGCCAGTGTCGAAATAACTGTTTGTTACAAAACTTCTATATTATTTTAAGTAAGAATTCAGCTTTAAGTCATAAATTAAACTTATTTCTGTTTAATACAATTCATTAAAGTTGATTTGTTTGTTTAAAAAAAAAAAGATTTACAAAAACTCACTAACAAGTGTCTAACTACACTGGCGAGCAGGGGGTGTTGATGGGGGTTGTAACCCCCCATTGCAATGAAATTTTGTATATTTAACATAGGAATACGCAAGTTGTAGCTCTATAACCCCCTCCCCGTTGAGCCCATAACACCTTCCTTATGAACTTTTTGCTTAAGCCTACGCCATACTACTACATATATCAATTACATTGGGTTCTGTCAAAAGTGTGTTTAGTTTTTAAATACACCACGTTACGGAAAAAAATTGGAAAAATCGAATGAACTGTTTACCAGAACAAGCTGTTTCCCAGAAGAGAGTGAATTGTAAATACAAGTGCGAAGGTTAGTATTCACTGTTTTTGTTTTAATATATTTTTGTATGTATTATGAGGCTGTTATCAGGGGCGACTCGAGGTCGAATTTAAACCCGAGCGACCTAGCACACATTACTTTTTGGCACCAGACCGACTTCCACAGATGCACAGTGAGCCATATACCCTATAAAAGTGGCGAAAATTCTCTGAAAGGATTTCTCTAAACTTCTCTTTTTAGAGAGAGATTTTCTACAACAAACAGCTATTTCATCTCTGTCTTCACTTGACAAAGGGAGCAGTTGGCTCCCGAAACGTCGTGTTTTTAAACCTTACGCCAGTGTCGAAATAACTGTTTGTTATGGAATCTCCTGGTGAAACTCTGTATTGTTTCGTTAGATTTTCTACTGTTGGGTCAATTAAAAAAACGTTGAATTTCACTTCAGTTTGACGCCCTCATCCAATCAGGGCCCCGGGCGACCGCCCCTGGTATTCATCAGTTTCGGAGAGCTATAAAATTTACCAAAGTAAGTTCGCCATCTTACGGAAAAAAGCTTTAACTCTACCGAAAATTTTGGTCAACCCAATGCTATATAGACATAACGAATTTAAAAAAAAAAAAAAAAATACATTATACATTGTAGGCGCTTAAAGCGATTTCAATTGAGTCAAGTTTCGAAAAGCGGACTGTATTATATTTTACTTAAATTGTACATTGAATACCTTGAATTTGGTGAAATTATTCTTAATCCACGGATGGTTTGTCCTTGCCATCCAATAAGCCGGATCTTACAGTAATTTAAAATAAAAAACATTTCTCCGAATAACAAAAATTTAATAATGTCCAGTAACCGGAAGGATCTAGATAGAACACAGGGCAATGAGACAAGAAATTAAGTAATATATATCAAAATTTATTATGAGAAAAAAAATAATAAACAAAACAATCAAGGTTTACATATTAGAAGCCTATCCGTTGTATAGTAAATTAAATTTGAACATTTTAACTTTTTCTTACTGATATTTAATTCAGGGGTGTAGTGGAGGCCTGGCAGATCCGGGGAAAAGTTTTAGGAAATCATACATTTTAAAAACAAAATTCTGTTCAAGTTGTAAATAAACTATATGTGGATTCTACAATTTTATTAAGAAAAAAAATTTTTTAGAGCAATGACCCTAAAATTTTGAATAAATCAACTAAGAATCGTGGGAATTTAAATGAAATTACAGATTGAAAAGCGTATCATACACTGTGTTCCGAAAATATAAAAAACCACAATGCTGTTTGACACAATGAAGGCGACAAGGGCGAAAAGGAGGACTTTTGGCTATTTTTTCAATTGTTTTCTTTATTTTATTAGCTCACTTCAGAGGTCATTCCTGGTTTAGTTCGGAGTGAAAACATGCGTTTGTATTCCAGGATTTTTATTTCACGCTTATATGCACAGAAGCTATATGCTGTAGGCAGTGTCGGATCCAGAGAGGCCTTTGGACGGGTTGCAATGGGTCAACAACCCATACATGATGATAATTTCTGCCCCTATCAGATTAATGGGCTATTGACTGGTTAGGGGTTCCCTGACCCCCCCGTGGATACACCCCTGATTTAGAAGAGCGCTAGGCTACTTTTTGTTTTACGAACTACACCACTGATTTCATTTTAAACATGGCATTAACCTTATAAGGAACTTCTGATCACATATTGAAGAAAATAAGTCTTACATAAATTCGGAATATAATAAAATGAAGTTAGAGAATTTCTTTTAAACTGACATCCTTTTTATGCAATTCAAAAAAAAGTTTTAAAATAAGACTTTCAAAAACTAATAATAAGTAACAATTTTATGTTCTAATAATCTGATAATATATTGCCATAGTAAAATTTACTTTCGTTTTTATCACAACTTCAATTTACTACTAATTTCTTTTCCCACAAAGATTTAAACCTTTCGATAAGCAACCATGGCTTTAACCCATTTTCCGACAGCCTGACCCTAGTAAATAAAAGTTCCATTTTTAGCTAGTTTAAAAAAAAATAATAGAAATAAATGAAAGTTAATAAGCCATTACTTAAAGTGGAAGGAAGGAAAATTAAAAAGGGAAGAAAGAAGAAAAGAACAATTTTTCTCACCGCCGAAGATCCGGTCTTGGATGGTTTCAACCCCAATTCAAACTTTTCTGCATTGGAGTAAAGATTGCTTTAATTGGTGCCCCTTTTGGTACCCTTAGTAAATTGACCATTGAATTAGAAGTTGCTCACTCCAGTTCGGATGTCATATAATGGTTATATTCTGGTTTTTTGGCGTAGGTTTTACGAGCCAGATGACCCCCTTCTTTTCGTCCACTTTTCGGGGAAAAACAGACTAATACATTTCCTTCTATGTTGACAGCTGATGACTTAAAATCGTTCCTTCTTGTATACTTCGCAATACACGTTCGTTCGGTGGTCTGGTATCCCAGAATCGGGTGTGAGAAAGTATTTCCTTTCAGATGGCCATTGGTGTAACGTGAGTTGAGTAGTTAAGTTGTCAGTGGGAAGCAGTAAAGTTTCGTTAATCTCAAGCAGGGACAAAGTTTGGCAGAAATTCTAGTTTAGGGGAAGAGGAACGTGTTGATGGAAAATACACAGAGCGGAGAGTAAAAGTTGCACAGATCAGAGATTCGAATATCTTATATTTGGTTTAAATCTCTAAGGATGCTCTGTTATTCATCAAGATAAAATGGGAGAGATTCCCTTTACAATATTTCTGAAAAAAATGGAAGGTTTGGCGTAAAATTACTAATTATTAAATGTAATATTAACAAAAATCAAATAAAAAAAATGGCGATGGCAATTTTATAATCACTGTAGCAAAAAAATACAATTTCTATTGTATAAAAAGGATTATGCCGAGATAACAGAACAATATAAAAAGGGCGTAAATAATATTTTAAAATTATTTTAAGGTTCAAAATCGATTTAATTTATGAAAATTTTCTCTGACCGCAAAAGTTCTTGTTAATGATGCAATTTTCTTCTTTTGAATCTTCAATGCATGGATAATAATGCAACATTTATTACTGCAAAGCCCTTGATACAATTTTTCTGTCCAATACTCTGACACCCAAATGGCTGTAAAACTTAAAAGTAGATAATAAGTAATAATAAAATAAATCTTCTAATATTTTAGGCCCCGGCTACAACATACAAAAAAAAAAAAATAAATTGTTACAAATTAAAAATTAAGACAAAAATAAAAAATCTGATGAGTTTGAACTGGGGTTGCTGGAGCGTAATTATTTGTTACTTATTTTTATGTGAGTATTAATTAAAAATAATTCTGTAGTAAGGAATATTGTTATATTGGAATTTTAATCCAACAGTTATCTTGTATAAGCTCAAAGAAAATAATTCTTTCACCAAAAAGTGAAGTTTCAAATTTCTGCAAATAAAAAACTCATTCGTATATTTTTGATATGCACAAAAGTATTATTTCTGACTGACATAAAATAATTAATCTCAAAATTTTGAAAGACATTCTTTGAAATTAAAAAAAGAAGTCCATTATGTTTCAGGGATATTAAATTTTTATTTTTTTTTAAATTCTAATTTCTCAAACCGGGAATGTTTTTTATTTTTTACACAAGCCTTCATTTTTGCGCAGAATTAATGATATTAAAATGCAAAAAAGAGGCAAAAAATTTAGCTGAAATGAAGGAAATTTCCTCAAAACAACAGACGTAGTGAAACATGTGATAAACGATTACCTAGGGCGAAAGAATAGTTTCTGAAAGAAAAATGCCGCAATGAAACAAGAAGGAAGAAAAAAAAACACGAAAGCAGTGTTTTGGCAAATTTGCATAGTTGCGCCATTTCGTAGGAGCTTGAAAAATGATTATTTCAAAAAAGAAGAAAACGAAATAACGTCCACGCTATTTTCGTACATTTCCCCTGGGGTTCATAAATATTAAATTTTATTCGTGTTTTATTTTCCCAAAATAAATCTTGAATTCCCGCGAAGAACGCGAAAATTCACTCAGAGTGCGCAACTATCCCTGAATCAGCAATTGTTGCATCCAGCTCCAATGCATTTTGTTTAAGTTTTAGCTATATGTAAGAGCTTAAAGGCCAGAAAAAATAGCAATTTTATAGTATATATCACACAAAGATAGAGTCGATATCCTCATGCGAGTTTATGTAAATTACGGTGGTTTATTTCTTTAGAAAAAGTTATTAAATAGAATATTGTTAGTAATAAAAAATAAATATAATACAAGTTTTTAAAAGCATATAATAAATAATAATATTGCTATAAGTTGGCTCAAAATTGGCAGTGCTGGCGTCCAGTCGGTAAAATTCTAACCAGACTAAAAATGCTACTACCCACATTTATTATTTTAAATTCTGGTTTATTTGTTCAATTTTAATAAAGCTTCTAGCCTTCAATTCCGCATATTTCTAAAGGCAATTTGCTGACTTCAAAGTACATATTTAAAAACACGATATATCATGAGCATATTTATAGATAAGTTTTCAAAATGCAGCAACCCTCCACCTGACACCCCAGATACGGTGATATGCTTTCACTGCAAAATTAAAATCCTCCACCATACAGGAACTTGTTTGCAACAATGTATTTCAAACCTGTGTTAGTGGTCACCCTCAAATACCGTCTGTGACACTATTTTCATGACTCCTTAGACAAGCACCACTTCACTGAACAAATACGTTTGCACTTCGACCTTCGAGAGGTTTCTCACAACAGGAAACTAAGGACAGACAGACTAAGATGTAAATTGAATTTTCCCTCCCATTAAAAAAGAGTGGCAATTGATTCAGATTCGCAGATTGAATACTAAATAGACTGATAATAAATAAATAATATACTGAGCAAAACTAATAAAGAGTTATCAACACTGTACTACCACAGGTGAAATTTATTATCATCGTTTACTTGATTACCGCACAGATCCTGTAAGAGTAAAGACGGAAAAACGGTAAATTTAATTTCGCAATTAAAAAACAAAATTCAAAGGAGAACAGCGGACGAGTAAAATTTATCCAACAGCTATTAAACGATCTTTTTCAAAGAAAATAAGTTTTCATATTTAACGTTTTTTTGTCAATTCGCTTGTTCTATTCCACAAATGCTCATTTTCGTTATCTTAAACTTGTCTCATGTGCATAAGTTTCGAAATGTAATATTTTAGTTACTTCGGAATAACTCCTTTTTTACGGTCACCCCTCTTTTGCGGCCAAACTTTTCCTTCTGGCGAGAGACCACCAGTGAGGGGTTACACTATATGACCAATAAATTCCATGCTTCTGTTAAATAATTTTCTATTAATATTTTAATTGAAAGGAAAAATATGGTTATTATATGAAATATTAAAAATTATAAAACGTCTAATAATGTGTGTATAATAAATAAAGGATCGGGATTTAAAGACATTCAGGATCATAATATAAATCAGCGGTTTCCCAACTTTTTGTGATGACGCGTACCATCGTTTTTATAAGAGAAATTCTTCACCGACCAATATCGTTGTCCTTTGGCTAAAGGTCTTTGTGGCTAAATGTGGCTAAAATGTGCATTTTCTGGTAGTTTTTACCTAATTGTATTTTTACAGTTGTAAGCTGGTATGTTGTCGTATATCAAAGAACAAATTATTTTTTGATTTCTAAATAGATTAAATTTTGACCTAATAATAATTTTTCCCACTCATGTCTTTTCACATATATTTGACTTTATTTTTCCGAAATTCTTCGCGGAGTACTTCAAGATGCTTCACGAAACACCAAGTGCTATATAAAGTATGGTCGGAAAACTGCTAATCGGGATGAATTCTTTGTTTACGAAAAAGTTCAAATTTTCAGGAATATCGAAGCATAATTAAAATTCAGACGAAACTATTTCTATTATATAGAAATTCCCTATCACTGTAATAAAGGGAAATGAACCTTTTTTTTTTCTTTTTGACTCTAAACAGCTTTTGAAAATGCTAGTACAGATATTATTGCTCTCGCATGGTTTAAACAAAATTAGTTTTATTTCATTCATCACCATTTTCTAGCCTTTCGACTATTAGTGTTCTAGCGGCCCAATATCGGTTTGACAGGTTGAAAAAAAAAAATAATAAAATTTTCCCCAAATTACAGTTCATGATATCTTTTAAAGCTTGGGCATAAAAGAAGGTAGTTCCCTGTCATTAGGTCAAGTTCACACAAGGTGAATGTAGGTAAATTATAGCAATGTTAATTTGATAGAAATGTAAATAGTCATTATCAAGCGTAAATCTGAATCAAGCTACCCAAAAGCGGCGGAATTCGCTTCTGTCTCGGGGAGGGGGGAGGGCGAGAAAGAAGAGGGACGGAAAGACATATTTATTAACTAATTCTCAGCAAATGAATGATAATTTTAAATTGCTACTTTTTCCGCTTTTGTTTTGGGGACTCCAGAAATTTCCCACAACCCCTTGAACCACACAACAATAGAATTAGATGATAATATATAAAAACAAGAAACTTGTTTAAATAAAGAAAATTGAGGTCAATGGCTAGTGTAAAATAAAAAGTAAGAGAATAAATGTAAATTTCTCAAAAGTAAAAGATTTATTAAACAAAAAATGTGGCATTTTCATGTTACTGTGAGACTTTGCCAAAATATTGGAAATGCCGTACACGGAAAACCACCACATGAAATGAAACAAACGATATTATATCGTAGCAAGGTTTTTCCGGGAGGGGCTTGGCCCCTTCGGGAAAATGAATCGTGGGGGTGAATCGTCCATCTTGCCCCCATCCCCCCGAAACTACCTCGACCATCCTTGAATGCTCCTTTCGTATTGTGTATTTCAAGAGATTAAAAAATATAAAAAAAAAATATTAAATTCAAATTATTGAACTGCATTTATATAGAAAAATACAATGGAATATTTGATAACTTAGGAAGGCCTTGTTAGCCTGAGTTGATCGTTTTGTGCTTGAAATTTATCCTCAAAAATTCTACAGTTCATTTACTATACTAAACTTATACGTTAGTTCAACAATTAAATATGATAATAAAACTCAAACTCAAACATCTACAGTTACTAAGATTCTAATTTGAGCCCATGTCAACAATATTATAAATTAAGCGTTGAGCTAACGTTTTTTGAAATATTTCAGTTTTATTAAAATTTATTAATTTATTTTTTGGTACTTTTCCGTTAGCGTCACGCCACTTACGATTTTTATCATAGACGCAGTTTTATGATGATTTTGCTGATGAAAAAATCGTTAGTTAACTTTAGTGAGGCATATTTTCTGAGTTATCGTTAAAAAATTTATTTATGATATTTTTTATTATATATCTTCAAAATTTTCCATAAGAAAAACGACGAGAGGAGACCCCCCCCTCTCATCGCTTCGCGACCGTTCCGATCACATTCGATGTGCTCTGCCTGAATCAGTAAAAGGCTGAATCAATATTATATTGCAATTAGTATTTTTCACGCAATTAGTACATTTACCTGAATCACAGGAACCGAACTGGGGGAGACCTCCCAGACCCACCACCCCTCGTCGCTTTGCGACTTGTGACCATTTCCATTACATTCGATGTGCATTGCCTGAATTAGTAAACGATGAAAGGAGAATTCATTTTTCCTGTAAAAACAAAATCGCAGAATGCTCATAATTTGGTAATTACCGAAGAGTATAATCCATCTAAAATTATTAAAAACAAAAAAAAACAGGGTTCAGGCATGAAACAGCACTCATTCTGCAAAATGTCAACAAACAAACAAAATGGCGTCTCGCAAATAATCAAGGATCGTAAACTTACAATTAAATACAAACAATTATTATCAAGTTCAGCGACCAAGAAAAAAATCGTAAGTGGCGTGGCGCTAACGGAAAAGTACCTATTTTTTTCCCTGCGGACTAGAATATACCATTTTTCACATCTTTCGACAAATATAAATTTTATTCACTACGACTCAAACATACGTACGCATGGCTTACAATCTTTTATGAAAAATAATTTAAAATAAATATTTTCGAAAACCCAACAACTTCCTGTTGTTCAATAATAACGAACATTTTCTTGTTTTCAGAAATTTTTAAAAAAGTCGGTAATTTATCAAAATACATTTTTTAGTGAAACATTAATAAAAAATACAATAAAACATAAAAGTTGAAATATTAAAAATAGAAAAGACAAAAGCGAAAATTTAAAGGAAAAAGCTCACAATTATGCTTCCATTCGCAAATTGCGACAAGAAATTCGCAGTTTAATGTCCCCACTTTAATAAATTCTCCTAACATTTGTTTCACACATTTTACAGTAAAAAAAATTTAATTAACGTGGCTTGTTAGATGCACGCTTCTGCAAAAATTTAAGTTTCAAATTGTAAAGCGATAGAAGGAAAAAGTTAAGCATTATAACTAGTCAACAAATGAATGCGAGCTGAAATTTCTCCATCTCGCTCTCTCGCTCTCTCACTCCCTCTCTCTCTTTCCCTTTGCACAAAGATATACAGCACTTAAATCGAAATTAACATGAACGCAGTTATGTAAACTAGCACGTCGTTTAATAACAAAAACCAGTTATGTAAAATGACACGTCGTTCGCTAAAAAACCAGTTATGTAAGCCGTATTGTCGTTTATCCCCACAACCACAGTTATGTAAGTTGAAAACGAGTTGCCAGCTTGCATAAATGTGCTTCTGTTCATGATAATTTAACTGTAGTTTATACGTAACTTTAATTAAATCTCAGAATAGATATTAATGAAAGCACTTAAAAAAAGGAGGTATCATGAATTTAAAGACTAACATATATAACTCTCTGTATAACCTACCATTCTTGAACAAGAAGTATAATGAAATTACATAATAAATTTACATAATCTAACCTCTTACCTTGCCCTTGCGGGGGTGCAGCGTAATCAGGGTTTCTGCTCTTCTTCATGCACACAAAGAGAATGACAAACGTTATAACGAGTAACACAACTACGGCACAAACGATAGGTACTAATACGGAGACGTTTCTGTACAAAGAAAATACGTCATCGCGTTCGGATGCCATGGGAGTAACGGTCCCTAGAACAATGGACAAAAATGCATTTTCATATGTGCTTGAACCTATCGTAAACAATACATTAGCGCATAACAAGAACGAACTAATACAAACACAACTTGATAAAATTTAATTCAGCAGAATCCACATTTTCTATGGGCACTTTCGGAAAACTATGTTTTATTCCAATTTTAAATATTTACAAAAGTTTGAGGAGGAGATGTTCGTATTACGCGAAAACAGGGAAATGTTGGGCTTACCATAGATCACTGAAAATATTGTTGGTATAGAAATTACCAATAAAAAGACTGCGAAAAACACCTGATGTGCAGGAAAAGAGAAAATGTAAGAAAAAAATAATGAAATACATCAAAACAAAGAAGTTGGTACAGAAGGATGAAAATTGCATAGGCAGTGTGTCTATTCAATATGTTTTCATATATATTTTTATAATTCCAGGACAGAAAATGCCATATTGCACCGGCACATGCAAATTTCCCCGATGTGTCCAAATTTTCTAGCCTTACAAGGCCTAGGGAAACAACTTTCGGGCTGTGGTGACCAGTTAGTTAATAAGTTTGGTTTTCATTATCTTTTCAGGGTTGGAAATCAAAGCCAGATCAACGGCGCGCTAGGTAAACGAGGTTTCTCTTCCGCAGAGCCGACCCGATGAAAATGACATATCTAGTAAAATTATTTAAACAGAAAATTAGATTAAATATTTAGCATATCTTATATGTTGCATGATTTGAATTTGTGGGATTTGTTCAGATATCTGCTTACCATATAAAATTATAAGCAATATTGATAATAAATGTTTCTTGTACAATTATTTTTTGACAATTAAAATCAAACTCATTCTATATTATAGACGTGTCTAATTTCATTCCATGCTTGTGAAAATAATATCTATCATGAAAATTGCATAAAAACATACACAGCGAATGACATAAGATTTAGGATGCATGAAAATGACTGCAGTTTTTTTTCGACCTATGTGAAGTATCTAATTTTAACGAACATGTATGCAATTCATAATAATGGTTTTATCAAAGGGTTGGTTGACCGAAAAGCGAGAGCATTAAAATTTAACTTCCAATTTTTATTTATACCAAATAAATAAAAATAACAGTAAGTATAATCTAAGTTAACTATTTGTTTACGAAAACTTTAAAGTGTTAAGTGTAAAGTTTTAATATTTGTTTGTGAAAATTTTACATTTCAACTTCCTCAGTATAAATAATAATAATAAGAGCAAGTATATAAACAAAGTTGACAATTTGTTTATGAAAACTGTAATGTGTTAAAGTGTACAGTTTGTTTTTAAAAAGCTTAAAGCTTGTTTTATTTTTAAAAGAATTTGTTTATCTACATACTTTCTATGTGTAATTTATCATATATTAATACATCGAATAATTATTTTTGTTTTAATCAAGGTCTCGTTAAAAATACTTAATTCATTCACCGGTGAAAACTTCCCACTATTTTTCGAAAACAATAATAGTATAGAGAATGTCAAGTTTCCCATGCAATCACTTTTAGCTTTAAAAGAAAAAAGTGCATTAGCCTGCATTAACACCAAAAGTAATCAGATTCGTTGTTACTCTTTTTTAAATAAAAATTAAAAGCATAATTCTATTATACAAAAAAACTTGAAGTAGCTTAAAACAAACATGGGGGAGGGGTTTAAAGTGTAGTGATGTTAAGTAAAAAAGTTAACATCTACGTGGACATCGAAGTACAGGGTATGTGACACGACAAGGCGGAAAATAGAATCGGTCGTAATTGGATTAAGACTTGGAATGAGCACGTTTTCATGTCACTGAATTTATATAGTTTTTATAATTAAATGTTTATTCTCTAGGAAAGATTTCTATCCCTATCAAGAACCTGTTATTCCCTAGAAGCATTTCTCATCATTGCCAAAAATGTCTTCATTCTAATCGTAACTTCGTTTGAATTCTAATTAATACATTTACAGTGATGATGATCGCATTCCTTCCTAAAAAATATAATTTTTTTACGTAAGACATGCGTTTTCTATCATTCTGTTCATAGAACACACGTCCTTTCAATTACCCTTTTTACAGAGAACACAAATATGTGGACAGATCCATGGGCGGATTTACATTTTTGCCGCCCGTTCCTACCCGTCCCCTCTCCCCCAAATCGTTGGTAGGAATATAAACATAGTTACATTCAATACAAGATAAAAACTTTTGTATCAATAATAAATACGTTGAAAAACACTCACAAATTGAGAAATAAACATTAAACAATATTAACTTATATTGAAGTATTATCTCTTCTTGGTATATAATAAATCAAATTCAATTTTATTGAAATAAATTTTAATTTTAGCAAAAAGATAAAAGCCTATCGAACACTGGTATTTAAATGGCAAGCATGACGTCTAGCTGTCTTCTCGGCAAAACATCTGATTATATCATATGGTATTAAATTTTTTATATCAAACTCAATACACAAAATTTTGCCGCCCTAGTCTTAAGTTTATTGGCAAATACGGCACTGTAGAGATCAGATAGCTGACAGAAAAGGGAGAAAAGGGGGGGACATTTTGTGCAGGTCCCACGAACTCTTAGGGGAGGGTTCATAAACCGGATATTTCTGGAACACTACCCCATGTTTCCACCAGACATCGCTAAGTTTTCCACGTGAAATAGTAGGAGTATTTCATGTATTTTGTCAATAAACGTCTCATAATATATAATACTATAAAACTATTTTCTTATTAAACGAGTACAGGATTGAATATATGTTTCTTCTTGTGAAATTTAAGTTTATAATTAAAAAAAATGAACATATTTTTAACGAGTTATAAAGATAGATGTATGTAGTGGTTTGCTTAAACATGAATATTATTTTAAGCCTTCACAATGATATAAAAATTGAAAAATTGTGTCCTAGGGATTAAAAAAAATAAACATAACAAACATATCTCACCCCAGTGGCCCGTCTTTAAACAATAAATTTAAATTTTTGATAAATGACTCTGTGAGAAAGTGTATATTTTTTCCTTGTTTATAAACACAATATCCACAATATTAAAATCATCCAGTCAAATAACTACCTGCTATATAAAGAGCGTATTTTTATAAATATACACTCCTTAGTCCTCTCCCCAATGTTATATACATAATCTATTTCGTGCAAGCCCCAACAACATAAATAGAAACCACGTCTATTATAGTTACTTCGCAAGTCGGTTACGCCTTTTTATAAATCCATGAGCCCCTGCTTATAAGATAGACGATCCTTTCATTTGTGAGGAAAGCCTTGTTTGTTTGTTTTTTTGTTTGTTTTTTTAGAGAGAGGGGAATGGTCATTCTGCATAGACAATCGCTAACATTTATAGAACAGTCTATGCCATATGTTTCTAAACTGTGCTTTGCGGTTCCTTGTGGCCCTCACAAGTTTCGTTTAAGACTGTCGGAACATTGTCTAATGCATATAAAGCATGTGAAACGCATACCGTTTTATTCTTGGGAGCCGTAGAAAATTTATGAAAAGTGAGGGTAGTAATGTTGGAAAACCGTATAAAAACCAATGGTCTATTTCTATTTGTTGCTAAGCTTCAAATCTGACATTATAATTGGTTGGTTGAGTTTTATTTAATAAAAGCAATTCAGTAATATTGAAAAAAGTTTGCATGCAGAAGAAGTAAAACCATTGTGCCATTATTATGTCTATTTTTGCAAAATTAGTAAGCAAAAAGAAAACGAATGAATTTTTATTCAACGGGACTTGAATATCGTATCTGAAGGGATCAAGCGCCATAAATTCGAATTAACCAAACACTCCAATTGGGTGAGTTGGAACTTCGTTTACTAGACGTAATCCGTAATCAGTTTTAATTAGTAATTCAGATTCGTATACAAATAGTATAGACAGGGGCGGCTTAAGGGACAGACTACACGGGAGGCACCTGGACCCCGTTTGTATGACGGCGTCAAACTGAAGTCGAGTTTAGATTTTTTTTAGGTCATCCAACAGTGGAAAACCTCTCTAAAAAAAGACAAGTTTAGAGAAATTTTTAGAGACATCTTTAGAGAAATTCTTTCAGAGACTTTTGGCCACTTTTATAGGGCATATGGCTCACTGTGCATCTGTGAAAATCTACTGCTTTTACCGGAGGCGGGTAGGGGGCGCCACAAAAGCAATCCATGCCAGGCCACCCGGGATCAAAATCAACATGAACCTGCCCCTGAGTACAAAATACTTGTTTTTACTGATCTGTAACTCGGCGTTAAGTCTCAATACAAAAAGTGGTTCGGTAACAGTGAATAGTGTTCTAGAAAGTCCTTATATCATAAAAAACATATATATGTAAGAAGCAGTCGAAAGATCAGATTTTAGTGCTGCCATCTGGATGTCAGAAAGTAACTAAAAATTAGACAAAATAAAATAACACATTTAAGAATTGTGTTCAATTCGGGAACATCATTGCCAGTTTTCTTCTAAATCAGTAGTAATAATGATTTAAAAATATTGTCTCATAATTACCAAAATTAACATATCACTGTCGAAGGCATCATTCGCGGACTTCCAAGTCAGACCACTTTTGAGAGCAATTTTTAAATAGGTTTAAAATTCCCAAATTTGTACAATAAGTCAAATATAATATATAATAAACAAATTTTCTCAATTTGTGGTTCTTGTTTGGGTCGAAGTTTCGTGCTGGCACACCATTGGTACCTCCTTTAAGATCATTTACTTGGATGTAATTAGTGTCTTATTAATAATTAACTCGTAAGGCGAAACACTATTAAAACACAACGATGTAAACACATGTTGTCTTTTTTAATAAAATATGTAGCATTCACTTAGTAATTCAAGAAGGATAACGAAATTAAAAACAAAAAACATTATAAAAGAGATTTAAAAAAATATTCCAACGTATTAATAAAATCTGTAGGCGTACGCAGAAGGTTCGTAACGGGGGTTATAAGCTCAATAGGGGTGTTACATAACTAAAACTAACATGTTTCTATGTAAATATACAAAATTTCATTGCAATGGGGAGGTTAAAACCCCCATCAACACCCCCCTGCGTACGCCAATGATAAAATCTTTACATTCATAGTAACGTCATGAAATAAAGTTTAAGACATTTTTAAGTACATAAATTTTAATAAAATAGACTATAACCAAAAGCATAATTAGGAGAAATCTAGGATAGCTGATTTGCCCCTAGAAAGAATTTAGCCTTTCCCTTATACAGAAAAATCCTTCCTTCTTTCCTTTATTACAGGAAAATTACGAACAAATGATATGTGCGGAAGAGTGGGGTTCGGGAAAATAACTCCCCAAACATTGAAAACAATTACGTTCAGGGTCCGATTAAGCTAAAGTGAGACGCAGGGCCAAATATTCAGAGTTCTCCCTACGTACTCGCAACAAAATTATTCAATAAGTAAGTAACAAATGCAAACTCTTGTTATATATAATATATCGTCTGTATAATCCTTCGAGTATTGAACTGATAGGAGGGAACATCGAAGGGAAAAAGGGAAGCCGCGCAGCGTGGGCATCATCCATCTTGGTGATTACAAAACAAACGAATCTGACGCACGTACCCATGTTGGCGTATCATCGTTCCTCCGCTAAATATTTTAAGTAGGAAAAGCGTAAAAAAAGTATAGATGTTCTTCAAGGATGACCGTTAATTTATGGAAGTAAGTATTTTGCTCCTTTACACCATCTTTTTTTTACATTCAAACGCTTTTAACAGTCAATACAAGACATCAGCATCCATCATGAATGGTTGTTGACTGGAGGGGATTGATGAAACTACAACCACCCACCACCCGAAATTATAAAAAAAAAATTCAAACTCATTAACTTCGTATACATAGCCTTAAATTTTTGGGGCTTTTTTTGCTAAAGGAAGAGCTTTGCACCCTCCCTTGTGCTAAATATTTGGTGTTTTTAAAGTGATAATTTAACCACAAAATACTCTAAACTTCTACAACGATAAAAATTAGGGAAATTGACTAATTCAAATTTAGTTTTAAAAAATTCACAAAAAAAATAAGTGGGTCTGGTAAACTTCCTTTCCTTTATAGTAGAGTCGAACTCTGTTATAGCGAACCTTAATGGACGGAACGTTTGGTTCGCTATATCCGATACGATAAGAACTTATGATTTTTCAGAACAACCTAAAAAAAAGATTATCACTGTTACACCTACCAAGAGACATGGATAATAATTCTAATTTAAAAAACATATTAGGTGTTAAGTACAATTATTATTATGTGACGTTAAACGCCTTTTCATTTTTTTTTTTTCAGTTTCACCATGCGATAATTATACACGACTGTACATTACTTAGCATAACCATCATGGTGTAGACTAGAGGTTCCGAATTCGCGACTCGCTTTTTAGAACATCGATCTTTCGCGCCCCACCTACTTCTAACCAGGGACGTATCATGGAGATGCTCCCAACCCCACCGAAAGAAAAAATCCTGAATGCCTATTTGACTTCCACAGAAACTACATTTTTTTTTTTTAAAGTCCATTTTCAATTTTTAAAAAATGAAAATATGCATATTTCAAAAACGTTTCGTGCTACACCAAAAATCGGCCCGCGCCCCACTGTTTGAAAAGCATTGGTTTAGGCCCTTCCCTCGAAATACAGTACTTCCCTGTAAAATGCACATTTACAATTACGAATGATCATTTTTGGTACAGAAAATTAAAATTGATAGGTAAAAGAACAGGTGCAATAACGTAAAGGTATTTATTTCTGCCATAATAATCCAGTAAAATACTACTCCGCTCCCTCAGGAGGTGTTTTTTGGGGGTTATAATTCCTCCCACCATTGCAATGAAATTTTGTATATTTAACATAGGAATATGTGAGTTGTAGCTCTGTAACCTCTCTCCCTGTTGAACCTATAAACCCCCTTATGAACTTTCTGAGTATGCCTCCCTCCGATTTTTTTTTTTTTTAGTTGCAGACATTTATAAAGTTCATTGTATTCTATTTTAATACGTCTGGAGGTTCGCTATATCCGTATAAAATAGCGTTATAGGTAGAGGAAATTGGACGGGATCTAAAAGTTCGTTATAAGCGGGATTTGACTACATTGTTAAATATAAATAATTAAATATAAATAGTTATATCTTTTTTTTGTGTGCGTGTATGTTAATACTTTTTGTTATGTTAAAAAGTAGTCAATTTATTAAAAACAAGCTGGTCGCCTTCGTCCGGAGAACGCGGGAATCAAGTGGGGAAGAGAAGGTGGAGTAAAAGCAGTGGAACAGCTTGACAGCCATCTTGGTAATGGTAAACCGCAGAAACCTCTCCCTTCCCTGCATCCCACTATCTTCACACCCCACCTAGTAACAATTACCCACGAACCACGGCGCCGTGCTCCCTCCCGTCAGTTCAATACTCAAAGGTATAATCGGCAGTTTAAAGCCATTTTCAATGGCACCTAATATAATTAAGGGTAGTAATAAATTACTAGAAGTTATAATTACTAAACTAGATTTCAATCTGACATTGTAAACCTTTCATTCAATAGTCAAAAACAGAAAATTTTGAGCTGATAATGCTGGGTCACAGGGCCGCGGTCTTGGATACTCATGCGTTAATCAGGACCTTGGCTATGCCGCATTTGATACCCTAAAATATTTTGAATTGAAACAAAACTGCCAGTAAGATGAAAAATAATGTTTATTTTTAAATACCTCTACTTGATTTATATTTGAAAGGGATTTTTTTCCAATAGCAAAATCTTTAATTGGACTCTCAGAAGTAATTTTACATACCACAACCGCTTCATACTTACTAAAGATAATGCGATCAGCCTGCCTTGAAATTTTTTTAAAACTACGATAGAAGTATGCACAAAATGGTTTATGCTAAATCCCGTAATGGAAAATTTCTGTGTGGTGCATCTTCCCTTTTGTCGATGCCATAATAACCTACTTATTTAATTTAATGGTTAATTCAGACAAAAGGTTACCAATCTTAAAATGAGATAAAAAATACACACACATTTTACCAGTATCCATTTGGAATTGCATTCACTCTCAATACCATTTAATAATAATAATAATAATATTAATATCATTTGTAAAAACCGCAGAAAATTTGTGTGCACAGTATTTCTATAAAGAAACAATAGATATTTTACTTTAATAATAAAGTTAACTTCGATATTGCAGTGGAACTTGCTTTGAAGATATATTTTATCTAATAGTATTTATTTTGAATTGATTATATCTTTAGCACACATATACGAAATTTAATATTTATTTACTTATTAAACATATTTTTATTAAAATCTATATTTTTTCTGGATGTTTCATTTGTGAGATTATGATATCGCAAATTAAAACTTTATTTTCGGGAAGATTTTTTTTTTAATTTAAATTCCGTCATAATTATTTAATAAATAAACGTGCAACAAAGGCAAAATAATTATTTTTTACAAACTGGTTAAACATTTTTTGTTTTCCAAAAATTAAATATATTTCAGTTTAAAAGTCTGTAAACTTAAGTACGTCTCCTAACGTAAATCGTGTATCTGTAAATATATAAAAACTTTTTACGAGGCGTCCAGTCATCTACAAATTCGGTGATGGCCACGGAAAAATTAAAGAAGAAAAGAACTTGTGCAGCATATTTTGTATTTAATTTTTATGTATTTTGGCGACAAAATAAACCTATCAACTTTTACTTTACGATTGAAGATTAAAATCTTGTCAAATAAGTTATTATTCAAGAAGCTGAAACGAGGCCAATATATATGCTGCCATCTATCGGTCTGTAAAATGAACCTGGATTCTCCTTAAGTAGCGAAACTATTTCAGCCTTCTTCTTCTTCTTTGTGCAAGGGTTTCATTGGGAAGGGTGGCCGCCGGAGGCGGCGCTGTAATCCCAGACAGGACGCTTGAACAGCGTAAAACTATTTCAGCCTGCGCGTACATTCCCATCGCCATCAGCCAATCAAATGGAGTAAATAAGTTTGGAAACTATATGCGATTGTCATCTCCAAATTTACCGAATTTTTCTTCAAGCTTTTTTCTATTTGCCTGGCGTGCTTTAGGTCGTGTTGCAGGTATCAACACAGTGTCCAATGAATAAATTTGAAAGTGTACTACACTAAATTGCGGTTTATCCAATTTAAAACCAAGAAAAAAAAGTAAATACATTTTAAAAAAACGCTAATTGGACTACATCATTTTGTTAGCTAAAAATACCACTTTAAGTTGCTGGAAAATGATATTTAATTGCTGAAAAATACTACTAAATTGCTGAAAAATGATATTAGATTTCAAAAACATTAATTATATTTTTTAATAAAAAATATTTTAAATCGACTACAAATGTAAAACTCTGCTTTGAACAATGGCTAAAATAAACTGGCTTATTATAATAGCGATCGAATATGAATAGACACAGCCTATGAATAGCCTTTCGCATTTATTAATTGAATTAGAAATGTTGGCTTTGCTAAGAGAAAAAGGGAGATTTTTATTATATAGTCACAGAAAAATTTTCCACAAAACTGCGATGACTACTCTTATGAGTAAAGAATCAGGCTACTGAATAATGACCTTTCTGTTTGTAAACTTCAACACGTACAGTTCACGTTGACTTCAAAAACAATAAAAAGCATTGAATTTATGTTTTATAATTAATAACACAAAACACCGTTCCATCAATAGAGGACATGACCAGTGGCGGTTTTTTACAAAAAAATTTGAGGGCACAGATTCCTGCCTATGTGAAATGGGGCCGTTTAAATTTGTTCGTTATAATTTAAAATTAAAATCCGATTATATTTGGAGGCAGGGGCATGGTTACCCGGCCCCTATCCTAGAACAGGCCCTTAGCAGACACTCGTTACAGGGAGCTAAGAAAACTATAGAAGGGGCTTAAAGTTCTTTAATGTTTTGATGTATTTTATTAATATATTTAATAACACTAAATATATAAGCAGACTAATATATTTAAAATTAATAAATAAATTTCTTAAAATAAATTTTGCATTAAAAACTTATAAATTTTAGTATACCTCTCTATAATTCCCCCTACCCTTATTATAAAATATACGAAGATTCAAACATACGTAAAAAAATTATGTACACATGATCTATCTTAGAAAGTTTTTTGAATACATTTTTAAAGTCGAAGTATAATTTCCATTGTCATGTACCTGCATAATTTCGTACAAAAAGAAAAAAAAATGTAAAATAAGATTCTACTATATTTTATTTATGAACAAAAATATCTCCTAGGGGACTGACTACATTTCAGGTGGGGCGGGGGATAGTTCAGCCGCCTATTTGCCCCAGTCTAGCTACGGCTAGGGACTAGAACCGCCACTGGATACAACGTAATTTAATTTTGGTGGTGATAGGAGACTACGAATCCCTTCAAATAGCGATGACTACCTTAAAAAGCCACGCCTGGCCACTGATAAAAGCGTCTGGACATATTTATTCAAATACGCGTATACTCAATGTTGAATTCATTTTCGTGAAAACATTTTGGCGCCATCTATTGACAGCAATTTTAAACATACTTCATATAAACTAAATAACTGCTTTATTTATTCTTCATTTGTAAAGTCATAATAACAATATACTGTGTAACTACAGTGATAATACAGACAATATATACTAAAAGTACATCATATTAGACTCTACAATGAAAGGTCTCAAGAAAATATCCGCAAGGATATAACATACCTGGGACCTTAAGATTACAATCTGTTTCCAAAGATGGACAACTAATTGTGAATCACTCATCCTTTCCTTATGTTTTTTCCATTTTTTTTAGTTTCCATTACCCTGTATCAAATATTTTCTTAGACTTTTTTAAATGTTTATTTACTTTCCAATTTTTTGAATTCCTCTTGTAGTCCATTCCAAAGTTTTGCACCTTTTTAATTTACATTATTCCTTCCTACTCCAGTAATTATTATTGCCAGTAATAGATTATTGTATTTACGACGTGTATTTCTGTCCTTTTCATTTAATTATATTCTTATAAGTTCAGTGTGCTTGCCTTCCCTTATTCTTTCATCCATTTTTACCAGGACACTGTATTCGTGTAAATGTTCTATTGGTGATATATTGTATTTGAAAAATAAGTTTTCCAGTTTAGTCTTTTATCACTGTTAATTAATTTCGTTTTTTTGTTTTAAATATTTTTCAACACATTGTTATTGACCGAGCCTAAGTTCCCCCCATACGCAATTACAATATGTCAGATGACTGTAGATCAATGAATAATACAGTTCTACGCTGTTTTTTTCCCTTATTGTTGTGTTAATTCTTCTTAGAATTCCTAAGCTTTTACTTATTTTGTTTGCTGTTTTATCTATATGGTCATTCCAGTTCGATTTATTAGTTAATTGAATTCCTAAGAATTCAATTTTATCAACAATTTCAATTTTTTTATTATTAACTATAATTAATATATTCTTTGTATCTTTGTTTTTACTTTTATATTTTTACTTAAAAAAAGCATTATTTTGGTTTTTTTCTACGTTTAGCTTCATCTGATTAACATTAAACCATTTTTCGTATTTTTAAATTTCTCTTATACTCACTTCCATCAGTTTCATTTAGTCACTATCAGTTAAAATCACGCTGTGTCATCTGCGAACAAGGTAAACAAAATTTCGCATAAACGAAGGAAAAAAAGATTATGTTGCCGAGCTTGTCATTCGATCATTTATTACATTCTATATTTAATATTTATTGCATTACAGACGTTTAATAATTAAAGGACATGTTTATTTTCAAGTTTTGGCAGAAATTAAACCCTGATTGGTGTGATGCATTATATTCTCTTTATCTTCCGAATTAAGTAACAAAATTTTAAGTTCGTTTTTTTTAGATTAATTTTGAAAATTCATACTTTATTGCATCTGCTGAAATATTTACCCTTAATCCATTTTGTACTTTATAGCGGTGGCTGGCCAGAAATATAAAAATATACCTTGACGAAAAGTACAATAAAGTCGATGTAAATTTAGAAAGAAAATATAATTTTTCTGAATCAGAAATACGTCATAAAGCTTATGACATGAAGATCGGAAACATGTCATAAAGCGATATGTCTTAATTTATGAAGGCGAAACTGACTGGGTGATGATCCCTATCCAGATTTTGCTGGGTGAGGGGTCAAAATGTTAAAAGACAAAAACTTCAATGAAAAATGCATAAAATAGGGGAAAAAAACAGAAAGAGGGATGTGCATATATATGAAAAGAATAAATAAAAATTATTTTTATTTACATATTTATTCAAAGAGATCAATATTCAATTTGCATAGAAGGGTGTGTAAGGAAACTTCGCCTTCATGCAGCAAATGATAATAGTTATTAAGGAAAATAGCATCAAGTAGACGATTGTATACTGTAGTAAAAGAAAATTTTACCCCCAGCAAGTGTCAAAGTGGAAAACTCATATTCTGCATCCGTCATTCCAGCTCCGTTATGGGCTGATATCAACAAGCTGTAAAATGTTCCAGGCTTTAGACCAGGGAGAATAAATGTCTCTTCTTTTGGATCCAAATTGCTAGTTACTAAGCTCCAATCCCGTTGGTTTCTCTCTTTATATTGAACTTCGAAAAATGTAATAGGGCACCCACCAGTTTTCCACGTATCGAGATTCAAAAGTATGAACGTGGTGTTTACTGCCATAAGTGTCCTTTTATCCGGCGCTATAGGTCCTGCAAAAAAAAAAAACCTAACTTTTTATTTCTGCATATACAGGGTGTCATGTCAAAGGAAAACTCGAAAGAAGACATTCCCCGATAAAGTTCAGGATATAAATGTGACACAGACGTTTCCGAAATCATTACTTTAATGTTAGTTGCTATCGCTATGTAACCAATTATATATTTATTAACATATGTCATAGTCAGTTTCCAGCACAGGGCAGACATTTTGCTTCTTCGAATTGTGACGTAATAGTTTAGGCAGTTTATTCGGTTATTTAAATTAGAACTCGGTGCGCATTCAAATTCTTCATTTTAATGATATATATTATATATATATATATATATATATATATATGGGGTATGGAAAAGATCTTCATCATCCCGTTAGTCATCTCAGCAACAGGGATAGTACCAAAAACGCTTGCGACGAATTTGGAGATACTCAACATTGACCCAAACACCTACATTGAAATACAAAAAGCCACAATCCTAAACACGTGTCACATTGTCAGGAAGTTTCTAGACATGGCACATTAAGAAGTGATGTAAAAAGAGGCTTGGGAACATGGCGCTCTGCCCGTCCCAAAGCCTGTTTCCGCCAAGAATGGGCGAGGAAAACTTTTTTCTTTATATATATATATATATATGGCCTGCAAAAGGGTTGCTGGTATCTAACTGGAAGGAGACCCACACGCTGAACGTATGTGACGATGTGTGGAACCGGCCAGGCCAGTAACCTAGTGTCCTACCCCGCCTTCAAGTGGTGCAGGCTGAGCTTTCTATTTATGTGGCAAATTAATATTTGCTGCACGGATGGAAAGGCGGAAGGGGAGGGCTAATTCACCAACCCGTCTAGCCAGCGTGGTGAAATGATGGCTAATTCCTCCAATATGCTAATACACCAAAAACCATGGCCCCTAGTCTCCAGGTGCTGGAGTGCTCCTGATCAAGGCAGCGGTCAGCGTGGCATGAAAGCAGGGGGTGCTAAGAATCACTGGAATGGCCCAGGCTGCCGTTTGTTATTGACCTTGGCAACGTATAATGGACGATCCCTTGCTTCTGAAGCAAAACTTCAGGAATTGGAAGAAGAACTTGACAAGATCAAATGGGACATTGTAGGACTCAGTGAAGTTAGAAGAAAAGGTGAAGAGTTGGTGGAACTTAAAAGTGGACATTTGTTTTATTATAGAGGAACGGAAACTGGAAGAACAAGTGGTGTTGGCTTCTTAATCAACAAAAGAATTAAAGACTACCTTCTTGAAGTCGAAAGCACGTCAGATCGAGCAGCGAGGCTCGTTGTTCAACTAACCCAGCGATACCAACTTCAGATAGTACAGGCATATGCACCAACATCAAGCCATACCGACGAGGAGGTTGAGGAATTCTATGAAGAAATCAAACAGCTACATACCAAGGGGAAACAACACATCAAACTCATCATGGGAGATTTTAATGCAAGAATTGGACAACAGGAACAAGGAGAGACATCGGTTGGTAAATACGGATACGGGGAAAGGAATGAACGTGGCGATCAACTCATAGAATTTGCCGAAGCTGAAAATCTTAGCATCATGAATTCATTTTTTAAGAAGAAACCGCAAAGAAAATGGACATGGAAACACCCCAATGGAGGAACCAGCGAAATTGACTATATACTGGCAAACAAGAAATCAATTATTGAAGATTGCAGCGTACTGAACAGATTTAATACT
>QLNU02015003.1:53861433-53931848 GCA_006491805.2 Dysdera silvatica
ATATATATATATATATCAATAATTACGATCTGTGTATTGGAATTAGTGATGTGGTTTTTGCGGAAAATTTTGAAACTGAAAATTTTTCACCACTTCAATTACAAAATATCTGGTGTAAATATATTATTTTATTTACTAAATAACATCTGTTTTATATGCCATACCACTAAATAAACTCTGATACCCGGCGCCATTTTGGTCCCTCAGAAAAGAATACCATTGATCCATAGCAAATTTTGGAATAATAATATTGTTTAAACTGGTTATTGATACATTTTACTTTTTAGTAATTTTTATTTTGACTTGTTACCACGTAATAGTTAGGTCAGAGAATGTGTCAGTTGATGTGATAATGATACACACAACTTTATCTGACACTTTTAAAAATGTTAGTTCAACGAATACGAAAATATCATATTGTACTAAATACATAAATAAAGCTCAAAACTAAAAAATGTGATTTCATAAAATCATGAAGGAAAGAATAAATCCTTACGTGATGTAATGAAACTTTTTTCTGCAGTAGGTTCATTTTTTCATAATTTAAGTTTTATTTATATATAGGCAATTTATTAATATTTTGTGCATAATATTTTTGGTGTAGTTCTTTTTAAGATTCATACACATATCTGCCAACGTTATTTCAAAGTAGCAAGAGGGTGTAAGCTCCTGCGATATCGCAAAAAGAGGGGGCGCACTTTGGCTGAAAATGTTTGCTAAATTTTTGCTAAGTTTTAATATTTGATGAAATTTAAAATGCTTTACTGAAAATGTATCTTAGTTGACAGGGAAAATAAAAACTAATGTACGCAAAGGATTCAGTTTTATGCAGTCAGGAGAAAAAGAAATTACGATTATGTATTATTTTTTTAAGTTTCAGGATCGTACAAGGCGTTACTTATAATATTTTTGCAACTTATGTAAAATTGTTGGCAGAACAGTGAGAAATGAATAAATTAATTAGTATTTTTATAATCGTTTAACTAAAAATTCTTTATATTCAATAGTATATGTGTTTGTCAACATATATATGCTAATTTAGTATGTTTTCTAGTTATTATTATATTAATATATATATGTATTAGTATGATCTCTTATGCATTTGTATAAATTTTTTATGAAACGCAATATTTATATGACTGCGGCCATGAAATTTATAATATTTTTTTCTATTACGTAAGGATATGTAAACGACGATATAAAAAATACACAATTTTAATGAAATCACTCTTAGTAATATAAATAATAATTTTAGTATAGTGTGTACCTCGTCCTTGTGTCCTGACACTGACGATTTCGCTTGGTTCACCTTGTCCAACGTCATTAAATGCGCACAATCTGAAATCATAGCGAGTTCCACAATTTAAATGACGTAAAGTGTAAGAAACATGTGATGACGGAATGTCTATTTCCGACCACTCCGAAAAATCATCTTTATAAAAGAGCTTGTACCCTGAAATCAACAGAATGGTTTGTTTATTTCCCATAGAATTCTATATATCATTCGCAAATAAAACAGACGAATTTTAAGTCAAGAAAGAAGTAAATTTAGTATAATCTAAAACCAAATTATTTCACAAACCGAAACCAAACTTTGAAATAATCGAAACTTATACACATAGCAATTGTTGTACATTATTCCTTAAAAAAATAAAATTTATCACATCCGCTACATGAAAGCTATTACCTCCACACGCTTTAACGTGTACTAAAAGCCATATATTTATGGACCAAGGAATTTCCCAATACACATATACAAATATTTGGCCTAAATAATTAAGTTTTCCGAAGAAATTTAACTTACGATAAACCTACCGACGTGAATCTGAGCAATGGATTCTTCGACATTGGTCAAAAGTTTAAAAGTCATTCTGAAAAAAAAAAGTTTTCTCAAAGCTTTCACAAAAAGTTTCTTGACAAACTTTCTGGGAGCTAGACCGTGTTTTAGCATATAGTAGCAAAGTTCCATGTCCCATTCATATTCTTAAAAACAGTTTTATTAAGATGTCAATGTGAATTAATGCATACTAGTTCCAGATCCTTGTTGTATGGATTGAACTAATTCACTTTATGTCTATATTTTTGAGTGAAAGTTCTAATTTACGTACTACGAATTATTGTGAGCTTCGTAATTTTATATTTAGGAATTTAGTAAACAAATCAAAATTTTTGGAACATTTTTGCATTTTATAATCAATTTTTGTTCGAAATTGAATTTAACCCCTTGACTTCCAGGTTTTACTTCGCTGGTTTAAGGCTATATACCAGGCTGTTCGGTGGAAAACGTGCAAAAACTATTTACGATATTTACCATAATATGTACAATATATTATATATATATCATACTTACACATGAAACTCCTTCAAAATGTGGGAAAATATTGATAGCGTTTAAGAGAATGCGACCTACCTGATGCAATTTATCACTGGGAAAACGAATGAAGTATTAAAAAATAAAAAGTGTAGTTCGTCCTTAACGGGGATTCGAAGCCGGGACCTAGTAATCGGCCTGGGGCTAAATGTGACTGCTGTGCTAGAGACTTAACATTATGAATGAGAAATGGGCTATTAAATTAAGAGTACTTTTTATGTGTACGTCGACTCTAGGAAAACGTACATTTTATGCAAGTGACAGAAAAAGCAGGGGTTTGAAGTGGTATTTATGAGGAGAAAATATGAATCCCTATTACTGTTAAGAAAGCCACATTCTCTTTGTTTTATTATAGGTAGCCTTCAATTTAAAATTCAAGATAAATATTCATGTTGTGGTTTAAAAAAATGCTTTATTTTCAACGTTGGCAAGTGAGTAGTAGTTTTTTTAATTATTAGGAGAGAATTCAGTTTCGGATTAAGTTTTCTTGGGGCTACTGGACAATTTTCTCTGGGCCCCTTTTAATATAAATTAAGCCTGTGTAATTGCAGAAGGATCCATTTATAATGAGGATTTGTGTGCGAAGGAAAATGCTCGTTTTACTCATTTTGTAATTTAAACTTTGAATATAAAATGGGTACAGGTAACATATTTACATGCAACGTAGATACCGGAAACTCTAAAATTCTAGGAGAACGTCGCGGGTATTTCCGTCGCGATGAGGTACTGACCTAGTGTTAAAATCTCATTGCTAACGACTTTAAAGTGACATTAAACCTTAGATGTCTCGGACCTTTTAAAAGAGCAGGACCTAGATATTTTTTCCTGTTGCTCTATGCGATTATCTGGCCCTGGGTTTGACTGTCCTCTCTCTCTCTCTCTCTCTCTCTTTCCATTTGGGAAATTAAATATAGTCCAATCTCGATTTAACGATCTTTACGGGACTAGTGCAAATAATCGTTCAATTGAAGGAATTTGTTAAATGTGGGAACTGAATTTATCGGAAATAATGAAGAATCTAGGTGGATGCAATATGTCCCAGACCCTTCCTTGGGCTGAAAATTTGCATGGGAATTACGTTAAAAGTAACATATTAATAAATTAGATAAAAAATATTTATAACAATATTTTTTTACATTTTCGCCCTCCCCTAAGCAAAACGCATGGATGTGATATTGATCAGAACTGAAATAAGAAATTATCGAAAAGGAGAACAATAAAAATGCTTACCAGCATTCTGAAGAATACATGTTAATTTTAATAAACATAAAACACAAGTATGTGCTTAATTACTGCTTCGAAAAGAAATCTTTGATGGACGTTTGGTTTTCCTTCGGACTTGGCATTTAATATTGCCATTTTAGTTTTCTCAAATGCATCAAAATTATTGTCTTTGACGTTAGAACGCAGTAAATACTTCTTTACACACTGTAAATCAGCATTCGCTTCAATTGAGTGAACTCAATTGAAGTTGATTTTCTGATGACAGTTGATTTTCTAACTGAAATTCTATTTGTAACTACAGGATGATGACGAAAAGTCATCGTTAAGTCGATGAAAATATAACACTGCACGTGATGCAATTCAATCCGAACCAGTAAAGCAATCGTTAAATCAAAGATATCGTTAAATCTGATATCGTTTAATCGCAGTAAGACTGTATTTAATTAAGTATCTTACATGGGCTTAGAAACTACAATCAGGTTTAATTTGAATTGAAAGAACTAAATATATTTGATTTCGCGATGTAATGGAGTATCATTAACCCGAACCACACTATTCCTAAAACCCGGTTAATCCGAACTGTTTGTTTTCAGTCATCATGATAATTGTTTTAAAGCAACCGATTGACAAGACGTAAATAAATAGCGGACCATGTGTTGCCAACTGATTGAAATTTCCTATGCAGAAGGGGGAAATTTAACGTCACCGTTTGTCTGCTATGCGTGTCTGTTATGTGCCGCAGCCAGATGATCTTGTACCCCTGGCAATATCTAGATTGCTCTCCCTATCCACGGACAAAATGAACTCTTCTTTCTGTCTGTTCTTCAACCACATCCTGTTTTTAATAGGGGGCCCTATCAAATTTCTCAGGCACTTCACTTTGTAATGACATTTTTCTCAAAAAAAATATCCATTATTAAATTTATTATTTCTCAATAAAAGGTTTCAGCTAAGGAAACGAAATTTTGGTATGAGTTGATAATTTTTTTATGTAATCCAGTTTCAAAAAATGCTCTGATAAGCATATTTAATATGTAGAAATCATACAAAAAATACCATAATTATTTCTTTCTCAATGATAACTTCACATTTTAATACTACGCGGTATAAAATGGTATTACTTTCAAAATGTCTTTGTGCTTCCCATTTCTCTGGTTATGGTTGTTTCCTATATTGCATTTATTGTTCCAATTATATAAATTTTAGGTACTCTAATGATTTATTATAGATTTCCATTTTTATAAGCATAAAAATTGTAGAACTGTCTTTAAAACATTTTCCGTGAGGCAGTAATTGACAGTTTTATTTATAGACATGTTTTCTAGATACTTTTCCCAGTGAGTTATTTCCGCCTATTCTCGCCTCAGCTAGGGGCACAAAGTGAGGGGGTGCTTCACTTTGCACCTCTAGCTGAAGCCTTCCATGCCACACTCTAGCTAGGGTGCTTTATGTGTATATACCAAAACACACAAATCTTGAGTAGAAAACTTAGCTCAAATTATATTTTTAAATTAAACTAAAAATAATTAAACTCACAATAATAAAATTAATAAACCCCATATTCTATGGCCATGTACGCTTTTTTTACATAAAATACGATAAAAAACACTTAAATTGTGAGACAAAGAAATGAAATTTATGAAGCTATATACACTCTGTCGCTGTTATTTATTTTGCCAGGGGTTTCCTTTAATTAAGAGATATAATTAGATTTAAGAAGATAACATTATCAGTCAACGTTTTTGAAAAGATATGCCAATCAACCTTATAAATGTACGAATCAGCACTAATGACTTGTCAATAATTCTTATTATCGCTGCAAATACCGAAAGAAGACGTGACAGGATGAATGAGAATTGAACTAATTTACATCGAACTATCAAAATACATTTTTAACTTCATTGGTCTAAATTAAAGAACTTAATTTTTCACCAAAAAGAGACTATAAATTAATTTGCTATATACAAGGATAAACAGCCATTATTATTTTTCTCTTTTTAATATGATTTTGGAAGCTTGAGTTGAAAACACATTTATTTACATAAATCCTTTTTTGTTTGCCATGAATTTAATTTTGATGATTAT
Source organism: Dysdera silvatica (assembly GCA_006491805.2). NCBI lineage: Eukaryota > Metazoa > Arthropoda > Arachnida > Araneae > Dysderidae > Dysdera > Dysdera silvatica. The sequence goes on from QLNU02015003.1 coordinate 53,867,114, forward strand.
TATTGCTTGATTTTATCACGCGTATTTATTACTAAATTGTATTCAATTTATTTGTATTAATTAAACTAAATATATTTCTTCAACTAGACAAATAAGTTTGTCATGGTTCAAAGCCACTACTTTCTTTTATTTAGTTACCTGGTATCTATTAATGATCTGTTTATACCATGCTTTCCCATTTCTTCTCAACTCTTTAAAATTGTAGCTGTGAGGGCAATTCTTCCTCCTATCTTCTAACCTCAAGAGAACTTCTAAAAACCTCGCGTCAACGAACCCTTTGAACTCTAAACCAAAACTTCATTCATTTCCCACCATTTCAAACTCTAAAAATCTCACGTGTAAACCAACAAATCTCACGTGTAAACCAACAAATATCACGATATAACGACCTGGCCTCTACGAAACTTTCAGCAATATTGCGATCACAGTCTTGATACATAAATTCATACTTCCGAAACTAAAGAAATTCCTTACTTGGCTGAAGCCAAGTAATATCTTGCAAAGCTGTATCTGCAATAAGGCTGACCCTGCTTGAAGCCAATTAAGCTGTTGCTGTTCAAAGGAAAACACCTACATTGACTTGGCACCGTCTGTACCATTCGTAGTAACCTGGGCATGAAAGTGCAATTCTTCGTCGAACAGGGACACTTTTTCATCACTCTTATAGCAGAACTAAAGCTACAAAGATGCAATAGCGTATTCGTAAAGGTATGGGTGACCACAAGATCTCCCTTTTTTTTTGCACCATGGCCGGCGTTTACAGCAATTCAATTAGAACGTGAGTTAAATTTTTAATTCAATTTATTTTCTAATTTTTATTTAAAATTTTCGACTTCGAGCCTAAAATTCTAATCATAAAAGTCAATCTGCATTTAAAAGTGGAAAATCAGTTAACGTATTTAAGTTATAAAAAGGAAAATGCTTTCCTCATCCGAGTATAGGAGTTATATTGGTAAATTTATTTAGTATTTACGACTGGGAATTGATTTCCCATTTTTTTTTATATATTATGTTATACGATACATTTATCTGTCGACAACCTACACTAGTAATTGGTCAAAAACAAAGAATTAAAGAATACTTAGTGTTGATCGGTTATTTATAGGTAATCTCTTGAACACTTTTCCTTACTAGTTTTCAATGACGCAATTTTTATACTATGAGAGCACTTCCTGCCCAAAATTGTAAATATATTTAAGAAAAGTACATGTTGTATTAAATAATTAAAAGAGGTCCATAAAAATCTTTAGTTATTTATTTTTTGTATATATTTGTATGTTCGTATATTTTTTTTAAACCGTTTCGCATGCAAATACTTAAGACTAATTAAGTCATTGTTTTTTGTTATGTTTCGGGAGTAAGTATTTAGCTCTTATTAAGGACCGCTCTGGTTCCGACAAAAAAGAACTTACACAATGTTCTGAGAAGCAGAAATTTATTATTACATTTTACTGGTTCTTCTTAATTTTTATAACGCGGCAATTGACCTAAATAAAACAATCTCACGAAATCTAAGTTAAGTAAGAAATGCCAAATGATTGATACATCCCTAGCAAACCTTTCGTTTAGAAATGTCTATTTTTAATTTAACTTTATTATCTTCTCCTTACCTTTGGCTTTTATACTAATGAATTTTATTTTGTAATGTTAAACCACGGTCAGTTATTTATATATTTGTGTTACGTTATAACATTATTGAGGGCCACTAAAATCAGTTTCGCCTAGGGGTGTTAAAACAGAAAACACGCTCTTGCTTATTTAGTAATGTAAGTTATTTTTATTACTGTGATTTTAAGTGTTAAAATTTTTCCGCGATCTTTTTGTTTAATTTCCGTGAAATTTGGGATCTTTCCCCATGAGTGTCTTGGGAATTTTGAATTTTTTATGTCGAGAAAAAAATTACTGCCTTAATTATGAATTAATGGATATGAATTACCCTTTCTGGAGGTAGTCCATGTAGTGCTGCCATCTATTGCTGTTAACATCAAATTAAATTCAAATATGAAGTGGCGCCATCTAGTAACAAGTATAAAAAACGACGTTGCTTTCAAGTACAATTTTGAGAATTGAGAAATGCCTCAAAGTTTGAGAAAAATATTCTCCTAAGCCTTATTCCTCTAAATCGAAGTTTTTTTAGGACTAACTTTAAGAGAAATTATTGTCACAATACGCTGAAACGGCAATCGTGAACTGAAAAAAAAATCCGAAAAATGTATTACGGCCTTAGAAGGTATTCAAACATAAGATGGCAAACACCATCAAGTAGTTCAGAAATGTAAGAATGTTTGCTTCATAGTGGAATATTTTACAGAATGAACAATTTTATTACAAACTGTATTTATCATAATGGAAATTTCCACCAGGATACAATAATAAGAAGCGAATAGAGTAAAATAAAATTAGCTGTGAAATCATATAACTTACAAATAAATATTTGAAAATATATGCATACCATTTATATGACTTGTTTCCTGAGAATGAAGTTCCCACTCTAGTTCGATCGAATCTAAGGAGGAAGAAACGGCTCTCAATTTTGGTGATGATGGTGGATCTGAAATCAAATGTCAACGTCGTTTAAAATCGATGGAAAAACAACCTTATGATACATACTTCTACTAAATTGAGTATAATTGCGTCTTTTGTTTCATGTAATTTATTTAAATTGCTGCTTGTTTTATAATAATAAAGGTTACGAATGTAGTGAAATTAAACGTATTTGACATAAATATAATATTAGTCGCACATACATCAGCTTTTAAATATAAGTACGTACTTTCCAAATAGATAAGAGTTCACTTTTAACTTCAGAAACATTAAAATGTCCAAAGATATATATTGACAATAAAACTTTCGATTAAAAATAATGACTTTAAACCGTTTTCTAAAATTTGCTAATTGGCTAGAATAAGAATAATTGATAATTGAGATAGCCCGTATTTAATTTACGCAAAATACGTAGTACATGGGATTTTATGTTTTTATTTTACAACAAAGTGATTTTTTTTTTAAATCAAAGAAAAGCTTGAATTTCTGCGGTAAAAGGAGAGCTTTGGCTTATGAGTGCGTTTGTGCAAGAAAGCGGCTTTCCGGTTTTTCACTATATACCAAAAAATCCGACACATCATACGAAGGAGTTGTCCGATTGTAATGAAATTTCGTATGCAAAGACATTTTGACCGAACATGCAAATGATTAAAATTTGGTGTCCAATGAATGAATAGCGGGAACTCCAGCGCATCGGAACTGCGCATTCAGCAGGTGTATATAAGGAGCGATTCTCAATATGTGGTCAAAATTTCTGTTGCATTTTGACTGCGGATATCTTACGTCGACTGTAACAATGCCTCGCCGAAAGATTCGTGCTCATTACGAGCATATGTCAGAGTTTGAAAGAGGTCGTGCTATCGGATTGAAAGAGGCTGGTTGGAAGAATCGCTGGACATGTGGGTCGAAGCGATGCGGCGATTGGACGGTGCTGGCAAGAGTGGGTCAACAATGGTAGATGTCAGCGTCGGGACGGCAGCGGTCGACCTAGGGCCACAACAGAACGGGAAGACAGAGCGATTGTCAGAGCAGCTGTCACAGCACCGGATTCGTCGTTATCAACTATCCAACGTGTGGCCCGCACACATGTGTCCAACATGACCCTCTGCAGACGACTGAGAGAGCGGAATTTACGCTCGCGCCGACCGTTACGCCGCTTACCTCTCACGCCTTTACACCGTCAAGTCCGATTACAGTGGTGCCGGGCTCGATCAACTTGGAACTGCGCTGACTGGGGACGTATAGTCTTTAGTGACGAGTCCCGTTTCCAACTGTGTCCTGACGACAACCGCAGACGTGTCTGGAGACGTCCAGGGCAGCGTGGGGATCCTGCCCTTACTATCGCACGCCACACATGCCCACAACAGGGCGTTATGGTGTGGGGTGCCATCTCCTTTGATAGCCGGACCCCTTTGGTGGTCATTTCTGGCACACTTACAGCACAGCGGTACGTAGACGACATTCTACGACCGGTTGTGTTACCGTTCCTTTTGCGACACCCTGGACTTACGTTTCAACAAGACAATGCCCGGCCGCACACGGCACGTGTTGCTATGAATTGTCTTCAAGCTTGCCCAACACTTCCTTGGCAAGCTAGATCTCCTGATCTCTCTCCCATAGAGCACATTTGGGACGCTATGGGAAGGCGATTGCAACCATCCCGGAATGTTGACGATTTAGCCCGACAGTTGGAGACAATTTGGCAAGAAATTCCGCAGGACACCATCCGGGATCTTTATCAGTCTATGCCACGCCGGGTGACAGCTTGCATCCAGGCCAGAGGTGGACCAACGCCTTATTGACTTCCTCCCTTTGTAACGGTCAAACTCTGCAATAAATCATTCAATTGTTCTGAAATTTTAATCCTTTCTTTTTCTATGTATGTTCTTCACATCCACCAATTTTTATCGCAATCGGACAACTCCTCCTTGGTGCGTCGATTTTTTTGTTATAGAGTGTATTTTCAGAGTCTCGACCAGCGTTTCCTAGAGTATGCTCCGCAGCACCACAGGGCACCGCGATAAGTCTCTAGATCAGTGGTTAACAACCTTCTTCAAGCCGTGACCCTTGTATTATATTAATTATATATATTATATTAATTATATATATGTTATATTAATTATATATTAATGTATATTATAGATATAAAGTTAACAACGATTAGTAGAATATTGCAATATAACCACATCGAAATATAAAAGTGTTGGAATCATTTGATATGAAATTCCTTACAAAAATTCTTGCAACGAAAAATAGTTACACCCCAGAAACCTGTTCGTGAGCCCCCTTGACGGCTGCGACCTCCAGGCTGGAAATCATCGCTCTAGAAGCTCAGTAAGGAATTTGCATGACGCTGTAAAAAAATTCAAAGGAAACATGCAAATGGTTTAACTATTCCCCCTATTTAATAACCTTCGTACCAGAACCGTAACCAGATGATTTTGTGTCAATGGAAAAATCGTCCAGATTATCGTCCCTGTGGTCAAGGACGTATTTTCCCTGTGAGTTATTTCATCTAATTTTACGGCCCCATAATTTGCGCCCCCGGCGTGGGCAATCCTGCCCCCCCCTAACTACGGCTCTGCCCCGTACATAGAGTTAGCTAACCGTAACTAATATCTTGAGACGATGGAAAGGTATTACTTAGCATTTACATACTGATTTATTGTGTATTGTTACAAAAAATGTAGTCAAGCAGCTATAAATCATAGCACTATTTGTTTTCCACATGTAGTGGAAGCTGGTAAAATGTCCGTCTTGGTAAATTGACCACTTGGAAAAAGTAACCACAGTTTTTAAGAGAGAGAGAGAGAGAGAACTGGTAGGGAATTAGACATGTCTACACTAAAGTCCCTTGTGTGTAGGGACCACCTGTCTACGGTGACCATTATAGTCTAGTCCCAAAGGTGGTCACTTTAGACAGGTTCGATTGCATAATGTTTATAGAAAGGTTCATAACATGGTTAGGCATATGGAAAGGAAAGTGTTCCGCGGAATGAAAGTTTGAGAAGCATTGGTCTAGAGTGTAAATGAATATTAAACAATTAAGCAATTAACATAATTCCACTGATTTTTCGCCATTTTCAATGTCACTTCGTGAGATCAAAATTTTAAAGGAACAGGACAACGTGCTTTTCTTCTAACCCTCCGTCGGGAGCAATATAAGGAGTTACAAGTTCGGGCGCAATGAGTCCAGTAGACATTTGCCATAAAGAAAAGCTGTGTTTAACCATACGAATATTTTTTATTTTTCCAAATCATCCTTTCATCAAATGCAACACTTTGGAAGTATTTTCTAAAATATAAAATGTAAAATTTATAGGAAGTAAAAACAAATGCAGCGAACAATTGACAAAAGCAATATACCCGAAGTCTTTTTTATTTTACAAACATTAAATGCATCCCACATAATGTAAGAAAATCCAAACTAAATATTTTACAATACAGACTATTCACGAATATCATGTTTTACTGGGGTAGGTGGTTAATTTATTGTATTACAAACAAAATTTTACATGACATACAAATTGCGTAGTGGGATTCATATTTTGACGTATTTTATAAAAAGCTACGAAATCGGATGCAATGTGCCTGGCAGATCATTTTTTGTGATTGCTTAAAATCTGTTTGGGTGAAAGCAAACTGAAATATATGTATTCCAGCATTATCAATATTAAATAAGAGAGCTACACAATAATATAAAGGGTTCTGCCACATAGGAAGAGATATAGAATGATACATAAGGGAGATGGAATGTGAGAGTTGTGCCTAGTAGATCAATTGCGCTCGACGGAATATTGAAAGTTACTAGATACTCTGAATATGAATATATATATATATATATATGTAAGAAAATACAATGTTATGTATAAAAAGTCATGTTATATAACCGTGTAAATATAACGTAAAAAATTGAAACATCCATAAAAAATAATAATTAACCGAAATGTTAGTCTGTTGACAACGAAGCTATTTAGCAACAAGAGAATCAAAATATTTTGAATAATTAATTCTCATAATAAACACAACATTTCACCCAATATATACATATTGTTCGTTACTTTTTAGTCTGCAATATATGAGAGTATCATGTTGTAATATTTATATGAACCATTACTTAAATTTGAATAATTCGATAGAAACGAGGTGACCTACATCTAAAATTATCCAATTTTATCTGTATCTAGATTCTGTGCTAGGGAAGTCCTTTGCCAATGGTAGTTTATATTATTAGTAATGTTTGTAAATGTAAAATAGACAGCGAGCCCAGATTTTGAGATATTTACATTAACAGCGGAATACCAGCATCTGCAAAACCAATACACGAGTCCTAAATATTTACGAATAGATTGGGAAAATTGTAAACGATGTTAGACGTAGAGTAAACGAGAATATTTGCATCTCTTTGAAGTTCTCTTTAATTATTCGTTACATAAGGGCCACAGTTGTATATATTCACCGAAACATCACGGAACATTTGCTCGTTGAGTTCATGCTCTTTATATAATTCCTCTTCACGAACTTCAATGTAAATAGCTTGGGTTTTTCATTAGAATTGGTGAATTTTTTTTTTCAGCGCAAAGACCGGAAAGATAATGTTGGGCCGGGACCTATAACTGTAAAGTAGTAGTTCTCAAACATTTTGTCCTGCAGAACGCTCCTATTAAAAGATACCTAGCTAAGAAAAAATCATCCTTTTAACGATATTATTTAAGGAAAGCCCAAATAGAATTAATCACTGCTTTGGCGTAAACATAACAGAAGGTATTCAATATAATTTGACGTAGCATTACGCAGATTAGATTTATAAGCAAAGAACAACGTTATAAGCGTAAGTAACGCTTATAACGTTGTCTTTACTTATAAATAACAGCAGGTGCATAATTGCTGCTTGGATGTAAACATTAAAGCAAGTGAACAATCACTAAATGGACGTAAAATCAGGTGTATAATCACTACTTGGACGTAAACATAAAAGCAGGTGTATAATTCCTGCTTGGACGTAAACGTAGTCAGGTGTATAATCACTGCTTGGACGCAGGAACGTGATTAAGGGGTGTGTGCTGGGCGGACGCCCAGAGCCGCTAAAGAATTATTTTGTAATGCTAAACATCGTTTTTTTTTATCGTTGTATTATGTTAAAACAGTTTTGAGGGCCGCTAATGTCGTAAGCACGCTGCTGCTTGGACGTAGACATAAAAGCAGGTGTATAATCACTGCTTGGACGTAAATCTTAAAACAGGTGTATAGTCACTGCTTGGACGTAAACATAAAAGCAGGTGCAAAATCACTGCTCGGACGTAAATATAAAAGCAGGCGTAACATCACTGCTTGGACGTAATCTAGAAACAGGTGTATAATCGTTGGGGGAGGTAGTAGGGGCTTAAGTTCACAAATCGTTGTTTAAAAATTTGGTTTGCCAGATTCTGCTATGCATTTATTTTCAAAAGTTTTACAGTCACATTTTAAAATAAGGTAATTTTTGGCTCATTGTTAATTATCAAACAATATCACTTATTTTTGCAGCGTTTTGGTCTTTTGTAGATTTACTAAAATGTTTGATAGCCTTGAAAAGGTAATAGTTTTCTCAACCTCATCCCTAGAACTATTCATGCGGGCGCCACTGACCAAACTTTCCGAATATTCCAAAACTTTTGTCTATGGAACCAACCTGCAAAGCACAGTTGGCAATTAGTTGGTAAATCCTCTTTCCTTGGGAGTGTTGCGAGTCGAACCTGAACATGCGTGTCGAAACCGAACATGCGAGTCGTACCCGAACATGCCAGTCAAACTTCGACATGCATGTCGAACCCGGCATATTGAGAGAACACATTACTACTGCGCCGCCGCAAAGCCGGAGTTTCCGGCATTGAAACGTTTTATTTTTTAAATTGCAATTTGTGCTATATTTTTTAAACATTTAATTAAACATCATAGGTTTTTGGTATTTTTTGCTATAAATTTTGTTTGTTTCAGCTGGAGACAACGACTGATATTAATAGAATAAATCCATGTTATACGCGGTAGTTTATTGTCTTTCGTATTTGAAATAAACTAGGCAGAGTTACCTACGACAACTACTAAATCCACTCAAGTCACTTACTTATAATTTAAAGTGATGGAATTAAAGCTAAACTCACCTTGGATAATGTAGTCTTACTGATACACATAATCGTCAATAACATACATTAATTAATGCAATCGAATTTAGTTAAAAAAAATTCGTTGAAAAAATTCTATTTTAATGAAATCGAATTAAGTTCGCGTCAGAAGTGGATTAACGGTTTTACCGGGTTTGGATTCGAACGTATTTCACCAACTAACCTGACCAAAGGTAACTAGAAGTATAATAGAGATTTTGGCGCTTTTAAACCTCTTACAAGGAGGCGCCCACGGTAGCTCCCCTTTTCTCAATGCTTATTTAAGCCTCTGAATACAACAATTCAACATTAACAATTCGGTTGGCCACCAAAAAGTCAATCGGCCTTTGCAAACATTTTGACAGCAAACTTTTCGAAAGTTTGCCTATGTAAGCTTCTTCTTGCTTAGACTATTAGTAAATCCACCAATGTTTCGCGTCAATAATTTTCTAGGGTAACTTAAAGATATGAAGTTCCGTTCAAACAAACTTTCTTTACAACTAAGCAATTTTCCTGTCCCATCAGTTTCGATGTAACGAGATCCAACTGTACTGGTAATTTTAGATCAGTGTGAGACACAATGAGCCTGGAGTTGCCTTTGCCTTTCTGTCTTTTACTGTGCCGGCCCTGCACTGGTGAAATCGTAATGCGTCCTCCTAGCATGCGATTATCCCGAATTCGACTCCTTACTCAGCAAAAAAAAAAAGGCTTACCAATCAACTTCGGATATTTTAGAAATTTAGAATTACAACAATTTTTTTTTTCAAAAAAGTGGAACGAAGTCACCCTGGCTAGGGGTGACTTTATCTCATGCCTCAAATAACCATTCAATAAGTCTTCACAGAAGGCCTGGATATAATTCTGCCCTCATATTCATGCCCCGGGTGAGCAGTCAGGGGCCCCTAAGAAGTTTGGCAGATCGGGTAAAAGTATACTTACCATCTTTTTACACAAGGTAAAAGCAAGTTTTTCAAAGAAGTTGATCACAAGCAAATTTCGCAAAAAAAGTATAGAAAATAACAACTGTAGTGATGCCACTTTCAGTAATTAAAACTTTAAAATTAAATATTCGATATTCAAGCCAATACTTCTAGCTACCTGAATCAGGTTTTCTTAAAATATTTCGGAAACATAGAAGAGTTAACATTTTTAACTTCCATGTTTGGTGGGACAAAGTCATCCCAGGGTAGAAAAAGTTGACGGAATTTTATATCAAATAATGATTTTATATCAAATTTATACACCATTAATTAAATATACACTGGAAATTATTTATAACACCATTTTCACGCAGGTTATATCGTGAAGGAATTATTACGAGAAGTTTGGCTTATTATCTTTTGTACGTTAAAAACATATCGCTTACAATGATTCCGTATACCATACAAATATAGGGTGTTCGTAAACTCTTTCAATAAAAAATGAGGGATGATAGTACGCATCAAGACGAAAAATATTTGCAATGAAATCTAGGGCCGAATCTCACAGTGCCAGAAAAGCATAGGCGTAGAATTATATGGGACAGTGGAGACTGAGTCCCCCAATAAATTGAAATAAGTTACAATTTTACATACATTGTAATGTATAAGTGCACGTAATATATGCTGCCTCACTGATAGTTTTGAAGACTTTACGTTGAGACGGAAAAGGGCAAGTTTGAAAAATGCTCATCGTGCAAAAGTATTTAGGATTAGTGGATGAAAAGCTCAAGATCCGATGTCCTAATCGTCTACGCACTTAATAAGCTAGTCTGATTTACATCCTGTGCTGCTCATCAGCAGTTGTAAATGCTTTTGCATGCCAGACGGACGTTTTTGAACTTAGCTTTTCTCGCACTATGAGTAGGAATCAGCTCTAGGCTCCATTGCCAATATTGTTCCTCTTCATGTATATACAGTCACCCCTCTGTTTTGAGTTGAGAAAGTTTAGGAACACTCCGTGTACACGTATAACGTCAGTACTTCATATATCAATGATTTTTTCTGCATAAATGGTTTGGAAATCGCTTACAGCGACATGACACGTCATCGAAAGTCAAAGTGCATATGCCTGTCCCTTCCAAATAAAGCACTAATCACATTGCTCAGGTTTAAAAGGGTTTTTTCTGTACATTTCACGTAAAAAGCATAAATATGTTTAGAAATCAGAATAAGTTTAAAATAATTAAGTGGATAAACATATCAAAATGTTACCTAAATAAAAGACATCACTTCAACGACTAAAAGCTTTTTTTTTTTTTTTTAATTTTCACTGTCACCTTGAGTCATTATGATTTCGACTGTTTTACCTTAAAACCCTTCAATAGTAAAATGTTTGCCCAAATGTATTCAATTCCGAAAGTTGCAAAACGAAAAAGACTCATTGCCCACTGCATTTGGGAGCTAGGCTCCCTGGGTCTTAAGAAGATCAGAAAAGCGTAGGTCCAATGTCCTACGGTGACGCAATAACAGCGGATTAATAGCGTAGTAATGACGTATTAATTGCGCAGTACTAATGAAGTAATATCTATTGCGTCATTAACTCGGTTTCTACTCCGTATGTTATCGTGGATGTTGTATCGTTATTGGGAACTACAAGATTAGGATTCCATAGCAAACTAAGCCAGCCCGGAGTATGACCTTTTCTCTCCTCCTGTTGTAAAAAAAAAAAAGACATTTCTTTAAAATATGTTGCTAAAACGATATAAGAAATACAAACGATGTCTTTGTTGTGTAACTAACATCAAGGACACAGGTTCTTATGCAATGAAATTTTAATACAATCTAAACGGCACGTGATCTACGCAACTCAGCATACAAAATAAAATTTCGCTATTTAAAAAAGAATACAATAGACAACACATATTATGCAAATTATTATATGGGTTTATATTTGAAAGTTAGGCAAATCAACTTCAGCCCTTTGGGTAATAAAGGATCTACAATAATGTCCATAGAGCCTTTAGTACTAATGAGCGTCCTACAGCCGGTCGTATAAGAAATCATCCAAGTCATTTACGTTATCCGGTAGTTTCATCCCTCCTAGGAACCTATAACCCCTCAAATAGGAGTTCCGGTTTTCTTTACATCGGTCTCGTCCCAGTAAAAAACCACACGATGCCTAAGCGATTCCCCACGTCCCCACTGGAGAAGTCAATAAACACATCGGCGTCATCAATTCGAAGTATAGCCGCAAATTCTACATGGTCACAGCCAGTCTATCCTCTCCACAGCGCTACTCTAAGTGGTCACACTTTCTGAAGACGGTCCTGTCTTACGTGGAACTATAATGCATTCGCGCTCAGTTGGCGCCTGATACCGTTAGCAGACGGGTTAGTCCATTGCAGTTTAGGGAAGGGCGTCTTGCCGAAACTGGTTTTTCGCGCGGGAAAAACCAGTTCCTCCAAGACGGCCTTCCCTAAACTGCAATGGACTAACCCGTCTGCTAACGGTATCACACGCCAACTGAGCGCGAACGCAGTAGTAACCATAGCGGGGTGAACCATAACGCCCCACCATGCATCGGCGCTACAAAGTCAGGCATACCCCATCGAACAGCACGAGAAACAGGTATATGTTTCGACTAACTCAAGGATTCATCAAATTTATAAGTTACAACCAGCGAGCATCCAGCGAAACAGTCTCCAAATCCTTTTTATAATACTTCACGAAAAAGCTTGGGTCGGATTCAACGTCGAGTCCTTCCGCATCTCCCCTGATAACCCTCCGCCGGCATTTCTCACCCACAAAGCAAAAAACAAGAAAACTACGGGCGCAGATTGGCCCCGTTCAGTTTGAGACCAGAAACTCCGCGCAGACCTTTGTCTCTTGCCGTATTTATGTTTTTCCGCCTCGTTCTCGAACTTTCCATCCCTATAATGAATTCTGATTGGTCAGTTGAACAAGGGGGAAGCACCTACTCGAAAATTCTCGACGGATGCTCTTTGTCTGCCTATTTTCTTTCTCTGAACACTGACAGCCATTTCTACATTACTGCCGATACTTATAAAATCACATCCTACTTCTTTATGACAATAATTACGATAGTATATTTTCTGCGAGAGGTATCATTGTCAGCGAAAGCCCCCCCTAACCTAAAACTTTGATAAGCGGAACCACTTCCTTAGTAGAAATAAAAAGAGCGGGGATGTGGGTTTAGTAAACAAAAATCCCGACAGGAAGGGTCCCTACTGCATCTAAAAATACCACAGGGATCTGAATAATGATAAAGAAACCTTTCTCGTTATTCAAATATGGGAAGGAAAAGGTTTATTTAATTTCAGTTTTATAAGTACTGGCTTAAATTTGGAAAAACTTTAAACAATAAAAACACGAATTTCATCTTCCAAGAGCCGAAAGTTTGTTTTTAGGAAAAGTAATGTTCTGAAACTTAAAGAGATAAAGAAGTGAAGCAATTAATCCTTCTTTTAATGCTGGGGAAATGAAGGGACGAATAGAATGTAGTAAACAACAGTTACTTTTACAACAGACGTTGGAACATTAAAGCAGCTGCTGAATACGAAATTACATTTTAATGAAGGCTGTATTGTTCCTTTGTTAGACAATTTCATACTTAAAAAATTTATGGCTGTTTATTAAGAAAAATAAATTGAGATAAAAAATGAATATAATGCGACCGTTTTCTATTTTTCCGATTATGTACATATTGGGCGTTCATTTAGACTGTATCCGTAATTTCAGAATTCCATTTACTTTATATAATTAAAAATCCTATTATTCAATTAACGATTGTTCACACTGCAAGAAATGATAATCTTTAATACAAGTAACTTTTGGTTCTCTTTTTAAATGCTTCGAATATTTCTTCTTTTAATTTTTCTTCCATTCCAGGATCTGCGTTTATGGGTGAATAAAACAAAAGATTAGATGAAAAATCGATCGTAATGAAAATAATGCTTTTTTGGCGATTGGTGGGGATCGAAATTACGAACTTTTGATAAGCAATCAAATGCACTTTCTTTCCTTGACGAGTGAACTGTCATCAAACATTGTAACATCATCGGCTGCTTTGAGAATTGTTTAACTTCAATAAATATCAATGCTAGTTTGGCCTATAGGACATTTGCTTCTTAACTTTATCCCTTTGGTTTAAAAACAGTCAAAGCAATTCCCATTTAATTGTGAACTTCCCCACTGTACTGAATCCACTTCGAAATCCAGCTTGTTCTCTTGGTTGAGCTGCATCTAATTTTTTCTGCAGGCGATGTGTTAGCACTTTTGTGAAGATTTTATAAATAGCAGGTAACAAGCTAATTGGTCGGTAATTTTTCAAATCCTCTTTATCACCTTTTTTATGCAAAAGAATTACTGTTGCAGAATCCCATTGGTTTGGTATGTTACCGCTGTTAAGACATTTGGTAAAGAATTTTGCAAGTATGTCTTCTACATATTCTCCAGCTTCTTTTAGGATATCTAATGTAATACCATCATCACCAGGGGCTCTTCCTTTCTTCATACTTTTTATTGCAAATGAAACTTCTTCTTTTAAGATTTTAGGAGCTGTTCCTTCGACTATTTCAGTGTCTTCGTTTAATCCACTGTTACTTTCATATAGTTTTTTGTAGAATTCTTCAACTCTTCTAAGTATTTCTTCCCTATTTCTTGTTACGGTGCCATCCTCTCCTTTTAATGCAATGATGTGTTTCTTCCCAACAGATAAACTTCCTTTAACAACCCTAAGGCTCTTGTTATTTTCAATGGCCTTCCTTACTAACTCACAATTGAATTTTCTTATGTCTTCTTTCATGCTTTTGCGCAGAGTTTTACAAAGTTCTATGTACTCAATCCTGGAACTGGTATTTCGATTGTCCACCTTCATATCTCTTCGCCTTTTCATGAGCTGTTTCGTCTTCTCAGATAATTTGCTATTGTGCTTTTTACAGGTTACACCACCAATTTCCCCAGCAGTTTCAACTATTGTCTTAACAATGTTTTCATTTGCTTCTGAGATATCACTTTCATCAATAAGTCCTTCCAGTGCAGAAAAGCGATTTTTTAATTCCAACTTGAATGCCTCGGTATTTTCTTTTAATTTCTTTAAATCCACCCTCTTACTTACTTGTTTCCTAATGAGCTTCTGTCGTTCTAATTTAGTATTTAAGTGCACTTTACATCTCACCATTCGATGATCACTTCCAGTATTAAATCTGTTCAGTACACTGCAATCTTCAATAATTGATTTCTTGTTTGCCAGGATATAGTCAATTTCACTAGTTCCCCCATTTGGGTGTTTCCATGTCCATTTTCTTTGCGGTTTCTTCTTAAAAAATGAATTCATGATGCTAAGGTTTTCAGCTTCTGCAAATTCGATGAGTTGATCGCCACGTTCATTCCTTTCCCCATATCCGTATTTACCAACCGATGTCTCTCCTTGTTCCTGTTGTCCAATTCTTGCATTGAAATCCCCCATGATGAGCTTGATATGTTGTTTCCCTTTGGTGTGTAACTCTTTGATTTCTTCATAAAATTCTTCAACCTCTTCGTCGGTATGGCTTGATGTTGGTGCATATACCTGTACTATTTGAAGTTGGTATCGCTGGGTTAGTTGAACAACAAGCCTCGCTGCTCGATCTGATGTACTTTCAACTTCCAGAAGACAGTCTTTAATTCTTTTGTTGATTAAGAAGCCAACACCACTTGTTCTTCCAGTTTCCGTTCCTCTATAGTAAAACAAATGTCCGCTTTTCAGTTCCACCAACTCTTCACCTTTTCTTCTAACTTCACTGAGTCCTACAATGTCCCATTTGATCTTGTCTAGTTCCTCTTCCAATTCCTGAAGTTTTGCTTCAGAAGCAAGGGATCGTCCATTAAACGTAGCCAAGGTCAATAACAAACGGCAGCCTGGGCCATTCCAGTGATTCTTAGCACCCCCTGCTTTCATGCCACACTGACCGCTGCCTTGATCAGGAGCACTCCAGCACCTGGAGACTAGGGGCCATGGTTTCTGGTGTGTCAACATAATGGAGGAATTAGCCATAATTTCACCACGCTGGCTAAACGGGTTGGTGAATTAGCCCTCCCCTTCCGCCTTTCTATCCGTGTAGCAAATATTAATTTGCCACATAAATAGAAAGCTCAGCCTGCACCACTTGAAGGCGGGGTAGGACACTAGGTTACTGGCCCGTCCGGTTACACACATCACATACCCTTCCAGCACCCCACCCAGTTAGATACCAGCAACCCTTTTGCAGGCCATATATATATATATATATATATATATATATATGAAAAAAAAGCCCCATTCAGTGTTCTGAGTGTCTTAGCATTGAAGCCAATGATATTGTAGTATATAGATCGCTGGTTGGATTCCAACCTGAAAAGGTGGAATATTTTTTCTACTATACAAATAATACTAAGATCAAGGGGGGGTGGGGCATATAAAAGGTGGAGTGTCAAATATACTAGATGTGGATAAGCGTTTGACAACCTCCGTTAATTCTTGAGGAGTCTTCCCCTTTGGTAAATTTTAGTATTCCATGGAAAATTATTTAAGAAAAGCTATCCTGAAAATTACGGCTTTCATTCCCACAAATGTAGAAAATAACATATAGAGAGTTCATTCTATTAGGTTTATTAATTTTCCGTTTATGTTTTTTATTCATCAGTGACTGATTAAGAGCGGTGCTACTTGTGCCATCACTCTGGGAGACATGGCCAAGAGGGGTGCAACAAAATTGCCTGACGTCCACCGAATAGCATACAAGCCTAAATCCAAAGACATCATATATATATATATAAATCCGTCTCTGTATTATTGCATGGTTTATATTCCAAGATTGCACCATGATTAGCACGAATAGACGGAGGTCTTAACGTGGTTTTCGAACCTCGATGACTTGCAGTATCCAGCCTGCTAGTAGTTTAAGCGACATGGAAAGTGATTGGCACAACCACTGGCCCATGATTTCCCAATTAAGTTTGTACCAATTGCCTTTGAGAAGAATGTAAAAACGAAAATATTAAAGTTTGATAAAATTTCACGTAGAACACCCTGCTGAAGATAGTATATTATAGTTAATAAATTGACTTGTTTTAAAACGTTGATATTTATTGAAGTTACGTATACTGTGTATAAAAATTGCAGAGGCAAAATTTCGTTTTCGATTCAATTACTAATCTTCAACTATCCTCAATAGGGAAAACTATTAACTAAATTATATTAACTAAACCAATTTTCTAGATGAGAAAGAATTTGAAAGAAATCATATTATAGTAGGGATTAACTTCGTGGGGCGGGACTGCATTGGGGAAAAGTAATTTTAGAGGGAGAGCCCAAAAACGAAGAAATCCATATAAATATAAGACATTCATCTTTTTTAATACTGCTCTTGGTATAGAAAGATAGGAATAGTTTTCGAAAATTTAGCATCTTTTTGCTTACTCGTGTGTTGGTATTTAATGTCTAAAGGACCGCTGTGAACGTGCTACGACCGGATTTACATGCTTCCGAGGAATCAAAACCACCCTTGTCGAAGGAACCAAAACCGGGACTACGGTGTGGTGTGCAGAAAAATGGTTTGCGTTATAAGGTAACCTTCGAACGAAACGCAGGTTAGCATAACGGGCAGATGAACGCGTCACAGTCTTAAAGCACGTAATCTTTTATACTGGTAGTAAAGTATATACCTTTTACTGTTTTCTTTGTTTCATACTATTGTATATTTATTCTCTATTCAGTGCTTTTCTTAATTTTTTGTGAATCGTTTTGTCATTCTTTATTTTTATAAATCTATTTTCCCTGCCGTTCTTGAATTCATCCCAATTATATTTGCTTCTTACTTACCGCTACACTTTTTTACGTCCTTATTTTGTTTTCTTCTACTACATCTTCCGTTTTCTTTTTATCGCTTGGATGTTGATCAGTAGCAGGAATTTGCCAATAGCTAGTAGTTTGACATCCGCGTAAAATTCCCAACTACAGCGTTTAGTAAAGAAGAAAAGGGGACAACGTCTCGGCACGAAGCCGAATCGGTTAACCTCCATTTAATCCGAAATATCTTTAATCGATCGTTTGAGGTTTATGAAACAAGGAGGGCAAAAAATGTGTAACATCAGGAACTACAGTTTTCCGAAAAATACGAATGGCTTAGGAACCCAACCCTCGGACTACGGCGAGCAGTTAGTAAGCAGAGGCGTACGCAGGAAATACGTAAGGCGATTTGCAACTCCCAGAAACACCCCCTGCGCACGCCAGTGTCAGTGAACGTTTCAGTTTTCAGCACAGATTGGATTCAAATCAAGGATAATCGCATGCTAGGTGAACACGTTACTACTGCACAACAGCAGGGCAGCCTTTAATAGACTAAACTACCAAAATACTAGAACGATGTTTCGTTAGTTTGAGACATTATGGCTCATACGGAGGGTCGCCAGTTTGACACCGGGCTGGGACAGTCTCTCCTTTGCTTTCTTCATAAAAAGCTGTGGTTTGAGCTTGAACGTGGTGTCAAAATATTAGTTGCCAGTAATTTCCCTCACGAAAGTCATGAAAAGACACTGCTCCAGTGGCTTCATATATCCACCAACATTTGGCGAATTAAAGTAATCCCGCCGAAGGTAGTAATATATTTTAAAAATTAAATATACTACTACGATAAGCACTGGATCAATATATGTATCGTTCCGTCTCTCACAGTTTTATATAATGATTAATTAGTTTTCTTTTTTTTTAGTATTTTGTTTTTATTTCATGGTGCAAGATCGGCAAAGTTCATGTGAACCTACAGTTCTTCGAACCTCTGATAACGAGGCAATCAAACTCCTGGCTACTGTGGGCAGGAATACAATACACTGTATTACTGAACTGAGGATCGATGGCTGGATGGATGGATTTACTATGGCGCAGGGTGGACAAAGTTTTTCTGTGCTCAACAAAGTGAGGCTGTACGTACTGCATTAAGATGAAAGGAAATTAATATAGTGTAAAAGTCAAAATTGTATTAAAGTACAGTGAACCCCAAAAAAAAGTTGGACGGCAACTGGAGTGGATTTCATTATTTCATACTTGTGTAACCTGTTAGGCTTTCAAAATGAAACTAAACGCAAAAGAAAGAAAATTTCCAAAGTGATTGAAACAATTTTATTTGACTTTAATAAAATGTCGCATTCAAACAAAAAATTAACAAAAACAAAAATGGTGCCTATCTTCGACACCAAAAAAAAAACTTGGACACTTATTTCACCAACACTATTAAGTCGCGTTATGCAAATTTTAAAGTTGTTGTTTCTCTGTTGGCAATAGTCCTAGTCAACACTGTAGCATTGAAGCTGTTAGACGAGTTTTTGCATTACGATAAGCCGGCAAAAATGAAGAACAAGCAAACTTCTACAGATATGAAAGAATTAATTCTGAAAATATGTAAAGAGGAGAAAAGTATAAGAAAGAGTGCAGAAATATTAAAAGAACCATGTGCAACAGTGCATTACATAATAAATATGTATTAAAAAAAATCTGGTTTTTGAAAAGTCCTAGCGGAAGTGGTAGACCCAAAAAATTTATTCATCTCAAACAGAAAGAAGAATTATTCGTTGTGTCAAAAAAGATCCTAAACTTTCTGCAGTAAAGATTGCTAAAGAGTTAAAGGAAGATTCTATTGTAAGTGTGCACCCACAGACTATAAGAAATTTACTACATTCAGAAGAATACAAAGCATATACGCCCCGAAAAAAACCGTACTTGTCTGCTAGAAATATAAAGAAACGAATTGAATACGCCAAAAAGTACATAAGGAGTCTACAAGAATTTTGGAAATCTGTTATTTTCACAGACGAGTCAAAATTTAATTTATTCGGATCTAATGGTCGTCGTTTTGCATGGCGAAGGCAAGGAACAGAGCTTAATTCAGCAAATATAAATGTGACTGTAAAACATGGTGGGGGTAGCCTAATGGTATGGGCTGCAATGGGTGCGACTGGAGTTGGGAATTTGGTGTTCATCGAAGGTATGATGGACAAAATAATGTATTTAAATATTCTAAAGCGAAATTTACCAGAAACAGCTGCTAAATTAAAACTAAATGAAGGTTATTGTTTGGTTCAGGACAACGACCCTAAGCACACCTCTCTAATTGTAAAGACATGGTTGGTCTATAAAGTCAAAAAGTACTTCCCTATCCTCCCCAAAGCCCGGATTTAAATCCGATGGAACATCTGTGGGCGTATATGGATAAAAAATTGAGACAGAGGCATATAAAGAATGAAAAGGAACTAAAAAATGCTCTTCAGTACATATGGGACAATGTACCTTCTGATTTTACTGAAAAATTAGTTCTTTCTATGAATAAGGGGTTGCAAGCTGTTATAGAAGCCAGAGGACATCATACGAAATATTGAGTTTTATATATTTTAATTTTGAAAACACCCTTTTCTTAATTTGTATGAGTGTCCAAGTTTTTTTTTTTGGTGTCGAAGATGGACACCATTTTTGTTTTTGTTAATTTTTTGTTTGAATGCGACATTTATTAAAGTCAAATAAAATTGTTTCAATCACTTTGGAAATTTTCTTTCTTTTGCATTTCGTTTCATTTTGAAAGTATAACAAGTTACAAAAATATGAAATAATGAAATCCACTCCAGTTGCCGTCCAACTTTTTTTTGGTTCACTGTATACAAGAACGAAACTATGCATTATTGGTTGTTGAATCCGGATTAATTATACGATAGGCAAATACTTTACCACTACGTTGCTGTACAAAATATGGTAAAAATTCTTAAATGCGGTAATAAATGCTACGACAAAATGCGATGGTGAGAATATAAAAAAGGGCTTTACGAATGGAGATCACTTGGCATTGTGCAAGGATGTTAGGGCGACAAAATGTCAATCGTTTTTAAGACGTTAATGAAGTTAACTGCAAACAAATTCACACACGGCCACCAACTAATACATAATTGAACAAAAATTAAACCCCTTGTGCTGGGATTTAGTTACCTCAAGAGTATTTCCTTTTAATTCCCACTTTTACTATAATTCCCCCGATAGATATTCTTTAGTTACACAAATCACAGCTTCATATTATGAATCCATCCAACTACACGTTCATGTTTTTATTTTTTAAATTAATAATAATAATTTTCAAATTAGGTAGAAAGATTAGAAAGGAAAAAGTAGATTTAAATTTATCAAACATAGTTTTCTTATTTTGATTACAAAGTTTGTAAGAGGATTATATAGGTGAAGTCCTTTGTAATCCATGGAATTACATATATTGATCAAAGAATAGATTGGTCTGATTGAGTTCGTTGTTCCATTATTAGATTGAAGCTGCTATTTTTTATAAGAAGTTCAGAACGTTAGTTAAACATACCCCAAGTTGGATTGGAACCACCGAGTTTTAAGTTGATGTGAAATACAACTACTATCTCTGCTTTAATTACGCCATCATCCATGGACATTGATAGAATTTCGCATAACAATGAAAGGTAAAGCTTATTATTCTATTAAAATTTAGCTGCTGGTCTTTTTCTAATAACTCTAGGTATTATGGTATATAAACTCCATCTCACAGCCATTATAAACTTTACAGAATATTCATTTTAAATCCACCTCATGCCAATACTTTAACGCCTAACTATTACATCAGTATCTGGACCATGAAATAATGATTGGTTGTTACAGGAATTCAATCCGTTATTGGAATAATTTCAATGTATTAATTATTCTATGCCAATTGAATTGGAAACACGTTATTCAACGCGACCCGATAACTAGAGCTGTGCACATGGATTACTAAACTCCAAGGAAATGTTTGAATAAAACGACCCTTTTCGCAATAATGGTTAGTATCCGGGAGGAGTGACACTCCTCATTATTTAGTGGTCGGCCATTCATCAGCAGACGTTCCGACCGTCAATGTACTCGCATCGCATCCTCCGAAATTACAATACTCCAGAACGCTTTATTGTCTGCGAATCATACACGAAACTATCCAGCTATCCGAGTTTGGCCAGGGAAGAGAATAGTTTGGGTCTCACCCCCGGGGCTAGGCAACCCAATACATCAATTTTGGGTTCTGCCCTGATCCAATAAAGGCAGCGTGTTTATTGAAACGATCCTGATAATTGAATGCACCGCATCTGTTATGCGCTGCCCTATATTTTCGGTAATTATCCAGACTTTTGGATAGTAAGCATTGGAAACGCGATTACGAATGTGGTTTGCAGTAACAGATAATGACTGACACTATTAGTTAGGATACAGATTGTTGACTGCAACTTTGTTACTTGTTATAGCTGAAGACATCAGAACACGCATTAACCCACGAAAAATATCGATTTATAGCTGAAGCTGTTTATTTCCGGTGATTTGTCAAAACGCGGGTGCACCAGGTCAAGAGCCAGTAATTTACAATGTTGGAACTACGTCTACACCCGATGAGACTTCCGAATTGATAATTATCAATTCAAAAGTATTTTAATATCTTGGGCATAAAATTTAAATTTTCTGGGAGCTATGATATTTTGTGTTGACGGTAAAGCAAATGATTGTAGTGCAAATTTATTTAATTATATTAGATATTTTTGTTATTAAATGTAAAATAAACAGCCTTCAACTGCTGTACGCTTACAATAGATAGGTGTTTAAAATATTTGGCAAATTAATTCATGAATTGGTTTAGTTATAAAAAAAATTGGAAAAAAAAAAACGATCGCACAATTTATTTATTTATACAAATCGTACACTACGAAGATTAAATTAAGAAACACTTTTATTCACGCTTTTTAGGCGTAGTCATAGTAACGCCAATGATATGGTGTGGTTAAATGGTGAAACGGTCGCAAAGAAAATGAATGTTTTTGCATCCGGTGGGCATGATCCCACGACCTTCTGCTATACGGGAAGGTGCTTTTACCAACGGACAAACCAGACGACAAACGTTTACTGCCACATTCAGCGGAATAACGGGTTTCGAAAATACGCTTTAAATACTGTAGTGAGCTATTGAGTGTTTGTCGTGTGTAGCTCAGTTGATGAGGGCACCTGCCCGGATAGTAGAAGGTCGTGGGATCGTGCCCCACCAGACGCAAAAAACATTCCTTTCTTTGTGAACGTTTCACCATCTAACTGTGACATAACATCGGCGTTCATATTACTACGCCTAAAGAATGTTAATATAAATTGTTTCTTAATT
The DNA here is from genome assembly GCA_006491805.2 of Dysdera silvatica. Taxonomy (NCBI): domain Eukaryota; kingdom Metazoa; phylum Arthropoda; class Arachnida; order Araneae; family Dysderidae; genus Dysdera; species Dysdera silvatica. The sequence continues at coordinate 53,889,926 of QLNU02015003.1, forward strand.
TAATCGCACAATTGTTCATATGCTAGCCGAAACTTCGATCCTTTAGGTAATTTTTTCCGCATTATTCAATTTTACATTCTCATTCGAAAATGGTATTTTAAGCTGATGAAAAATAAAAATCAATTCAGCAAAAAACCTTTCATAAAGCCATCCACTTGTAATCGTTACTGAAATTACATTTGAAATCTATTAAATTAAATAATAAAATAGAACACATATTACAGAATTCCAAAAAGTGAGTTTCGAAGAAGTTTTAAAGAAGGTAGAACGTTTTATCACTATTGAAATAATTGTAAATATCGTTCCAACTCATAATAAACTGTTTTTGTTTAAAATTTTGTTAAAACACTCAAAAGTGACATAATCTGAAAACATTGAATATAACACTCATTTTAAATTATTTTCTTCGTTCGCAGGGTATGAAATACACAAATGGTATTTAAAAAGAAAAGTGAATACCGTTTTCATGCGTCTTTACGTAAGATATTTTTGACACCGGGCCGGATCCCTTGTTGTTGAATGCTTGTACAGTAACTTCATACTCAGTTGCTCTTCTTAAATTCGTGATAGTACATTCAGTAGAAGTTTCGGAATCACTCTGTTCCAGAGTCTTGTAAATAAAGGGTTCAGCCGACGATTTCGTTCTATAACCCACGTAGTAACCGCGTATTTTTCCATTATGAGATCTTCGAGGTGGAGGCTGTAATGTAGATTAATGTTATTTTAAATTTAATGAACACTTAAAATTATTTTACATAAAATTTTGAATATTTTGACGTGAAAATACTAAATATGGTGCGAGGTAGAGCTAGTTGATACACGCAATTTAAGAGTAAAATGAAGGAAATTCCTTTATATTATCCATAAATTTCATTGAAAAATATCAAGCAGGCAGGGCCTTGTTTAATAATTTTCAGAAGGACAAAGTATTGATTGCCTACATGGACGCTATGAACATTACATTGACACAACGAGCTCATCTAAAATATTGGATATAATTAAAATAAATCAATTAAGCGGCAAAAAAAGAGACGACGATTATCCCTGAAACAATTTATAAAACGTACTGAAAATGGAAATGCTTTCTTATTTTGAAGTTAAAGATGTTTTATAAAGTTTTGCCCGTGAACTAGAATACTATCATGTGTTAGTGCACAGTATAAAATCAAATTAATAATATAGCACTTTCCATTTCTATGGGACAAAATGATTTATATATTTTCTGAATTTAGCTTTGTTAAACCTTCTGTTTTTCAGAGAACTAGTCTTGGGATTGCTGAGAGTATTGTTGTTCTGCGTATTAATATAATGAACATCTTATAAACAGCAGCTTATTTATACTATTGAAGCTATACACATCTGTAACTCTGAAACAACTAAAATATTTTATTTATATTACTATAAAATAAACAACAGAAATAATACTTTAGTAACAATAAACACCAATTAGTTTCAAAACGTTTTGCAAATCAGACGTTTCACAAGTGTCATATAATCAAGCGTTTCACACTGTGATGTCAGTTAGAAATTCAATATGCACAAGACGTATTTAACCACATAGATTCAAATTTTCTGAATTCCCTTTAGAATAAGTTCAGAGACGCAAATCATATTTAGTAGAAATAGTCGAACCTCAAAATAAAATGACATTAACTTTCAGAGACAACAGAAATTTATGGAATTGCCGAAATCAAATAATTTCATGATTTAAAATTTTATCAAACGACCAGATAGGAAACGATCAAAAAGATTCAACAACGCTCATTTCAAACAAAAATTTTCATAATATAATGCCTAGGCTTACTACGTTTTATTTTCAGTTGGTTTAAAATAAAGCCAACTTGTGGTGTGTCTTCTAAATTTTTCACAAATCATTGCGTAAAATACAGAGAGCTGATGAAATAATTATATCTGCTTCTGGATAAACATGTCGAATATTAAAACTGAAGTAGTGTACCATAATTGCATATACAGGGTGTCTCAGCATCAGGGTTACAAACTTCTAGGAGTGAGAGTACTCGTTAAGATGAATGATATTTGTCATAGAACCTAAGGTCGCAAACCACCCACAGCGCCAGTTCTAAAACCGTCCAGCATGTAAAAATATTCATTTAAAAACAGTGCGTGAAGAACGTCAGATATTACTCAGATCAGTTGATCGAGTACATAGCCGATCAGGATATCGCATGTTGCGCTTCTCATTCACTGGTTGTAAATATTTGTGCATGCTGGACGGTTTTAGAACTGGCGCTGTGGGTGGTTTGCGACTTTAGATTCTATGACATATTATCGTTCACCTTGATGAGTACTATGACCCCTTGAAGTTTGTAACCCTGGTGCTGAGATACCCTATATATTCACCTATATGGTAACCATATTTCAGGAGACAATAAGAATAAGGTAAAAATTCGTTTTTTTTGAAGCAGTTAAACACCAGCCTGCCAATTAAACAACCTCAATATCGAGAATTTAGCAGCCGATTTTAGTAACAGCCACGTATCTTGCATGTCAAATGAAAAACATGAAAACCATATTTTGAATAATATAAATTTATACTAAAAAAGTAAAGTGTTCATCTAGAATTTAGAATTTGGACAAAAACTAGTTCAAAATTTTGACTGATATGTAGACCTCGTTGGAATGTTGTTTGGTTTTTATATGCATTATTCAAAATTATAAGTTTTGTTATGCTTTACTGTCATTGTAAAAATCACGGAAGGGGGGAAGGATATAACCCTGCATTATAATATACATTTTAAGCTTCATTTATAAAATCAAATAACAACCAAATATATATATATATATATATATATAAGGGATTCAATTATATAGAAAATTGTGCATCTACATGTTGTAGCGAGCTCTGCCCCACGTCTGGTAAAGAACTCGTTACTTGGTTATAGGTGAGAGAGAGAGCGAAACTTTTAATCATACTTACAAAAAGAAGCAGAATGAATAATGTATACGTATATTAGAGCAGACAAATAACTTAATGAACTGATATGAAGTACTACGTCGCCGTGACCTAGGTCGTGGTATTTAAAATGGAGGAGATAATTCCCCCGCGCGTTAATACCGATAATATTTCAGTCAAACTTACAGTACCAGCTCGCGATAATACTTTGGCAGTAGCCAAAATGTGGGATTTTAGTTGCATACTCGATACGCGTACTGCAGCAAAAATAGTTAATCTGCGAAGTTCAGCTGACTGGTGATGTCCTTTAAACCGTTCAGAACAAAAACGTGTTCTGGGGGTTGTAGTTCCTCGAATGAAGTTTGAGACGCGAATACAGCTAAGCACGCACAGTAAGAGTTTTCGTATGATTGATATTGACTATCAGCTATTTGATAATATTACTTTACCAAAAGTGCCGAAATGCATTGCTGCCAAAAGATTGTAAGCAGATACTTCTATTAAAAATTCAGCGGTTAGTATAGATCTTAAGCATGCACAAATTTACTTGAGGTATCTTGCCGTACAGGTTAAAGGCTGACGGCTGTGTCCGTAGAGCTAAGTGAAGAGCTTTTGGTTCGTATGTATCATTGTGTCATTGTTTGTCTTTTTGTTTTCTTTTATTGCGCAAGTCCAGCAAAAGTCATGTTGCTCTAAGGCCTTATTTTCTGAGAAATTCGAACCTCATAATGACCAGGGAAACATTAGCTCTGCAGCACCAAAATATCAGAGCCATCTGTAATCGTATTATTTGTTATTGTTTGTGTGTGTTTTTCGTTTATGTTTTCGTTAATAAATGTGTATTGTTAGTATCTGCTCAATATCCTTCTTGTTTACTTTCCGTTTTACAACCGGAATGTGGTGGTTGTCCGAATCGGATGTATTAAATATTGTTCGTAAGTTTTACAACACAAGGACAGTAAGAGTCATGCTGCGTCGGGAGCTACACTTTTCCAAGGAATCTGATCATCTTAAAGCCAAGGAACCAAACCCCTTAATATGATGAGCAATTGGTCGATATGTATTGTTTATTTTAGCACAGATAGGAGTCGAATCTGTAATAACCGCACTCTCGGAGAGCACGTCACCACTACACAAAACCGTAGCTAGGATTTAGTTTCGGGGGAGGGATATAAAAATTTTACACCATATATATCGATACAATCATAGCATGCAAGGCCGTAGCCAAGTCCCATTAAAAATTTAGTTTCTGTAGGGGGGAAGACTGCCTCCTAAGATCCCCCTTGTGGTTACGTGCAGGCCATTGCACGTATTAAATATATGCATACAGATACCATTTCAGGAAAGGATAACGGCGTTTCAATGAATTAAAGTTAATGTCTTTAATACTTCTGCATTGACAGATACTTAAAAATGAAAATTAATTATGACACTCATACATTATTCACAGTGTTAAGAATGTGTCAATGAGGACAAACATATTACCTACCTACCTTCCATAATACGCGTATAGTATGGGAGCTAAGAGCTGTCGATTGCACATCTGTCGGAGGTTCGCTAGGCACTTTAAAAACGAAAACATAGAGTATACTATACTTTACAGTGTAATATACTATACAGTGTAACGCTGAGGAGATGACCTCTAACGAAATCGTCAATCAAAGCAGATAGATTTTTTAGCCGGGAAGTTGGGGAGGCTAGGAGATGGATGACTGTTGTTTTGGTGATTATTTGCCAGATACAAGAGCAATGGCAAGTTCGGCCAAACTCCAGAATTATCCCTGTCGCCAAAGGCGCGCTAACTTCCTCCTCGGGTAATCCTTCTCGTATGACATCATCGTGGGTTGATGTTTCGCGAGTATGGGATTTTTGTAAATTTGTTTAAAAAAACTCACGAATGGTGTTGAAGTTTGCTAAAGTCGGAATATGACCGTTGGAGATTCATTCTGTTGGGGGTCCTGTTCCATATTTAATCGACGTTACGATTGCTTCATGAAGGAGTGGTTTTTTTTTGCTGCTACTGCAAGCTTTAGAATTGCAGGAGAACGCCTCTCCGTGCTGTACTGATGGTAGAGGGGTGTGTAGGGAAATCCCTTTCCCCATTAGGCTTTCACTGACTCAAGAAAAATACTGATTCACAAAATATCCCCTTGCGTACGAAATAATGATGGCCAACGCCCATTGTCTATTCTGGCACCGTTTTAAGATACAAGCTAGGTTTTGTGTAAGCTGCGATTCACGAGCACGCGCAGTGGTTAGAATTTTCGGACTCGTTTTAAGAGTATACAATGAGCCTTGGAGACGAAAGACGCTTGGCGACCGGCAGAATTCTAGAGTTTTACCGCAAGTTTGGTACAAACTTGACAAACAAAGGTCACTATATTGCTACACGTAACCTATTTTGATTAATCAACTCTTCCAAGTTTAGTGTAACAACTTCTGGGAATCAGCTTCTCAGCGTTAGACAGTAATTATGCAGTAATGAACATAGGCGTACGCAGAAAGTTCATAAGTGGTAGTCATAGGCTAAATGGGGGGTCACAGAATTATAACTTATTTATCCCTATATTAAAAATACAAACCAATGGCAATGCGCTGTTACAACCCCCATTAACTCCCTCCCTGCTTACGCCAATGACAATTGAATTAAAATTAAATTAGTATGTGATGCAAAAATAAACTTGAAACATATGTGAAACTTTAATTTTATGGTTCAAGGACAGAAAGGAAATTATATTGAATAATAATGTATTTCCTCCTATTGCAGATTATTTAAAAGGGCACGTTAATATTAATGGACGTTATGGATAAGAATTCTAATAGAATGAAGCGTTTCATTGTCAAATACATTTTTAAGAAAATTTGTTGTGTAACGGTAAAAAATAATTTTAGTTCATTTAATTTGACACCCGGGAGGAAATTCAGCTTTTCCTTTATTTATTTTATCAATGTGAACAAAGAATCCATTATGAATATTTACATGTTATAATTAATTTAAAACTTTTGTATTAATCATTTTATAAGTAAAGGAAAAATATTTTCATTTTATGAAATTAGATTGCTGTTCTGAAACTAATTAAAATAGAAATGAAATTATAACAGCATATTTAAATCATCTTATATATATGATTATTTTGAGATCTTAAATTCTCAACGTCTTTAATTTTAAATGTTCATGAAGGACTTCTTCAAATTTTATAAATGAGACGAATGTATCTTTCAGATTTTAAAAATAATTACGATTGGTTTTTGGAAATAAAAAATAAAGTATGAGAGCTGAATTAAAAACAAATGAACGTCGGACACTTTATATGGGATCTATATTACTTTGTGAAGTCATCAACGTCATCATTTTGTCATAACATCATTTGATCACGTAATAAACGTGATATCAGATTGTGACGACTATCTTGTGACGTAATAAACGTGATATCAGATTGTGACGACTGTTTTGTGACGTCATCAATGTGATCACTTTGTCACGACATTGTTTTGTGATGAAATTAACGTGGTATCACCTTGTTACAAATACATCTTGTGACGTCATAAATTTGATATCAATTTATGTCATTACCTTGTGACGTCATCCGCGTGAGTGGGGAAAACGTTACGAAAAACATGACATGACGAACATTTCCGTTTCAGACTCAATATAAAGTTTTCAACGTTAATGTGATAGAAATAAAATACAGGGTACCAGGGAGGAAATTACATAAAAAGGTTAAACACTGGTAAAATAGCAATGAAAAAGAAGGGTGATTTTTTCATTGCTATATTACTAATGTTTAACCTTTTGTATGTAAACGTTAATGTGGTTAATTATTGTTATATGGTTAATGGAACAAGCAGTTACTTTACATTCACATATTAATCATTCAATTTTAAAATTGTTTGGCATTCCTCCGAACGTAGATTTGCAAACACTATGTCAAATAATGTGAGCACACTTGTCAGGGATTAATATTTTTAATGTAAGGAAAACAGATTACAGACATCAGAATAAAATCTGATTGTACCAACCTTCTTCTTCTGTCGTAACAATTATAATGTCGCTAATAGGACTTCTACCAAGGGCATTTTCTGCCTGAAGTTGGAAATGGTACGTTGTCATGGGCAACAATCCTGTTATTAAAATGCTAGTGTTTGTACCAGGGATTTCCCGATTTTGAACATCGCCTGACCAAGTTGCTGTGAAGAAAACAACCACACAACAAAACCATTAAATTATTTAATCGTTTTGGTTGCAAATAACAAATTTACAATTGAAAAAATATTGTCCACACATCCATTTTATTTTAAACCGGGTAACGATTTTCACTTGAGAATAATTAAACGACATAAAAGTATATTGATTTTAAATAAAACTGTGAATATAGAATATATATATATAAAAAAAAAGTTTTACTCGCCCAGTCTTGGCGGAAACAGGCTGTGGGACGGGCAGAGAGCCATGTTCTCAAGCCTCTCACATCACTTCTTAATGTGCCATGTCTAGAAACTTCCTGACAATGTGACACGTGTTTAGGATTGTGGCTTTTTGTATTTCAATGTAGGTGTTTGGGTCAATGTTGAGTATCTCCAAATTCGTCGCAAGCGTTTTTGGTACTATCCCTGTTGCTGAGATGACTAACGGGATGATGAGGATCTTTTCCATACCCCATATATCTCGTACTTCATGTCTGAGATCTTGGTACTTGGTGATTTTCGTTGTGTAGGTTGTCTGTATGTTATTGGTGTTGGGTACTGCTATGTCGATTAAGTACGTGGTCTTATTCGATTTATCGACGAGGGTTATGTCAGGACGGTTATGTGGGACTGTCTTGTCTGTTATGATTGCTCTATCCCAGTAAAGCTTGTGTGTTTCGTTCTCATGCACGGTCTCTGGCTCATATTTGTAGTACGGGCATTTTTCTGTCAGAAAGCCAGCATTCGCTGCCAATTTCTGGTGGACTATTTTCGCTACTTGATCGTGTCTATGTTTGTAGTCTGACTGCGCAAGGATCTTGCATCCTGCCATCACGTGTTGGATTGTCTCCGATGCCGCATGACAGTGTCTGCATTTGTCGCTTTCTATGTCTTTTCTCTGGATGAATTTCTGATTGTTCCTTGTTGCGATCACTTGGTCTTGGATGGCTGGAGAGTGCCTTTGGCCAGCCAAGAATTTGATGCCTTTTTGTCAACGTGTGGTTGTTGCAGGTCATTGTAGTGCCTGCCATGTAATGGTTTTCCGGCCCAAGTTCTTAGTTTCTGTTCATTGGCTGTTTCGAGGACACGCTCTTCGGTACTACACAGGTTTAGTGGCGTGTAATTTGCATCTGCTTGTATTATGGCTTGGATGAGTGGCGATCGGGGACTCTTCAACTGGAAGTATTGCCTCATGCTCTGGATCTGCTTGTCATGTAAGTCTTTGAGGTCCGCTTGTCCGCGTCCTCCTTCTTCCCGGGGTAGTGTTTGCCGTTCAATTGCCGTTGCAGGGTGTAGTTGTCCGGCTCTTCTCTGGATGGTTCTCATTTTCCGCTGGAGTTGTTCTAGTTCAGTGTTGGACCATTTGATGATCCCGAAGGAGTAGGTGAGCACTGGTACCGCATATGCGTTAATTGCTTGCGTGGTGTTCTTCCCGCTCAGTTTCGTCTTCACAATGCTTCTAAGTCTTTCTTGGAATGCTTGCGTGAGCTGGACTTTGACTTTCTTGTGCTCCTGCTGCCGTTTTTGCATTATCCCTAGGTATTTGTAGGTTTCGCCCTCGTCCAAGGTCTTCAGTAGTCTCCCGTCTTCGAGTTCGATGCCTGGTAAATCTTCTTTGCTATTCTTCTGTATTTTGCACTTATCGAGGCCGAATTCCATTCCTATGTCCTTGGAGAATGTCTCTGTTATACTGATGAGTTGTCGGAGTTGGGTGATTGTTGGCGCGTATAGCTTGATGTCATCTACGTACATGAGGTGGGAGACTTTATGTAGGTTTCTCTTGTCTTTCTTCAGCATGTATCCGTATTTACTTGTGTTCAGCATCCTTGACAAGGGGTTTAACGCCAAGCAGAACCACTGGGGGCTTAGTGCGTCTCCCTGAAAGATTCCGCGCCGGATGGGGATCTCGGCCGTTTCTATTTTACTGTCTGGCGTGTTTAGCTGTAACCGGGTTCTCCATTGTTTCATGCTGCTCTGTAGGAATCGGATGATTGAGGGATGCACTTTGTATATGCTGAGTATTTCAAGGAGCCACGAGTGCGGAACAGAGTCGAAAGCCTTCTTGTAGTCTATGTATGCGGTGTTGAGTTTTCGCTTTTGTTTTCTTGCTTGTTCCAGGATAACTGAGTCGATGGTAAGCTGCTCTTTACATCCCAGAGTCCCTTTCTGGCATCCCTTTTGTTCTTCCGCCATTAAGTTGTTGCTTTCGCTGTGCCGGCTTATTTTTTCAGAGATGCACCCCGTGAGTATCTTGTACAGGGTGTTAAGGCACGTAATGGGTCGGTATTTCGCTGGGTTACTGGTATCCTGGTCCTTCGGTAGGAGGTAAGTTATTCCCTTGCAGAGGAATTCAGGCATTTTGCTGGGGTCTTCAATTATCGCCGTAAGTTCCTTGGCTAATGGGCCATGGGCGCTGGTAAATTTCTTGTACCAGAAGTTGTGTATGCCGTCAATACCGGGTGCTTTCCAGTTGTGCGTACGTTGGATTACCTGCTGGAGTTCCTCTATCGTGATGCCCGTGTACTCCATCTCCTCTATTCCTCTCGTAGCCTCCATTTCTTGCTGAATCCAGGGGGCGCTTTTGTGCTGTACTTCATTGGACCATAGTGTCTTCCAGAAGGTCTCTATTTCTGCTGGCTTTGGGGCTTCGTACTTGTCTTTGTTCGCTGGGGTCTCTCGAAGCTTCCTGTAGAAGGCCTTCTGGTTTGTTTGGAATTGCATGTTCTGTTGTTTTCTGTTGGTATAGTCTTTGTATCTTCGGAGTCTTCTGGCGTATACACCCAGTTTTTGTTTGAGGGTATCCAGATATTCGCTGATGTGTTTATTGGGTTCTTCGTGTCTTGTATGAATCCTATTTCCCTTGAATGCCACATTTACTGTCTTCACTAATATTTTTTCGTGTGTTTCCCTGCGTTATTCGCCCTATGCTGCTGCGGAGCTCTTCTATTCTTTTTTGCAGTCTCACTTGCCATGGTGGTTGGGTTTTGCTTCCTCTGTTACTTCGGCCTTCGTTCCTTACTTCGCACCCATTGGCGCGTGATGCCGCTACTGCTGCACAGTATATGGCGGTGTGTATTTCCTGTAGGGAGTTGTGGTTCTGTAGGTGTAGTGGCAAGGTATGTTCATTGAGGATCTTGGTTGCTTTGCACAGTTTCCAAGATGCCGGTTGACGTGGTATTCTTGGCCTTGTTGCGGCATCCGAGCCTTCATATTCCGCCAGGGCACATTGGAACCCTTCTTCCATTTTCTCCACGTCCCTCCTCTCTTCTTCTTCTATACTTGGTTGGAGCGGTTCTCTTGGGCTACTAACTGGTGGTTCTGGGTTGGCGGCACTGGTTGGCGTGTTTACTAGGTCATTGGCGACTTCATCTCTTAACCTTTGTAGTATGGGCTCCCCAAAGCGGTTTCCGGTTACTATATTCCTGCGCTGAACGGTTATCCTTTCTATACTGATGTCCAGGTGTGGGTACTGTTGTGCGAATTTGGCGTGAAGTGTGGGTCTGTAGTTTGTCATGTCTGTTTCTAGCTTTGTAATCGTATAGTAAGTGCGCATGATGTAGGTGTTCATATCTATTGTCCATGACATGCGCTGGCGTGGTCTTTTAGCCGTGGTGGTTGCACCTATACTAGGCTGCAAAGCACTTTGGGCTGTGTTGATGGTAGTAGCCATGTGGACGGCGGCGACTCTACAACCATCGGCGCCTCCAAGGAGAGACTGTTGCATATTTTTCGGACGAGCTCCTCTGCTTAAAACTCGAACGCGGTTCTGATTTAAGAGCGAGACAACCGATGCTCCATTCATATTTTGATTATGGTTCATATCATCAGAGTCTGAGGTAGCTTATTTTACGTCGCCGGGGTAGCGAGTGGTACTCCATTTTGGATGCTGCTGTGGCGTAAGCTGGTTACGTATCAAGTTTTTAATGGTCCAGTGGTATTTTCTTTGGTTTCAAGTATTTTTTCGGATCACTAGATGGCGCTAGAAGTTAATTTTTGCTTTTTTAAAATTTGTTTCTCTTCTGGTTTTTGAGATTTTTGAACTTTTCACATTACACTAGACAGATGACATTGTGCTTTCTACACATACATACACACACGCACACGCACATATATAGCACTATATGCCCAAAAGTATCCAGACAATTTGGATTTTTTATTTTTTTTCGAATTTCCACAAAACTACACGGCCAATATATAGAACGTGCTTGAATGCACACTTTCCAATAAAGTTTCGGTGACTTGTGCATTTAGGAACCACCCACATATTGACAAAATGAAAAATATATTTGATCACCCTGTATCATAAAAAGCTGCAAATTATTTGTAACTTTTAGAAAATATTTTACCAGCTATGATATGTGAATTTTCGTAAAACGAACAGGTATATTCATGAAGGTTGAAACGTTAATTTAAGAGTATCATAATCATAAGTTTCGTGAAATTTGATTGAAAATTTTGACTCAAATTTTGTCATAATTTTTTTGTTTATAACATACACAATTTTCAGTCAAATTTCACAAAACTTACAGAACATTTGTCAACGTACAAGAAAAATATTATACTTACATTAGAAATTAATATATTGAATAAACGATGAGATATGAGCATTTGAAGAAAATCATTTTTTACTGCGCATGCGCGAAAGATATGAATAACTAACTTTCATAATTTTGTAGTCAATAGTATAGGGCAACACAAAAAAAAATAAATACCAGTGACACATCTTGAAAATTCAGAAAGTTATCGACGATATAGCGAGCTGTATTTCTCTACTTCTCTGGTATTAGCTAAATAATAAGGGTTTTTTCCACAAATTGTTGTATTCCAAATTACCAGACATTCCTGTTCTAAAAATGAAATATTCCAGATTTATGCAAATAAGGATCAAAGGTATCCGCACACCTGATTGTTTTGCTTCTCCTTTACAGAAATCAGAAACCTTGCTTGGTGCAGAATGACCATTGTTGTCCTTGCGCCATAAAAATACAACAAACCAACAAGAAGTCAAAAATTAGTATGAAGTGGGACCACCTTTTGTTGCAGTGATGACTGCCACTCTATCGGGGAGGCTATCTACTAGTTTCTGGAATTTTTCAGTGGGAATTGCATGCCATTCTTGCAAAAGAATATTAATCAGCTCTTTCACTGATGTGGGCCATTTTGGCCTAGCTCGTAGTCGACGTTCTAATTCATCCCATAGGTGTTCTATGGGATTTAGGTCTGGGCTCTGAGCAGGCCAGTCCAATTCCTCAACATCCATGTCAGCAAACCAGCTCTATACAGCCCTTTCTGTGTGGATAGGAGCACGATCTTGTGGCAACAAGAATGGACCCACTCCAAACTGTTGCCACAATGTAGACAACATGGAACTGTCTAAAATGTCGAGATAGCCTCCCGTCTTCAGAGTTCCCTTCAAAGGAATTAAAGTGCCAAGCTCGAACCATGAGAAACCACCCCAAACCATTATGCTTCCACAACCAAATTTAACTTGAGACACAATACAGTCAAGTAAAAAGCGTTCACCCGGCATTCTCCACACCTAGACAGACTATCATCTGCCTACCAAATAGTGTACCATGATTCGTCGCTCCATGTTTTTAACGCTTTGCACCATTGTAAGCGACGCTTGGCATTGGTTGCGGTAATGCTTGGTTTATATGCAGCTGCTCGGCCATGAAAACCAAGACTTTGCAGTTCCTGACGAACTGTTTTTGTGCTGACGTTGCATCCAGAGGCTTTTTGAAAATCCGCACGAACTTTTTCCGCCGATTTCATGCGGTTCGCTTTCACAACTCTCTTCAGCACTCTGCGTTCCCTGTCTACTAGACGGAGTGGTCGACCAGGTCGTGGATGCACCGTTGTAGTCCCCGTATGTTCCCACTTTACGATAACATCATTAACGGTGGAACGGGGCACTCGTAACATCACAGAAATCTCACGAACAGATTTTCCACAGCGGTGACAACCAATGACTTCACCACGTTCAAAATCATTTAGTTCGCGCTTTCCTCCCATTTTACTTTTCTAGCTTTGAAATTATAATTGTTAACTCGTCAGACTTCTTTTGTCTTATTTTGTGTTTCTCTTCTCATGTCTGAAAGCTAGAAATTTACGTCTTGAACAGATCCACCACGTAGAGAGATGCCCGGATACTTTTGATCCTTATTTGCATAAATCTGGAATATTTCATTTTCAGAACAGGGGTGTTTGGTAATTTGGAATATGACAATTTGTGGAAAAAACCCTTATCATCTAGCTACTTTCAGAGAATTAGAGAAATACGGCTCACTATATCATCGATAACTTTCTGAATTTTCAAGATATCCCACTGGTATTTTTTTTAAGTTGCCCTATACTATTGACTACAAAATTATGAAAGAAAGTTATTCATATTTTTCGCGCATGCGCAGTAAAAAATTATTTTCTTCAAATGCTCATATCTCATCGTGTATTCAATATATTAATTTCTAATTTAAGTATAATATTTTTCTTGTACGTTGACAAATGTTCTGTAAGTTTTGTGAAATTTGACTGAAAATTGTGGATATTATAAGCAAAAAATATGTGACAAAATTTGGGTTTTCTTAAAGAAACGTTTCTATCTTCATGAATATACATGTTTGGTTTACGAAAATGCACACAGGCATTAAGCATAGCTGGTTAAATATTTTCTGAAAGTTACAAATAATTTTCAGCTTTTTATGATACAGGGTGATCAAATATATTTTTTCACTTTGTCAATATGTGGGTGGTCCCCTAAATGCACAAGTCACCGAAATTTTGTTGTAAAGTGTTTATATATACCTCCAAAGTTAGAGAACAATTGGCCGAGTGGTTTTTTAGAAATTCGAAAAAAAAAACAAAAAATCCAAAGTGTCCGGATACTTTTGGGCATATATTTATTAATAGCCTTTTAATTGATTATATTTAATAAATACGATATATTAAGTGAATATTACAATTTATTATGGTGTGACTGGAGCTCGTCAAGCCGGTATTCATCTACTTGCTTACCGTTCATTCCCCATCTATATTCTACGAATATATTTTAATTGGTAATTTTTCACTTGAATAATAAATTAATACCTGATACCTGGTAATTTGATTGAATTATTTAATGATTCTGAAGACGTATTAATATATGAGATCATACGTTATTTTTCAACAGTAAAATATGAATACTTTGAGCAAATTTCGCACACTACGTTGCATTTTGTCGCCAATATATGACGCCCCGTTTCGAGCGTTACAATTTTTTTTCCTCTAAACCTTCAGCAATATCAAGCAACAACAATTTATGACATCATTGGCAAAGACGTTAAAGAAAGAAAAAATGTTTCTGGGAAACAGTTTCGTAGGGAAGCAAGTAGCCTATCAAGTAGCATTTTTTCTTATGAGGGCTATTTTTTAGACTCCGTTCTGTAAAGCATACGCCCTGTTAGCAAAGACGGAAAAATCTGAAGAACGCCAAGGACATAAGCGTAAGCGTGTTGTGACACCATATGGGCCCCTGCTCCATATTCCCCGCATGCCCAGCTTTACACAGACTGGTACTGAATGCCTCGCTCGCAAAGTACAAACCAGTTAAAGAACGGAAAAACAAAATAGGAAAAAGGTAATGCGATATACAAAATATAAAGAAAAAAAGCGTACCGCTTGCTGCTTTCCAATGCAGGTGGTATTTTGTAAGGGGACTGTTCCCGGAAAAGGGGACACTCCAACTGAGATGGACAGATCTGCTGTTAGCATCCAGGGCAATCACATCTGAAGGTGGATCCGGAACCTCTGAAAAAAAAAGGAATGTGTTCAGAAATATATATATGTATTCAAGACGACACAGAATATAACAACCAGAATAAGCCTATTTGCAGTCCACTTACGTATTCTGAAAACGTAAGATTCGCCAGAAGTTTCGATTTTGGATTTTTTTTTTTGAAGAATAAAAAAAAACGAGATAAAATCGTTTTACGGTGCTCTTCAAAAAAAGTTTCCTGTGCGTCTAAGAAATGCATTCTTCCCTTTGTTGAATGGGAGCCTGAAGTACTGATCTTATGTAGAAAACCTTGAAGTGGTGGGAAGTTTTGTTTGGCCGACAGACGAAATGAGACAATCTTGATAAATTGTTTTATTTTGTGGGAAAAAAGTGTAAATTTAGTCGGTTAATTTTATGGCGAAAAGACAGTAAGACTCATTCTGCGCCAACTAAGGTGAATAAGACAAAGTTTTTCAGCAAATTTTCGTATAATATCTATGTGCATTCGGTTTGCTGGAGTAAGATTAACACGCAGTTTTGAAAAACGTAGGGTACAGTACTAACGCACTCAGGCAACGTGCATTTAATTCCAGTTTGACTGTAAGGGTGAAGAAAATAAAAAACCGGTTATAGCTTAATTGCTCACTGTAATCTAGTGCTCCCTAGGCCAAGGGAGCCATTGCTCACTATAGACCGATGACTCCTTAGGCCGAAATAGGTTTGTATTTCTCGGGAAAATTCAAGTCCATTGGCATACCATAGAGTAATGGGAAAGAATTCGTCTTTCTCTCTATTAAATAGGGTGATTGCCAATGGTATGGTAAAATCAGAACAGTAGCTAGATTGTGGATAGATGGGACTGTGCCGACGAAAATATTTTTATTCAAAATATATTATTGTAGATGTTTTTTAATATTTTATATAGAACAGTACACGACAATTGAAATTGTCGAATTATAGAATTGATATTGCTCGGGTCAGAAACTGGTTGAAAACGGACTCACTATCAGGTGCCACAATTTCAGGATCTTTCCGGCCGTTGAATTTGGTTTATGGGGGAGAATTCGTGGCTACTCGTTCAATCTAGATGACCAGTCTATCTTCGACGTTCTTAACTGCTCTGGGTCCATTAAGTCTGACATCCTACGTGAAACCTGGCCTGAGAGGGGCAGGCCCGGCGCGACTATAAGGCGACTACCTAGGGCTGAGGAATTTGTGGGTCGGCATCACGATAGACTTTTTGTTGCTTAATGCACCACTATACGATAATCGAAATAAACTCAACAACAAATAAATGGAACTAAATGGATTATCGCTTGCCCTGGTAAAGCCGATGGTTACTTTTGATTTTACAGACGAGAAAAAAAAAAAATAATTTCAACGAGAAAGTTTGGAGGGGCTCTTCCTCTAAACACCCATTCTGTGGTTTAGCCCCCGTGACCTCATGGTGTTGAAATCTCTTAGCTAACTAAGTATCGACGAGGTGTCAAGATATATATAGTTCTGCATCGTACATCTCAGCTGCTTATATATTTTCCCTTCCAAATGTTCTTTCTTGGAATCACAATTTCCTCCACAGAGCACATGGCGTGGGTTAAGTCGCAACTCTAAGAGGATTGGGGTGATGGGGGTGAGTAGGAACATTCAAGAAAAAAACCAGAGATGTCACAGTGTGTACAAAT
This sequence comes from Dysdera silvatica, assembly GCA_006491805.2. Classification (NCBI taxonomy): domain Eukaryota; kingdom Metazoa; phylum Arthropoda; class Arachnida; order Araneae; family Dysderidae; genus Dysdera; species Dysdera silvatica. The sequence continues at coordinate 53,906,460 of QLNU02015003.1, forward strand.
TATGGGAGTTAGGCTTTATGGTTTTTACATGCAATCAGTTAGTCCTGGAGACTTGGAAGTCCCACTTCTTTTTTTAAACTTCCGCATCATTATCGAAACAAGAAAGATGTAAAAACATGCCAGTTACCATTTATATTTCACAAGTAAGTAATATTTATTTGAACTCTAAGACTACATAATATTTAAAATTCATTTATAAGCGTATACTCTTAAAATTTAAATAAAAATAATTTATGAAATTGATCACTGAGCTTGCCTTCCTCTGGAAAAAGTGCTAGGAAGTTTCGTTTCACTTTTATAATTTATGACACACGTATTTTAGTGTAATTAAATAAATATCATTATCCATGCGAATATTCTAAGCTATATATTATGAATCTATATTATATCTTATTGGTTTTAAATTTTTGATGTTCGTATATCAAGAATAGCGGCGAATCTAGGCAAAAAAAATTGGGGGGGGTCACGAATTCCTATCTATAGGCAGAATAATAAAATCTGGTTATATTTGTGGGGGTTATGACCCCATCTCTATCGTAGAACCGCCACTGATCGAGAACTATCTTTATTATATAACTAGCCTATTGATGATTTTAATAATTTCTTTTTGTGTTTGGTATACAGTAAAATCTGTGTATAACGATGTTCTATAAACTGTTAAAGATATCGTTATAGACAAAATTTAATAAAATACGCTTTGTAATGGACATTATTTAATTTTTATTAAGACCATGTTCAGGACCAGATTATGGTAATGGCACCCAGCCCCCAAAAAATGTCATTTGACAATTGTATTTAACGTGATAAAATAGTAAATTAATGCAAAAAAACGTTTTTTCTTCAGATTTACAATCCGAAACAAATTCAGAGAAGTCATAGCTGGTATCTAATTATAACTACTATAACCACAGCTTTGAGAATTGGATAATAAAAGAGCAGAGTTTTCAAAAACACAAAATTGTTACACCGATACCACATATTATTCGCAACTTTTGCCAAAACTTTTACAACTTCAGCTCTGCAAGTTCATTCTTGGACATCCGACATTGACGTGAACGTGGGATTAAAAAGCACATTTTTACCTCCATTTTTAAATGGTAATAAGGGTGCGTACGTTTTTCAGATATATATCCAATACGTGCGTCAATGGGCCCCCAAATGCAAGTTGAGCCTGGGCCCCCAATATTCACAGTCGGCCACTGACCATGTTGACCAAAGGGGAACTTCTTAATAAAGGAGAAATAATTCAATATAGGTAAAGTTTTGACACTCCTCTTTTTGTATGGTTGTAAGAGGCATAATTTAATTTTCTTTTCTCTACTTATAAACACATATTTTGGTATGAACCATGCAAAAAAAAGGAACGTTAAAATCACTGACATACGCAGGATGTTCTTAAAGGGGTGGGTTACAAGATTGTTTGTTTTTTGGTTTTACGGCTCAAAGACTACAATGGTCATGCTGCGCCGGGACCTACTGTTTTCCGAGGAATCCGAACCTCTTAAGGCCTAGGGAACCAAACCCCGGACTACAGTGAGCAGTGCGATCTTTATGAGATCTCTGAGTAAGCGTTCTTTGCACTGCTGGGAGTCGAACCCGGATTAGCGGCGCACTAGGAGAACGCGTTACCACACTGCGCCACCGCAGGGCCAGGGTTACAAGACAAACTATATATATATACAAAATTGTAGCATACATCTCAATGCGGTTATGACTCCATCACTCCTCCCTTGTAGTTGCTAAATCTTAATTACACTGAATAATGCCATCTTAAACAATTTATTAAATACTATTACAGATTAGTATATATGAATATAAATCTCAAAATGTAATTGGTTCGAAAATATGATAGAGTATACGTATTCTAACTGCAATTGGAAGAGTCGAAGTATTACGTAAGCATCTTTGTGGGGAGGGCGTTGCTGTTCTTATTTTCCTATGTTAGCAAATGCTAATTTTTGCTTACGAGGGGTGGCGAGGGATATAAAATGGCCAAAATATTGAGTACGTATTACTTGAACACTCCCATTCTATTAATCAAAAATGCATATGCATGATGATAAAAATAAAATTGGGAATTATATTTTTAATTGAAAACTAAAAAATGCATAATACATAGAAACTGAATATGTGGCGTATAATTAATTTATGTGGACGTAAACCAGAATGTTTTATCATTCAATACGTATTTAGAAAAGTTACGTTAGAAAAAATAATAACTTAAGAAAATTGTATTAAATGAAAGAAAAGCAGTAATCAGGTATTTGGTTTATGTGGAGAGTACTCTCTGGAGAGTCGTTGCAGGACACATATTTTTTTTAAACATCTAGCAAATTCAGATACACATCTCAGACATTCAGTAGATTCAGAATGAAATGCTGTAATATTTCAACGATTCTATCGTACACTACGTTTCTCTTTTTCGTTCTCTCTCTTTCATCGTTTTCTTTCAGTTCCGCTATCGTATCTTCATTGGTGGTATAACTAAAAACTAACTAGGGATAGGATTTTGATGATTTTGCATTTTTTTAGCATTGCCAAAACATTGTCTAAGTACATACAGGGTGGTTATAATTAAACTTGGCCTATTTAGAGCATCCTGAAGCTTGAACCGTTTAGTAGATTTGCACCAAAATTGATACAACTGCTCAAAGGATGCGGAAAAGGAATCTGCAAAAATATTTACTTCAAAAACGTTCGCTATGGGGCGCTTTTTAGCGCAATACTGCAAAAGCGAGCTCTGAAATGACCAACACGCAAGACAAATCACATTTTTAATGTTTAGTAACACTTATTGCATCGAAACATTTCAAATGAACGTTGTGCGAGCAATAACAGCACACCGGCATTGCAGGCGTACTGTGGAAAAAAATGATTTTCACACGCAGATAGAGCGTAAAGAAATTCTGCAAGTAGCTATTTATCGTGTCCAGAATGATATAATGGAGGTTGCTCAATGTGGCCTCTGTCGTTTACTCGTAAAAGTTTATAGTCCTGTCAAATGTTCTGCAACGGCCCTTCGTTGAATTCCGTCTATGAATACGTCTCATTATGAAAGATAACTGATTATATAATATTTGTCTTTTAACATTGGAACTTACTTGAAACTCTACTCAACGCTGAACATCTTTTCCTCTACAGTAGTGGACAAAATTGTGGAAACCCTTTGAAAAAAGATTATTTTAGAGGTTTGATGGCTAATAACACCACTTTTTTTTGTACCAATACTATAAAATTATATATCATTGGAAAGGTAATTTAATCAAGATTGTAATGCAATAACATTTATGAATCGTATTTTAATAGAACAGCATTCATAAAGAAGAAAGGTGATATACATAGAAAAAATGAGATATACAAAAATGTTCACCATACCAGTTAATACTTAGTTGGGTAACCTTTAGCCTTAATTACGGCCTTACAACGCTTTCCCATGGAGTGAACCAAGTTCTTTAGTTCTGCAGCTGTTATAATATGAAACCAAGATTGAATTATTGCTTCTGTTAATTGTGTTTTATTGCTGGGTTGCTTCCGACTAACAAGCTTCTTTAGCCGGCTCCATAGATTTTCGATGGGGTTAAGGTCTGGGCTATTTCCAGGCCATTCCAGCAGTTGAATATGATGATCTTGAAACCATTTTTTGCACACACGAGCAACATGACATGGAGCTGAATCCTGTTGAAATATAAATGCTTCATTATCTTGGAAAAGATCACATGCAGAAGGCTGCAGCTTGGGCTCAAGTATTTCATTTATGTATCTTTGGGCATTTATATTCCCATTGATCACGCAAATTCTGCCCACACCTCTTGATGTTATACAACCCCAAATCATAACACTAACTGGGTGTTTCACGGTAGGTGTAATGCACTCAGGATGGAAATCTTCTCCAATTCTTCTCCATACGTATTTTACGCCATCACTACCAAACAGTGAGATTTTGGTCTCATCACTCCAAATTACACTGTCCCATTGTTCCGTTGTCCAGTTAACATGGGTTTTAGCCCAGTTTAATCTTTTCAACCTCTGTTTGACAGACAAAAATGGCTTTTTTCGTGGAATTCTTGCATTTAGACCACATTCATGCAGTCTGCGCCGAACAGTCCTTGCACTTAACTTCACATTGCATTGCGCCATTTCACCTTGTATACACAGAGATGATTTTTTCCTGTCACCTAGGCACTGTCTTTTAATTCTTCTATCATCACTTGCTGTTGTGCACCTTTTTCTGCCTTTACCAGTCTGGTTTTGTAATGACTGAGTCTCCTTATACTTCTTCAAAAATTTAGAAATGCCACCTTTAGTTAAGTTTCCCCCAATATTTCTTCTAATTTCTTCATAACTGTAGCCTTGTTCACTTAATATTACTATTTTACATCGCTTCCTAGGTGACCAGTCAACTCTTTGCGCCATTTCTTTAATTTTATTACGTTTTACAAGCACACTAAATCAAAGAGCACAAAAAAAAAACAACCAACTTGATAGCAATTACAGAACACACTGATAAATGTCCTGTAACCTGTTGGCTCATTGCCAAAACAAGAGAAAACATGATTGGCTCATTGCCAAAACAAGATGACACCTGATTGGCTCTGTAAACACTCATGCTCATTGGCCACATTCAAATGAAGGAAAGCTACTTCATATAAATGTAAGCAAGCTGTGCTTCTTTTTTCTGGTTATTTGGCTATAACTTTTGATAGAATACAGATAATTGAACAAATGTTATTGCATTACAATCTTTATTAAATTACCTTTCTAATGATATATAATTTTATAGTATTGGTACAAAAAAAAGTGGTGTTATTAGCCATCAAACCTCTAAAATAAACTTTTTTCAAAAGGTTTCCACAATTTTGTCCACTACTGTATAAAGAAATTATCACAATATATAAAAAAAAGAATGTTCTTCAATATCTGCGCGGATACGAAAGCAGAGACACAAAATTTTCAAACACCATCTGAAGTCACAAATTGGCAATTTGGGCTCGGTAGTTTTTTTTTATCCACAAAATGCTTGATTTTGTTTTTCCTGAAACTTTTATCCATAAAACATATTCCGAATAGTGCGCCATAAATAATCAACGATATTTGCGTTTTTTCCCTAAAGAAAAATTGTGACACCTGCTGGATAGAAACTCTCTTTTTCCTCCTTAAGCTATTCTGTATTTTGGATCCAAGTTTTATACTACTTTCAAAATATAATCTCTTATACAATAGTATAATTTCATATATGTAACTCTTAATAGTACAACTAACTTATTAATTAATATTTGTTTTACAAACATTTTAACATTTTTTGAATCAAAATTTCAGATAAGATATGTTGACTCTCAGATACACTTCTGTCTTGAATCTTGATAAACATAATTTCGTAAGCTTTATCCAGACGTGTGCCACAATTTTCTCAAATGAGGCCCATGAAAAATCCCAAATAACAATAATACTTCTTGCTCATTAATTCGTAAAAACGACGCTCAGTCTGTTCTTAAGTTATTACAATGGTTTTCACGTCCTTCTGCCAAAGATATACAACAACTGAACTCTTTAAAATAAGCATAATTCAGAAATATGAAAATTTACCCTCTCTCTTGTCAACATCACCGCATTCTGGAGGAGAATCCCGTAACAAGCTTCGGCTTTATATTCTCTTCCATTTCTAACCTCAAAACTTAAAATAATTTAATATAGATCTTCTCTTACATTTCTATAATTTTTATACTGCTCAAGCTATGTTGAATAAAATTTATTATTATTGTTATTTGCAAGTGCCAACTAATAAGCAATTTCTGATATTGTTTGTAGTCGATCCGTAATAATAAATTTTTGAGCACACTAAAATGTATTTGGTGAGTTCATCCTAGAGATAATCATTTAAAATCTGCCGATGGTTTGAGTACCCCATTTTAACATCTACATTCGTATCTGTGTTTTGTTGATTCTTATCTTTTTACATTTTATACCTTAGAAAAGTCATTTTATCTATAGAGAACGTGTCTCCCTTAAGAGACATCCTGTCGTTTTCAATTTCGGCATAAGGTCTGTCGAACATTTCAATGGGTATTTCTCCCTTGTTAGTTTTTTCTTGTAGTTCGTCGGCATGTCTGGAAAAGAACAACACGCATTACAACTCTTGTGGTTTAAGTTGATACACCGTATCAAACTGACGCAAGTGAATCGAATCAACTTGACCCAAACGACGTCATTATACTAACCTCACAACTATAATAAACTGGTTACAGTTACAACTATTTCTTTCAACAAAAGTTCTTACCTGTTAACTAAGTAACACCATGATAACTTTATTTGAAAAACAGTGCAGCTGTGAATTCCTCTGTGACACTCAAACAAGAACCTAAAAATTTACTTTTGGTAGGTAAAAACTAATTTTTAATTACAAGACTGAAACAATCACAGCCACTTCCTCCCGCACAATCCTACCGAGTAGTGGATCCTCGCTTCTTCCCCACTTCACTCCGCTCCTTTGCGCCTGCGCGTTGAGATAATGTTACTACTGTATCAACTTAACCCTGTAGCAACTAGACCCGGTCTCCCCTAATAGAAATTAATTGCTTGTTCAAAACGTAACCATAAAAAAGTAAGATAACAGCGCCAAATCAACAGTTTCGCCAAGCTTCTGGCCAAGCTATTGTACTGAAAACCTTCTAAAATTTCATCGAACAAAATAATTATGGCCTTTAAAAATTAAAAATAACTTTAAGTTCTGAGATTGTGTACTGGTCGAATTAAATTTATTTGTTTCCACAAATAGTCACTAATAGCTTTCCTTATTTTGCCAAAAATTTTACAGAAATAACGATAAAAGTTTATAAATAGAAAAATTTTACATTTAACAACTCCGCAAACGTTCGACTTAGAAATAGGAAATTTCCTTCATTTGCCTAATTACGGATACAGAGCATTATTTTTCTGATAGAAAATTTTGTCGTAGAGGGCCATATAAAAAATTAAGTTTGGTCTTTTTGTAAGTACCCAACCTTTTGTAAAATAAGCAAAGTATTCAACGATCTTGCATAAATTAAATACAGTCGAACCTCGTTAAAACCGACACGCTTAAGACGAATTATTTTTTAATGCGGACAGTTTTCTAAAATCCCGTCATATTGTATAAGCATCCCCTCGTTATTTTTTCCTTTAATACCAAAATGGTTAAGTCGAAATACCGTTCGACATGAACTGATATTCAATGGCCCTTGAAAAATTTCGCTCCTCTTAAGACGAACAAAACGCGGTTAATTAGATCAAAGCTTCCCATTGATAATTTCGACAGACTGTACTGTTATTTCGCGAAAAGGCCGATGGAACATTTAGAAATAACGGGAGGTGACGTCACAAACGGGTTAGTTCATTACAGCAGAGGAGGACTACGATTTCAGAATTGGCTTTTTGGTGAACGTTTGTCGGCGCCAAAATCAAGTTCTGAAATTGGAGTCCTCCTCCTCTGCTGTAATGGGATAGGCCGTTTGTAACGTCACCTCCCGTTATTTCTAACTATTCCATCGGACTTCTTTTCGTGAACGAACAGTAGTTACCAAACTAAACAAGCGGAGTGGCGAGCGACTTCCATATACAATTGCATAACAAACATGTTGACTTTTACGTGAGGATAAGATATGAAAAATTATTTTCTGTTGTCGTAAGTGCTATTCGTGAAGTCCACCTTGAGGTGATCCAGTTCAGTTGAGGACTAAATTCCGATTATGAGACTCTCGAAAACAGGTCTTTTATGAGATCTATTTTCCTCTGTTCATCTGCTCGATCCCTTGAACGATAAAGTGTAAAAATGAATCGGAAAGCGAAGTCGTTGTGCTTAGAAAGGAAGACAGAAATTCTAAATAATTTGTTGATTATGCGAAGTTGAATAATACAGAAATTTTCTTAAAATGCTGGATTGCAAAGAATACTTTACCGATGATTTTTAAAAATCAAGAAAAAATTGAAGCTGTTTGTGCTGTTAAGGAAGGATTTAGGTTATATGACTCACGATGGGGGCCAAAATTTGGCGCGCCAGCCGGATAGGTATTTATTTTCAATTATCAATTTGATTAATTGAAACATTTAAGAATAAGCGCTTAGATGGTCAAATTGCATTTGGCTTTATCTGCACTTCGGGGCAATTAGGCCATTTTGTCGCCTTTCCTTTGGCTTGGTCCCTAGTGTAGGTCGCACCGCTTATAATCCGTTACTGTGTGCATTTAATTAGTTTGAGCCTGCTCCAAAAAGAATGAAAATTGACAAAAGTGAAGTTGAAATAGTGCTGCTGGGGTGAGTGAAGCAAAGAAATCCGAAAATAAAATCTTTCACTTACGGGGGCAAATGTACAAGGAAGGGCTCGCTCTTTCACTGATGCTTTGAATGTGAGTGATTTTAATTATTTTCTAAACCATAATACGTTCATATAGTAAAACAAGAATTTTGTGAATGCATTTACTACACATATTATTTACGTTAAAGGTACGTATTTACTATTGTTTTTATTACAAAAGATGTATGCTGTAGTAAAATACCAGTAATGACAAAATGCAATAAAGTGCAGTAATAAAATAATATTAATAAAATATAATTAAATGCAATAAAATATTTCTTAAAAAATATAACTTGCAGCAACAAAATATAATTAAATACGATAAAAATAATTCTTTCAAAATATAATTTGCAATAATGAAATATAATAAAATGAAATAATAAAATATAATAAAATGAAATAATAAAATATAATAAAATGAAATAATAAAATATAATAAAATGAAATAATAAAATATAATAAAATGAAATAATAAAATATAATAAAATGAAATAATAAAATATAATAAAATGCAATAATAAAATAGCACTTATAAAACATTTATTACAAATGCTAGGCCTTTGACTATTTAGTCATTAACCTTGTAAAACAAAAGCAGAATCTGTAGTAGAATGCACCACGTTGAGTCCTATTATATCACAGCCTAATACAAATAAAACCAATAAACATTTATAAAATACAATAAAATGCAATAATAAATTAATACTATTTTATATATAATATCAAAATGTGCATAAATTAACCGGATTTCGGATGAATATTTTAATTACATGATCTCCCCACCTTTTATGGGCACTACAAATTACTCTTAATAAGAACAGATTTTCTGTTCCCTCTAGTGTTTATATTAATAAGGTTCTATTGTATATGTATCTTCTGAAGTTTATTTCGACGACTTGCGGTTAAAAAGCTAAATGCGGCAATAGTTATTTTAAAGGGCTCTATAAGGATTTTTTTCTTTTCAGTATTTAATGCCAACTGAAATGAGTCAATTTTGACAGTCTTCGTAATAGTAACGAATTCACAAAATGCGTAATTTTGGAAATAAGCTTTTAATTTCGAATTACCACTAGATCATCATATAATGAAATTAAAAACTGTAGTATTCTTCTTCCTTTTAAAAAAGCTGTAAAAATCAATTATGGTTTTGAGAACAATAAATTTAAAATGAAATAGGCCAGTTTCCACCCGGTTCCCCTCTTTTTTTCTCTCCCATACTCCTTGATTTGGCTTTCTGTTTATGAGAGCATACCTTTCCCTCGTCGCTCCAAACAAGGAATTAGTTTTGTCAGGCAATAACATTCTTAGGTTAGCTAAATAATCAAGCGACTCAAATTAATAACATCCATAGGCTCATATTTGATTTGTCAGTTTACAATTTATTTAATTTTTTTTATAATAGCAGCACAACGTCAAAATTACAGAAGCATAGAGTTCGAAACAAATAAAAAGATCATTAAACTATTTTTTTAACAACATTAATTCTTATGATAATTCATGATTCTTCTTCTTCTTCTTGATATACAAGTCTCCGAACTAATAACTAATTCGAACTCTTTCTAATTTGAATGTGTTCCTTGAGCTTATTTGATGGAGATGAGTTTTTTAGTGATTTCTTTTTTCTCGTGAAAAACACTTCTATGTGACAAAGTACTTTAGTATAGAGGCTGTCCATATCTTCACCCAAAGATTTAAATAGTTTGGAGTTTGTTCAATTGTCATTGATAAAACTAACGACTTCCATAGATCCATTGAGCAATTCTTTCAATGAGTGTGGTCTACATTTCGCGAGTAGGCTATTGGACAGTGTCTCTTTGTAAACCAAAACTATAATTTTGTTTTTATGGTTTCATGTTAACACATTAATTTAGTTTTTTCCCGCCATTAACAATATTATTTTCACGCACCCAACCTTTCTGCCGCGTACACATTGGCGCCGATGGCATAAAAATATTGGGGGGACAATATGCCAGTAGAAGGCATTTTGTTTGAAATTGAATGGAGATATGGAACCCTAACACCAACATTGGGGGTATGGGTCCCCCATGTCCCCCCACTAATGGTGCCCGTGCGCGTACCCCCAGAGGTAGGAGTACCCAGACTGGAAACCGCTGCACTAAACGAAATATAGCTAAAAAGGAAACGAATTTTAGAATTATATATTCTATACAGTAATTTTATCTATGTAATTTATTTCGAAGATGTATGAGAGCAGATCTATTATATGAAAGGTAATTTCAGAAGGCAGATACAGTGGAATCTGGCAAAATTAACACTTCGATAAATTGACCACTTGGATAATTTGGCCACTTTATATAAGAGCGAACTGGTATGGACCTAGCCATGCTAATATCAAAATTTGTAGTGTATAGTGATCACCTGTTTATGGGGACCATTGCAGTCTAGTCTCAAGGGTGGTCACTTTAGGCAGGTATATTGTCCAGATCTAAATATATAAAATGCACTTACTTAGAAACATAGCTGATTATACAATTCACTGAAAATAATACCTTCCACTAGAACTTGAATATTCGTGTCGTCTTTGCCATAGATGTTGATCGCAGTGCACGAGAATAAAGCCGAATCCCTCCGATCAGGTCGAGAGACAGTCAAATCAGATTGTATGCCAGATGTTGAAGAAAATGTCCTTACGTTGTACCTTTTTTAAACAAAACACATATTTTAGTTCCTGAAACGCATTATTCAGAAACGTATGTCAGTTTCAAAAGTGCAACACTTCGAACATTTTCTTGAAGAAAGCGCAGTTCTTGAAAATGTGCAAGAAGATTTGAAAAAATGGTTGAATCTGAATGATTGTACGCATTTGGTTGGCTTACTTATAACGGTGGTACCTTTGAAGACTTTATTAAACTATTCAGGATAGTTAAGTGTATTTTACTATTTATTTTATTATATTGCTGAACTGACTGAAGAAAAGTAACCGACAGAATTCTTGTAAATTACCAAGTGCACCGACACGACAGTTGCATCATAGCATGTAAATTTCTATATTCGTGGATAGTTTCACATTGAAGGACTGAGCTGTTTAGTGGTGTTTCTCAAGCCTAATACCTGGGATAGCTCATCCCCCACTCCTAAAAAATTGTTTAAAAAATTCAAGTTTGTAATTTATTTTCAAGATATAGAAGCTTATGTGTATTTCAGGTAAAAGGCTTTACTAAAATGACGTCAAATAATTATGAGTATTACCCAATTTAACGCATTAACTATTATGGAAATAAAGTACTTATTGCTGAGGAATAACAGTTAAAGAAATAAAGGTTACACATTGGTAGATCAGTGAATGAGAAAGTGACACCAGCTTTCAGAAGTGCCAGCTGCAGTCCATCTAATGAAGTAAAAATATTCAATTACAACCATTCGCAATTTACGAACTGTCTTTTAGTCAAAGGACATTAATTCACACAAGATTTTTGCGTTTAGCGAAGGCGTCAGTATATCTTAATACCGTTGGAACTGCCCTTTGTCACATCAGTCGCCAGAGCGTGCATTCTGTACGCTTCGCACCTAGTTTAGCATATAGGCGCCGCTGGAGCTATCATATACTAAACTATAATTCCTATAAATTGTAGATTACATAATTGCATACAAGATTGAGTATACAAATTGGCTTATATAAACTATCTTTATTGTTTGCGCCTTTGGCGCATTAAAAAGTAAAATATAAAGAAATATATAGTGTAATATGTAGATATATTAATATGCGCCAACATATCTACATATAAGGATATGCACAGATAAAATATTATACTATAATACGCGCTCTGTTATACGCAGGGCCGGCCAAAATGTGGGGTGAACCAGGCGTTGGTTCAGAGCAGCAGATTTTTAGGGGTGGGGAAAATGGAATTATAAAAAAAATGAAATCCTTCTGAGCATCAAACAGGCGTTCGGCCTGAGCGAAATAATTCTTAGCACCCTGGTTATATGTTTCAAATTATGATTAAAACTTCAATAAGTTAAACTCTATTTGGCTCTGTCATTTGCGCCTCTTGACCCTATACACCAACAGGGTCTCGGACTGTGTGCTGATGCATTCCCTGCCTTACCAGCTTTTAGTCTTTGTGTGGAGGTCGGCGAACCATCTTTAACATCAGAGCGTATGCGGCTGTCTCTTAACTGTTGTGCGAGGTTTAAATCACTGCCCATTCACCCTGGCTGTCGTTTTTGAGCCTCGTTCCATCTTGCTTTTTACGCCCTTCATGCATCTATTCATTTGGTGTTCGGATGGATGGACTGATCAGAGAGTTGGGTATAGATTGTCGGAGTGTTGCTCCTACACATACTCATTTGTCATCACAATGGGTCATGCCGGCCCTGGACACCCATTAGGGTCTGGTAGGCCATAGCCGGAGCTCTGCACTTAATGCTTATTACCAGCAGTTATTCTCTGAATTTCGGGATCATTTTCAAGACTCCAATTTCATTTTTACAGATGGATCCAAAACAGAAACAAATGTAGGTTCTGCATTTGTCATTAATAACAGTGCCATTGCAGAAAAAATCCCCCCATCATACTCCATTTTCACAGCAGAACTTTATGCCATTTCCATGGCACTTGCGTATATTTCAACTCATAGCTTAACTCATTGTATCATCTGTACCGATTCTCAGAGCTCTTTAAGAGCCCTGGAATCTTTTAAATATTCACCTCATCCTATTTTATCCAAAATCCATTCACAACTGCAGCACCTGCACAATCATTCCAATATTAAATTCTGCTGGATCCCTGCTCACATTGGTATCATAGGGGGTGAAGCTGCCGATGTGGCTGTGCAGGCAGCGAACTCGCCGCTTTCGTTTAGCCAGCTTCTTCCTTTCTCTGACCTGAAGCCAATTATCAAGACCTGTGTGAATCAAAGGTGGCAGGAGTAATGGGATCATCAAACCAATAACAAATTCCATAATATTAAACATACAATTGGTAACTGGCCCTCCTCATACCGTAGGGGTCGGAAGGAGCAGGTTCTCCTTGACCAAATTCGCATTGGACATTCCCGTCTCACACATGCACATCTATTGGGGGGAAGGCCAGCGCCCATTCGCCAGGTGTGCAATGAACCCATAAGTGTTTTACACATTTTAACTCAATGCCCTTATTATGTATGGCCTTGCTAATAAACTTACTTTTAACTCTTCATCACTCTCTGACATTTTAAATGACCATGCTGACTATACATACATCTTTAAATTTTTACAGAGCTGGTTTTTGCAACGGTCAATGATTTTACCATGTTTGGCGCAGTATAGCCCAGATGCTCTTGCGCCATAAAAAAGCCAAACAAACATTAATTAATCTGTCATTTTTTACGAAAAGCAACAAAACACTGTGGGCTTCTAATAGAGACAGCACTAAACAGTTATAATGTCCCTTCTACTCGGATTTGGTCTCATAAAAAACTTTAATAAGGAAATGATAGTATTTGTAGGATAACAATGCAAATAATACGATAATTTAGCTATAATCTCACGATTATATTAGTATAATTACGGTGCGATGACTTCTGATTAGTATTTTTCGGTTTATGGCACAAGGGTTTCAAAATCGAAACGCAGTTCGATAACTAAGCGGTTGTGAATTAAATTTCGAAGGTTGCATACATATCACATATATATTCAATAAATATATTATTCCATATATCAATATATAACGATAATTGCGCTATATGATATCAATAACCTTGTTATTAGAGTAGAATTCACAATGTTAAAACGCAATTACGCAAATACTGATAAATTCGCTCACCATAAATAATGACCCCTTAAAAATAACGAGGTAAAAAGATACAAGACGACTTCCAAACGTGTTCAATAACGATAAGTCGTTATAACTCGATCTGTGAAGTAATATTGTGCAATTAATCCTATTCCTTTAAACATAGAGTCAAAAAATAGTTAATAGTTCTTAAAAAGAAAAGTAAGTTCAACATAAATATGTTCCATGAGACAACAGCAATAGCATAGCAGAACTGTAAATTGAACGGGGTAAGGTCAGTTAGTTGTACGGCGCAAGGACCCAACTATATTTTCACGATGAGTCAACTTGTGTAGGCGTGCACTACGATGTACGTACGCTCGTGGAAGTCAATCAGTGATATCCGAAAGTCGGAAAATATGAGTAATTTTCGACGTCATGCCTCCAAAAACGCTTGTAACTCGAAAGTGTGTGCTACTAAATCGTAGCACACCGTTCGACGAATCACCGATAACCACAATAAACGCTAGATGCAATAAATAACATTAGCAGTCATTAAAATCATACGTAATGGTCAACAGCAACAAGGTAAACAATATGAAGTGCTTGATAACACGACCAAAGGCGGGTAAAGCCATGTCTCGTGAAAAGCGGAAAAATCCAGATTTATTTTCTGTATATAAAGGCAACCAATAGCACAGCCCAAGTCCGAGATACCATAAGCACGTGACAACTCAGGTCACCATATGTGACGAAGTGTGTTAGTGTTCTTTTGTGTCACATTAAAGTTTATTAATGTTTAAAGATCAGAAGGATTTCGGTATTAACACTCCGTCACCATCTGTTTAGATTCTAGAACTGACTGTCTTTCTGCCATCTAACAGTATCTGAATAACCTGTCATACATAAAGTTCATACCTCGAGTATCTTGTGGCGCAAGCACTGCAGCAAGGCTAGTCTCAGCCAGCGTGAGCATCCAGTGTTGACGTAACGTAATTTCTAATGGCTATAGTCGTAAGACGTCTAATGCAAGATACGGTAATGCCCAACTGACAGTGGAATGAAACATTCGAATCATGCCTACGTTCGATACTTTTATTCGACAACGTTTACATCTCATCCGAACCATATTCCAAGTAAATAAACATTGCGGACTCAACTAGATTAGTTACTGACTAGATTACTATACTCTTTAACGAATGTCACATGATTAGGAACTTACTAGATAACGTTATCGCAACAGTGCGAACTTCAGCTAAAAACAACGTAATTCCATCAAACGTCTAGAAGCAAGTGAACGAGTTTCACATACTTTCGCTTCAACTTCGCATAGGCGCCAATGGTCATTCGCGTACTACCCGTCATCATAGACGTGTTACAATATGTTAACTTAACCACTTACAAACGATAGCATAGTATTACATTGATCCTGTTGCCAGATTCACCTGCTACAGATTTATTTAATATTGTGCATTTTCCCTACCTTTATGTCCTATAAACAATTTTCAAATTTACTTTTTGCCCTATTTGTGTATTATTTCATTGCTTTTTATTTCACCTCTTTCTGAAATTAACTAATCAATTTCCTTTGGTCTAAATAGTCTATAAAGACCCATGTTTCAATTCCTGATTATTTATATTAATTCTTTACTCATCCAACCTACTTTACAAGTCTTAATACGCTTTCCGTCGAACGCTAAGAGTAGTTCGATTTATAGGCTAATGTTATAAATATACTTACAGTATGTATATGTGACTGCACAAATGCACACACAAATATCCAGTGAATCTAAACTTACCGAAAACCAATTAATATTTAAATCCATTTGCATTTGTAATAAATATATGGCTACATTTTGTATTTCAGTGTAATCACATCTGCACATACCAAAATAGTTTCGCACATGTGATGAAATTTTATATTTAATTTGGCTTATAAAAAACAATTTATCATTTGCGGTAATCTAAAACATTTTCCTTAGATATGACGTTAAACTACTATTGAAAGGTAAAGTAACATGTTTTGTTATAAAGCGCATTTGCAATTTTAAATGTATACTCAAATTCCAATTTTTTTCAATAATTGCATTTCAATATTCAGTATTTTGAAAATAAATATAATCCTTAAGCCCAAATTTCACGTCATTCGGAACTCGACAAAGTGTTAAGGGCGTAAATACTTCTGCATTCACATTTTGAAATAAACAGATCAGAGATTGAATTCTGCATATGACAAAAATATGAAATGCTGTCAAACTAATTTATATCTTATATTAAATTCTTAAAAAAAATCTGATGCAAAATGAAAGAGATTAGAATAGAATGTAAAGCCTTACACAAGTAACTTATATTTTCGGCACTAACTCAATACATCACATTCAAAAAATCTTCCAAAACGGTTTTAAATTTCCGAATTTTTATTCAGAAAAGTGTGGAATAAAGAATAAATATGCGGAATCTTCTAAAAGTTCTAATAAATTTTCGGACGACATAACAGTTTTTTACAGCAATCATTTAGTTTTATTAATACTTACCCAATAGTGGAAACCGAACCGAAGTGAATTTTTGATCTAATCATTTGTTATGCCTTTAAATAAAAGTTAAAGCCCTTAAACCAAATTAAATTAATTAAGATCCAATAGTATTAAATATTTCGTTTTTCCAATGTATTTAAATATATAATAGCAGCTAGCTTGAAAGTCTTGTACACGCGCTCAATATGTAATAACCAAAGCATTGAACTTATGGCGTACATGGTCCATATGGATCTATAAAAGATTTCATTGGCTCCCGTAACATCTCTTCCCATTGGTTAAAATTCCAATAGTCCCATTGGATAAAGTTTCGGATGTATCAAAACTATAAATAAGAAATATACAACAAACTCAAGGAGAATGCCTTTGAATCTTGTCTGGAACCGAATGTAAGCGCGGCCGGGCATAGCTCGAAATGACCTCTTACGTTATTAAATGAAATATCTGTAATATCTTTTAATTTACGTGAATAAATTGTTGGTGTTTAAAAAGTGCATATTCTTCTCAACTTAACAATGGATACCACGAATCTTATCAACATGTAGTTATTTACGATGCTGTACATCCAACAAAAATGTAAGTACTTTACATTTAATTTCCGCTCAAGGAACTGTTTAAGTGGGAATGAAAAAACCCACATACCTTTAAAAGGAAGATAGGACATCATTTACCTCAAAAGTTTTAAGAAGCCTTGCGATGTATATTTAATTTCACGAAAGGGAATAGGATTTCTCTAGGATCTTAAATAATTCAGAGGAAATGGTTGCAAAATTTAAAGTAAGAAATATGCAACAGAAAAAAATTACGTAACTCGAGTTAAAGTTGAAATATTCTATATTAATAAAAATTAGCTCAAGTATGAAGTTTAGTAGTTAAATAGTTTGAAGATGATACTTATAGCAAATATTAATACAAATATCCCCCGAGTTACCTAAGTAATGCACACCGTAAACGTTTCATTAACTTGAATTTTATTTATTATTATTATCTCTATATTTTTTTTATTTATTTAAAACACTATCCTTTACTATCGTATTCCTTTCGGAATAGGTCGATTTGTTACCTGAGCTCTTGTTGATATAATTTTCCCGTCTTCATATATATATGAATTATTTTCAACTTTTCTTCCAAAGTAATTATTGCTCTTTGTTTTCTAGATTTATTGCCTGTGCATTCGATTTTGCGTTTCGAATGCATTTTAAGGATGAATAAACAAAAAACACTATCTGTGGTAAAAACTAACCGTGCGAGGCATGGATTACTACAGCCACAGGCCTGTAGCCAGGATGAAGGGGCAACTGGGGCAAGGCAAAGGGCATATGGGCCACAGGGCACCCTGGGATTGTTCTATACATATAAATAGCTCAATGGGAAAACTGGGGCACAAGCATGGGACAACTGGGGCCACGCCCCTTCTGGCCCCGGCTTGGCTACAGCCAACGACGTAATATTCCATAATAGACTCGGCGATCACGAATGTTGTTTGAATGTAAGAAGAACGGTTCGGGGAAAGGAGGAAGTGCTTACTCCTAGGAGTCCTTATTTCTAATTGGTAGGTTTCAGTTTGAATGCGACGGCTTTTGGGAGCTTGCCCAAAACTCACTGCCTGTTACCGCATCACTTCCTGTTACCATTCGTCACATTTGCTGTGACTTGTATTACTTACGCGCTAGTAGTTGTAATATTGTAATTTCAAGACTTATTACGTAACTGCAAATTTACATAAGTCGAGGAATTACTGTATAGTGAAACACTTTGGGATATGCCTGTCCATTAAAACATTAACAAGGGCATCAACCTGAAGCTTTTTTATTCATTCATTCATTCATTTTGTGAATGAAATCGAGAACTGCATTGAATTGAAAACGTAAGTTGTAAAATTAATCCAAATTTCGGTGGTCTATGACTACATTGGTCATGACTACAGTTTCGTGCGCGTCCGACTTGGTTTAACTTCAAATAAGGCTAGTTTTTAAATCTGAAGTGATCCGAATATCACGTTATATAGTCGTCTTCGTCCCACCTGACCCATAGCGCAATCTTATGATGTATAAAAGAAATTAATACATTCGATTTCAAATCTCCCACTTTAAAGAAGTGAAAGTTTCAAAAATCGTCATCAAATGTACAAAGTAGGACCCATTCGCTGTGTCGCCAGACAGCTTAACAGAACAAAAACCCTGTAGTTACTATATAGAGGCTGGCTTGAATATGCTCTGTTCTGTTATTTCTATTAAGGGTTAAAGTGAGCTCTAGTGTAAGCTAAATAGACATTTTAGGCAGGACAGAAGTAATGGGCCCTTATGCAATTTGGCAGATCAGGCAATTATGTACAATAAGGAAACATGTTTATGAAGTTAATAGGGTTTTGACAACAGCCTCTTTGAGCACTTGCACCTGCTCTTCCCGGTCCAAATTAAAAAAACAAGGGGAACCCACGGTGAGTGCCTCGCCGATTTTGAGCCGAAATAAGGAAATACGTGTCTCGGCATTCGTGCCAATGCGGCTTATTTTCGGAGATATGAATTTTTAAAGATTTAGTGATTTTTCATCCTATATATATATATATATATATATGAGCTTAAAATACGACATCCTTTGCAAGCCAATCGATAGCTTAGTTGGTAAGTTACCGGCCTAGCGCTTCGTGTTTTTGCGTTCGATGCCCGCGGAAATCGGTCTTTTTTTTTTTAATATGTATGCTTTTTACATATTTATTTATGTATTTTTATTAGTAAAAATACTTTGCTTACAATCAAATTTTGTTTATAAACTTACTTTAATAAAATTCATATTTACATATTTAATTCTGTGATACTATTTTTCGCAGTTATAATTTTTACACGAATTTTAATATTTTATTGAAGAGTTGTAAAGGTACAAAAAAAGGTTGGATGGCTACGCCAAAACTTTTTCAACTTTTCAACTTTTTAATAATCAGCAATTAAAATTATCACTATCAGTAAGTGTACAATTAACATAACTGCATAAATATTAATTTTATTAAAGTAAGTTTATGAAAAAAATCCGATTGTAAAAAAAGAATTTTTCTAACAAAAATACATAAATATGTAAAAAAGGATACATATTAAAAAAAAGTGATCAATTTCCGCGGGCACCGAATGTAAAAACACGAAACGCTAGCCCGGTAACTTACCAACTAGGCTACCAATTGGCTTGCGGTGAATGTTGTATTTTAAGCTCATATATATCGGATGTAAAATTTTTAAAAATTCAGACATTCAAAAATAAGCCACATTGGCACGAATGCCGAGCCATGCATTTCCTTATCTTGGTTCTACTTTCATCAAAAGATTTTTTTTTATCAAAACCGGCGGAGCACTCACTGTCGGTTCCCCTTGTTATTTAAGTTTCAGAGAAATTCTGGCAAACAAAAATTGAGAAACACTACACTTTAACGAAACGTACTTTTGGTTCAATAAATAAAATTAATCTCGATGCGCTTCTGTACTTCAAAATATCATCCAAACCATCATCGATAATAACGCGTATTTCCAATGCAATAATTAACACAATATTACCGCAGTTACAATTTTAACTGTGGCAATCTTGTGTTCTTTATTATAATGTTATCCTTTTCTAGGGAAGAGAGCACAATTATCAGAAGAAATTATTAGTAGGCGAGGTCAAAAATATATCCGTCTTGTAATTTTAAAATTTTCAAAACACTCCCTTGGTGTGTTTGTGAGATAAGTATTTCTCTCCGAAATTATGGTATCCCCAGGAAGGTTATTTTTATCATGAAAAATATGAATAAAAGGTGGTCTCCTGCGTCGCAGTGATTTAATTAGCATGAAATTTCGGTTCTAATGAAGAGATCGCTGGTTTAATCTTAGCCCAGAGCTGTGTCCTTCCATTTTTTACGAGCCACCAAATCTTACAATTCTGAGTCAAACTATGGTTGGAGCAAAAGGCATATGCGTCCAAACATCCCATTATAGTATTTTGTTTATGATTATCTGTTAGTCGCTGAACATCCGATGTGTCAAAATACGCCGTCTGACAACTCATAATGTACTGCGCCAACTTAAGAAAACAAATTAAAGCTTGTAATTAACCGCTCATTAGTATTCACTTGTAATTATTTACGGTATCAAATTGATAAGCAGAGCTTTAATTACTTCCATTTATAATGCTTAATCGGATCATTTAAGCTCTCTGGTTTAGCCCCTCTTGCTACTTTAATTTTAATTAATCTACAACTTCATTAATTGTTGATGGCGATCTTTGCCGCCAAGTAATCAGCTTCGAGAAGCTGCAGCTACGCAACGAAGTTTTTCCTTTTGAAGTTCATTAATTACGTTGTTTATCTTCTGAATTTGAACCTAATTTAAGCATGCATGAGTTCTCTGGTTTGTTTTTTTTCGAACTGCGCAAATAAAAACAATCAGCAAAATAAATACATGATTCATACAAAATAATAAGAGACAGCATCTAGAAGAATATATATAAATAATTTGGAGAAAGGAAAAGCGCCAATCAATTGTTCGCATTTCGAAAAACGCATTGAATTTGAATACTGAAAAGATGTTAATTTGAGTTAATATCTAATTACTATCTCACATAAATTTCTAATTAACAAAGGAAATGCAATTTTCTCTTTGCTTGAATGGTGTTGCAAGACTCTGTAATTGAGTTAATAGTGTTGAACAATTTATAGACATGTAATCACTTTCAGAAAGCGTTCGAGTATTTTTGCCATTGTGTTAATACGTGATACATTATAATTGCGTGGCTTTTGGAAATTGTTGATTAGATTTGAGGAAAGTTTTTTGGCAAATAAAATCCGAAAGGCTCAAAGCTGATGGTTCCGAAAAGATTTAATTAGTACATAGTATTGGAAGGGTAATTTAATTAAATATTTTTCTCCATTTGTAGTTAGTTTGCATCGTAAGATTATGTATAACATATTATCTAAGAGTGAAATCACATACAAGTGTAATTTCTTACATATAAGAAAATTTTTCCGTTGGTTTATACATATCGAAATAACTTCGGGTGATTTAAGGGAATTGGTATATTCAAGTGCTGTTCGATACACACACATAGCAATCTGCGAAATCCGATCAATCTGCACATGACACGAATTTCTGGAATTTAAGCATAGCAAGGAATTCATTTGAATCTTATTTATACCCAAATTTTGTATTTTCTGTTATAACAAGTTTCCAGAACTGTTTAAAACAACACACCTAAAAAGCTTTGTCTTCTATAAATGAATCGGCCATTTTGAAAAGAAGTTAACTTTATAAGAAAACAACGAAACATAACCCCTTTTCAAAATGACCGACTCAAATGAACATAGAAACTTCATTTTCTATGTTCTTTAAACAGCTAGAAATGCAACCCATTTTACATTTTGAACCGTTAAAAAGGCCCATTCAAATTAAGGAATAATACAGGTAGCCGTATTTGATATAGCGGACATCATTAAAGTTGGTATAGTTTTACTCTAATAAAAATGCCATCATCAATGATGAAACAAAAGCCAGCATGGCCATTTGGAATTTTGAATTTGTGAAATCACCGTTTCGCACCACTTGAGCACCATTACCAAATATGCATTCAAAGCAACTAATGATCATGCAGAAATTCAATTAAGATATTGTCATTTGCACAGCTTAATGGATTTTTCTAAATTCACACTTCCACCCATCTCGGCTTCCACATAAGCATTTCCTCTCAAAATGCTTCCGCCACGAGACACAATATCCTTTTATTCTCCGCTAAACGCCAACTGCTGTGCTATGTAGTAAGTGGACACAAGCAGAGCGTAATTAGCGATTCAACTAATTTTCAAATTCTACACCATTTCCCTTTACATTGTCATCTTGCTTGTGATGCTAATTGTGTCCAAAGTGGTCTCTAAAAGCGATCTTTTATTTTTGGAATAAAATAGATGTCTTCAATGGGACAATAGATGGTTGCAGAAAAGCGATAACTTTAAATTTATTAACTTATTTAACATTATATGTAATATGAAAGTAATAATTCTAAATATCACATTTTGTATTTAAAAGTATCATTTAATGTAATTAATAATAGTCCATGATTAGATACTTCATCTGGAGCTGAAATGGCTCCCGAGTAAATACGATCAAGATGTACAAAGCAACTAAATACCAAACACACTCATGTTGAATCCTTCTGACTTTGGATTACGGCCATTCCTGTATTTATTTTTTCTATTTTACTATTATTTTATGAAAAAGAAACTAGTTCGGCAAAGATACGTCATTAATCATTTGTCATTCGCAAACCGTAACTGCAATAGTAAATAGTTAAATAGTAAACTCAAACAGACCACGCTGCTCCAAAAGAAGGTCCGGATCAAGGTAAGATATCATTAATCTTGCAAAATAAGTAGAAAATCATAAATCGGAAACCTAACCAAATAATTAGACACCAGAAAGTATAAAAATAACGAAAAAATTATGAAAATATAGCTATAAACAAGAAATGCAAATGATTGACAGTGTTACTAGAATAAAACAGCTATAAATTATGTGTTGCCAATTGATAGCTATAGCGAAATACTATTAAAAATTGCTAGAAAAATCAAGAAAAATCGCTGGAAATGAAATAGCTAAAACGTCTGAAACTGGCAAAATCATTAAAATAAGCAAAAAAACAAAAAAGCACGGATCAAAGGATTTCATGGAAAATCTGGAGGAAAGTGAGGAATATAGGGAGGAAATGAGTGATGAAGGGCAAGAAAATGATGAAACAACAATTGATATATCAAATACAAAACTCTCAAAAGAATTAACGAGTTGGGGTACAAACTAATGAGAAAAAGAGAGGATATAAATAGAAATTATATGGAAATATCAAGCGACTATGCAATGCTCACAAATACCATACAAACTATGAGAGATGAATAAAAAAACTTTATAGATGAAATAAAGTCCCTCAAAGAGGAGAATATAAAATTAAAAAAAAATTACATGAAATCAAAAATAAAAATGCAGAAGAAATAAATTGGATAAAAGGTAGACATGATACGATACATAACAATAAAGACTTCCTGCATGAAAAGCTGAACAACTTAGACCAATACTGTAGAAGACTGGATTTGTTAAAAATGGAATAAAAGAAAAGGAAGAAGAAAACTGCAAGGAAATAATAAAAAAAAATGTGTAATAATATTGGAATAGAAGTAAACAATGATATTGAAATCGCTTATAGAATGGGAAGAAATATAAATGTCAAATATATTAGTGAGATTTAGTAATATAGAAACGAAACAAGAAATCTGGAAAAGTAGAAAAATGAGAACATAGCAAAGGACATTGAGACACATGGTGGAAAATATTTATAAACGAAATCCTAACAGCATACAATAAACAAATCTTAAATGAAACACTTCAATTCAAAAGAGACAATAGTTGGAGATATGTATAGACAAATAAGGGAACAATAAACATTAGAAAAGATGAAACCACCAGAAAAATAGAAATAAAGCATAAAGAAGATTTATTAAGCCTACTATGGAAAAGAAATATTGAAAGGACAGAAATAAGAAACAGCAATAAAAATAAACATTTAAAACGAACAAGAATACAAGACCTGTCCCAAATAAAGATACAACAGCAGAAAATAAACAAGACAGAGGTACTTCTGTTAAATTCTAGAAGTTTACGAAACAAATTGTACCAAATTCAGATTCTAATACAAGAAAACAATTATCCGGAAATAATAACAATAATTAAAACATGGAAAAAAGAAGATAATTTGTGGACAAAAAAATATACTGAATACCCAATAATAAGAAAAACAAAAACTGGAGGTGAAAAAAAAAAAATATATATATATATATCATCATCATCATATTCAACCATTATCTATCCACTGCTGGATGAAGGTCTCTCCAAATGCTTTCCACACAAGTCTATCCTGAGCAATTCGCTTCCACGTCACCCCAACCTGTTTTCTTATTTCATCCACCCATCTAGTTTGAGGACGTTTTCTAGGTCTTCGGTGGTCTCTTGGAATCCAGTTCAGAATTTCTGTTGTCCATCGTTGATCAGTTCTTCTTGCAATATGCCCAGCCCATCGCCATTTCAGTCCTTTTACTTTAACAATGATGTCCTCTACTCTAGTTTGCTCTCTCACCCAAGTGTTTCTTTTTCGATCTCTCCTAGTTATTCCAAGCATGCACCTCTCCATGCTCCTTTGCGTTGTCTGTAACTTTCGTATTGCTCCAACTGTTAGACTCCATGTCTCTGATCCATAAGAGAGGACTGGCAATACACACTGGTTGAAGACCTTTCTTTTTAGACACAAAGGCAATTTCCCCTTCAGGATAAAACTGTTTCTTCCAAATGCACTCCAGCCAAGTTTAATACGTCTGTTGAGTTCTTTCATAATGTTGCCATCCATTGAAATCAGCTGGCCAAGGTAAATATATGAATCAGCAATTTCTAGCTCAATGTTGTCAACTTGTATTTTTGTTTCCTCTACGAAATTATTGAACATGATCTTAGTTTTTTGTAGGTTCATCTTGAGTCCAACTTCTTTACTTCTAGTTGAGAGCTCCTGTACCATGTCTTGGAGTTCTGATGGGTTCGTTGAAAAAATAACAATGTCATCAGCAAACCGCAAATGATTTAAATATTCACCATTTATTTTTATTCCCCTGTTATTCCAATTTATCTGCTGAAAAATCATCTGTAAAGCTGAAGT
The DNA here is from genome assembly GCA_006491805.2 of Dysdera silvatica. Taxonomy (NCBI): domain Eukaryota; kingdom Metazoa; phylum Arthropoda; class Arachnida; order Araneae; family Dysderidae; genus Dysdera; species Dysdera silvatica. Next base: position 53,931,742 of record QLNU02015003.1, read on the forward strand.
AAAAAGTTTTGGAGAAATGGTATCTCCCTGCCTCACACCTTTACCAATTTTGATAGCTTCGGTATCTTTATGTAACCGAAATTTTGCACTTGCATTTTTATACACAC
>QLNU02015003.1:53946035-54004969 GCA_006491805.2 Dysdera silvatica
GAAAACTTGTAATAAATGTGAAACCCAGCCATTTATAAAATGTGCCTGGTGTGAAGAATCCCTATGCTTCAAGCATTTTTACACTGGAATGTACTTTCACCAAAGAGCAAGTGTGCAATCAAATGTAATAAATGAACACAATATCCTAAAGTGTACAACTTATTTACTAATCTCCATAATTATAACATAACGATTGAATTGTAAGGGAGAAAGAAATAGAGAATGTCCAAATTCATAATATTCTATATTAAAAAGTACATTTCTTTAATTGCAATATGCACCAAAATATTGGCTACGTTAAACAGTAGAAAAAACGGGAACATTATATAAAATAATATTTCAAGGAAATTTTTTTGCTTGTTAGCGGAATGATTGCATAATGGATGGACTGTGAGAATCGCCTTGTACCCAATGAGTGGATGAATTCGGACGGGTAGTTCTATTATATTTTTTGTTTCTCATGACAAGACCTACACAACGGTACCACCTATCAAAATCCGTGCGTTGCTGTTCGCGAGATTTCCTTGTCAGACTTTTAATATCGGTTGTAACGACGCTAAGAATACTAAAGTTCGCAATATAAATCAATTCCTTTCACTTTCGTCGAGCAGCGTTCGAGACACTTGGCGAATCAAGGTTGGCGACAGATGTGTTCGAATTCTGAAATGCAGATTAAAGGGAATTATTATTTCGATATAACAACAATAGAGTGGAACCTAGTAAAGTGGTCAGCTTGGTAAATTGACAACCTGGATGATGAAGTGACTACTTTTTTATAAGAGAGAACTTGTAGGAGCTTAGTCAAGTGTATACCAAAGTCTGTCGTGGATAGAGACCACTTGTCTATAATGATTCTTTCAGTCCAGTTCCAAAAGTGGCCACTTCATACAGGTTCTACTGTAACAATAACTCCACCGATTTTTCCCGGCTCTAATAATAGTTGTTTGATTAATAATATTTTTAAGCATTCTGTTAATTTTGTCAAATAATGTAGAGTGTAAGGATAAAATTTTCAAATTTTTAGAAATGAATATTACATATATATATACCTGCCATTTGTGACGTAAAAGGAAGCAATCCACACTTGTTCTGCAAAAATTCAGAATTAGATCGTTTAGCCACGGGATATTTATTTGGTACTTTGCAATCCTATTAAATTAGGTGCCTAATGCATTAGCCAGGAATGTACGTAAATTAATTTAACGATAAGAGGTATAAATAAAAAGGACATTTAAAATATGTTCATATCTTGTTAAAATAATTTTTTTCTTTAAGAATAAACTGTGATGCTACGTTCAATTTTAAAATTTAAATCCCTTTGCATATACAGAATAAAATTGCATTTATCTTGTATGCATGAAATGCCTTCGAAAGTAATTTGATTTGGAAAAATTCAATTCCGAAAAAAAAAAACGTTTAAAATAACGCAGAGGCAAACTAAATCCAATTTTTTCAAAAAGATGTTTAAATATCATATGACCCTCTTTTTTGTGATTCGGTAAATGCTGTTCTATAAGAAAAACAGATGCATCTTTATTTTATAAGTAGTATTTTGGAATTTGCTATTATATAAGGACATAAAGGAGAACTACTGCTGTTTCAAAGCAAAAGAAAAAAAATGGTAAATACATTGCATTTCCAAAACCTTGATAAAATGATTCGTTTATTCACACGCAATTACTTATGTAAATGATTACAATATTAGAACGAAGGGATAAGTATATTAGAGAAAACTGTAGAATTAACAGGCGGCTTCAATACCTTGTTGGGCGGCCTCTAGCCTGGATACAAAGTAAGATACGATCGTGCATGGAGGCATACAGGTCTTGTATGGTAACTTGCGAAACGTTTGTTCACAGATGTTGCATCTGGGTCTGTAAAACCTGCACATTCGCAAGCTGGTGTCCCAGCTGACCCTATAAATGCCCGATCAGAGGTGTATTGACAACAACGTAGACTAAAGAATTGTATCGATATGGTGGAGTCATTCCTGCGAAAGCCTTGCTGTGGGAGGGCGAGAATTATCCTGCTAAGAAATGCATTTTTCTGTTTGGCTGTGTATAGTTGGGGGAGGAGCCCTTCCATGGAAGGCAATTTGTGTGGTAGCAAAATATCCTGCGCAAATCTCTGAACTGACAGTGTCAACCATGTAAGTACTAGAGATGACCAGCTGTCGTATGTGATGGCTCCCCCAAATCATCACTCCAGCAGTGTGAGCCAATGTGTCACTCCACAGTAACGGTAGGATTGACACCATCACTACGTGCCCTACATATTCGAACACGACCGTCACCAGAGCCAAACGAGAAACTGTGTCCACCGGTAAAGATAACACCTGTTCTAGTCTGCAGCACTCCAGGTTCCTCGTTCAAGACACCACTGCAAACGAAAGCGACGGTGACTGGCTGTCGATAGCGAGGAATGCAAACATCTATCTGCTAAGCGCCTGGAAATGTTTCAAGCAGACACAGGAATTTGTAATGAAGGTGCCACCTATTCCTGGATGGTGGACAACGAAATTGTCGAAGATACTTCTGCTTACGGACAGATCAAACGATCCTTCCCATTGATGGGTGGTGGTCCACTTGGGCCGTCCGGAGCTTGTTTAGAGTGTGTACGTTCCCCAACGTAATCACTACTCCCAACGGTTAGATCAGTACGGCTCACATGGCGAGCAATTCTTCACAAGTCCATCCCGCATCTCTCAATCCGATGATTTCAAAATCTGTTGACTGGTCAAAATGCCTCGACTTCGTCGTAAAGGTATATCTAGTAGTCAACGATCTCCTAACTAAGGATCAAAAACTGTGAATGAAGTACACTACATAAACCTAGCTCTCGGGAGATCCTTTTTATTGTAGAACGGAGATAATGCTTTAGCGACCTCTGGCGGCAGAATCAGCTATCCAATCATACCACGTCTAACCATTTTCGTGAGATAGAATTGCATGCTACTTTTTTTTTATAGTAATCCGATAATTCTGAGTTCGTTATATTTTTGTCAATAACTTTAATTAATTAATTAATCAATCAATTTATTTATGTATTTATTTATTTATGTATTTATTTATTTGCTTAATTTATTCATTCATTGATTCATTCATTGGATAAATTCATCATTCCCATCATTTTTACTACTAATTTTATATTTTAATAAATTAATTTTGTTTTCAGGGTAGATCGAACAAAATTTTAAAACCATTCAGAATGATTCAGAACTGCCTAAGGCTGAACGAATTTGAAAACCAATAAAAGAAATGTCGCGAGATTTATTTCTATATTTTAAATTTTAATTTTTATAGAGAATACGTCTAAAAATTCCTTCTCCAAAATTTTCATCACTTAAATGTCAATATGAATACTAAGTTTATGTCAAAACGAATTATGGAAAAACTGTCAAACTCGATTTGATTTGTCTGTCAAGTAACTAACTGTCTCAATAAAATACATCTCATCGTACTTAAATTTTCCGCTAAAATAATTTATAACGCAAAACAAACATACAGTCACCAGCAATATTATTAAACTATGAACAGTCTGGGAGCATTTGCTAGTTTATTGTCTTGTTTCAGAATTTCACGGCATAAGGGCAGCAGGGGTCATTGCTCTGTGATTTCAAGTATTCCGAGGAATCTGAACCTCTTAAGGACTAGGGAATCAACCCGTGGACTACAATGAGCAGAACCATTGTGAATCGAACTGGGGTTAACGGCACATAGGTGAACTTATTTCTCTCTTTACTCCAAGACGAAAATCTGCTAGTCTACATAAAAGCCATACACGTTTTTTACTAATTACTTCTGACGTTTTATTTCTTACCTACAATTAGAATATTATCCAAATTTTTAAGTTTTGCGAGGGCAAGGACAGCAAAGGTAGTGCTGCACTGGTACCTGCAGTTTTCCTGAGGCATCCGAGCCCCTTATGTCCTTGGACAGTGTGGTCCTCGGACCACTGGTGATACGCGGCGGCCCATCAAGTGGTCTGCCGGATCATCACCAAATTTCAGAAAAAAGTGAACTAAAAATTCCGGCGTGGCTAGAATTTAGGTTCTAGTGAGATTTAAAGAATTTCTCATTAATATTACTTGTTATAAACGTTACTTTACGGCATTTTGTGAAAGATTTGAATCCTCTGAATACACCCGTGCTGTCTACATTGCTTTATTACACTATTTAATTATTTATTACACTACATTATTACACTAAACTATTTTCACTTTATTGCACTACATTATTTAATTAAATTAATGATGTCATTTTCATTGTAAATTTGATAAAATACGATCGTAGCTGACACTCTTTTTATCAAATAGCATTACTCTAAAAATTATTTTGTTTCAGGTGAGTTTGGCAACCAACCCATATTTTAAGAACATGGTCGGATATTTTAGAGATTTTCTGCCAAAATGTGGTGCTTGTTAAAGTAAAAAAAGAAAGCTTTAAGTTTATCACAATATGAGTTAAAATTAATTAAAAATTATATTTCAAGGGATGAATAAATCTTTCATGTTGGAGCTCTTACATACGTATGTAAGCCTGTCAATAAATCACATTAATCGTGGTTTACTTTGGTTATCTCTTTCCTTGGGAGAGGCGGCGGGGGAGAGATCAGTATGACGGTGGCTGAGTAGGGCTTAATATTATTAACCATAGTTGGAAACCTTAATTTCAAGTAATATATTTTTCTAATGGGGTGGGGGGTGGGATAAATCCTCTAAGTGGTCCGCAATAAATAAAGGAATGCTTCAAGTGGACCGTGAGCGAGCAAATTTTGAGAAATATTGTCCTAGGGAACCAATGCCTTGACTACTGGTTTTTTTTTATGGCGCAAGAGCATCTGGGCGATACTTCGCCAAGACTTGCGCCTTGACTACAGTGAGCAGTTAGTTGGCAAGTGTTTAATTTTTGGTACCGTTGGAAACGGACTTCGTGATAACGGCGAGCTATATGAGCGCGTTACCACTGTACCACGTTAGAGCCTTTATCCGAACATATGACAACTTTTCTTATAAAATATATTTAAATATAGCCAATAGTTGTATCTACAATAGTAGAATCGTTATCATGCTATAATTAGTGGTGTTATATAATTAATGGTGACTGGGTGTTATATAGTTTGTGAGTATGTGATCGGAGCTAGATAATATTATTCGCTACTTCATGCTCTTACCGACTTCAAACCTGTTTTTGCTCACATACAGTGCGATTAAAAAATATCAAACCTGGCGTAAAAGTGTCATTTTTGGATTTCAAATATTCATAAAAAAATTTCGTATAACTTCAGTCAACAATTGATTACATATTCGTAATTCGAAAGTCAAGCACTATCTATTCTCATAGGTCTGATCTCAAAACACAGTGAACAGCGAAAAAAGTTCCCGTGTAAATAACAGTTCCTTTAACCAATAAGAAATTCTTATTTGAATGATTTCTCCGATTCAGAAGTTGGCGGCCAACGTGGATAGCATTTACCTACAGTAATACCTCTCTAAGACGACGCTCGTCTATTCCGTGAAAAAGCGGCCGCTCTGAAAAGTGGTCTCTGAATGGAGGTAAAGTTAGCATTGGGTCTATAGGGGTGAGGTGGTCCGTTTCCAGAAAAGGTGATCATTAAGGGAGGTTTTACTGTATTTCTAGATAATATTTATATACATGTGTAATGTCTTGCGGTGATCAATGTAATCCAAACTTTTAAATTATGTCCATCTTTTTTTTTTCCTACCTCTAGGTCTTTTCCCTAGGGTGTTTCCACCCAATACTAATCAGGTAGACTGTTTATTTTTTCTTTTCAACACGTGACCGCAATATTGTTAATTTTCTTTTCAGTAACGAATTTGCGATTATTCTTCTTGCGTTGGATTTCTTCGGGCTTTCTTGTTCATAGATCTCGTCAGCCCACTTTATGCCCTCAATGCCCTTTTAACCCTTATTTCGAAAACTTCAATTTTGCTTCTGGCGCCCTCCTTTTTCCCCAGACCTCGCATTCATATAGTACAGTGGTTCCCAAACTGGGGGTCGCGAACAGGTTTCTGGTTGTCGCCGCAACTGTTTTTAGTTGCAAATATTGCTATGAGGAAGCGTCTTCAACGCTTTTATATTTCAACATGGCTACACACATTGCAATATTCTACTAATCGTTGTTAGACATATCTATAATATAAACTTACATAATTAATGTAATTAATGTAATACATATAATGAACATATATATTAACATATATAATTAACATGATACACATAATGTAACGTAATACAATTTTATATTCAATGTGTTTTCTTTACTCCGTTTAAAATGCTTTTATTAAGCAAATGTGGCGGCGGCAGATAGAGGGGTGTCGCGGATCTTTGATTACTATAAAGGGGGATCGCGGATTATTTGGCTACTATGAAAGTGGGCCGTGGCTTGCCAAAAGGTTGGGAACCACTGATATAGACCAGGCCGGATACAGCATTACGAAATTTAAACTTTTAGTTAACGAGAAATTGCATTTTTTCAAAAACATTCTGAGACGTTTTAATATTGAAAATTCATTACACATGCTCCGGATTTCATTTACAATTTTTGGAGAAGAGTTATTAATAACCATTACCTTCCGCTGTTGCGTTACGTTTAAAATATGGCAGCGGCGGTGCTAAATTAACATAATCTACTGCAGCGGAATGTGGATACGGCGAATGGATTTATCAATCAGTTCACAAATGATGATAAATTGCTTTGATAAATGATCGTTGAACGGAGCAAAACGGCAGATTTCACTCAAATGAAATTGCCCGTGAAAACGTGGTCTCCCCAAACTTTTCCATTGAATAAATAGGCCTTCTTAAATACATACGTTTATGCGAAAGATATTTAAATCCAATTCACTTACATTTTGCTCCTTATTATAATAATCGAAATTTTGGCACCAAACAATTTTATGAAACCTCTTAAATATGACACAAACGTTAATTATTAAATTGCGTTTACATTTCAAAATTGTTTTGAGATTGTTACATATTATTCCTCGATGGAGCATTTCCATGATCGTCTTTCAATAAAATTCGGTAAAATTGACGATAAACTCTAATGAGCTTTCAAGTTTCTGTTTCCATTGATTATGCATACTTTAAGCATGTAGTGTAATTAACATTTAGATAGATAAAAAAATATAGAATGGATCTTCAAGTTCTTTATTAAAATTCTCTCATATACTCAGCGTTATAAATTATATACTCAGGATTATAGCCCATTTGATTTAGAAATGTGAATTAAAATAGAAGGAATGCGTGTTGTTAATGAGCAGGAAGCGTTTATTTACTAAGACAAAATTCACATGAAGTTCATGCAGTAAGCAATTATCATTGATGAGCGCATTGAGTGTAACCACAATTTTCTAACGCTGTTTTAATCAAAATATTATCTTTCCTCTGTTTCTGCGTCAAACGCTATTACTTCAACATAAAACATTTAAGTAAGGTACGCAGAAATTACTTATTATGATTGAACTAATTATGAACTCTACCAGGAAATTAAATAACTGGATCTTTGCTGAAGATCACTAATATAAGGTATCTGGCAACCGAACATCCAAATGCATTTCCTATCGAATTTTGGAACCCTTAATAAATTTCTGTCAGTTTCAACATGAAAGGATAATAATCCTTGATTAATAGGTTTCACTTTAGCATCAAAGCTAATAATAACTTTCTAGATTTATCGAGATTTCGTCTTCTACGAAACCTAACGACCATCACATTTTGATTAATAGATGTCTTTACGTTGCAACTGAATTTGACGATCTTTTTTTTTTGTTATTAAATTTAAAGTTTACAATAAAAATCATTTCTAATTCCACCATGCAGCCTATATTTGTCTCTTTAAACTTCCTGTTCTTTTCCCCAATTTCGTATTTTATACTTCATACGTGTTATGGTCGATTGTTTTTATTCATTAAAGAATGGGATTTCCTAAAACTCCTTTCTTACATATCTGATAACAGTTAATTTATATATATAAAGCGCTAATTCCGGATACTTCTAGAAAGGCCACAGTGGCAAAATTTCGCATAATAACTGGACATGATTGTCTGCTGGCATATATGTTCAGCTTTGGTCCGACTGATACTTCTGATTGCAAGCTATGTTAACAGCAGCCAACCAATGGCATCAGATTATCTTAACATGCACAATGCACTAAAAACTTCTCAAGGTATTGTTAGCAAATATTGGAAAGCTCGAAGGGTAATGAATACATAGTCAAACGCCTGGCATTTGTAATAAATACATTTACATATACTATGGTACTATTGTTGTTGATCAAATAGATTGATATTAATTTATTTTTATACTTAATTATTCACTGTACTAGTCCCTACACAAAAATTGTTTGTCGTAATGTGTTGATGTAAAATAAAGAAATTGATAAAGTAGGCTCCTTCTTAATCGACCAAGAATGGAAGGTGTGTTTGACTGGTTAATCGAAAAATTGAGCTGTTTCTTGATGAAGAGGTAGAATGAGAGATAAAATCCAGGTATTATAATAAAAAGTCTAAATTAACTAATTCTAAAATGATATAATCATTACTTGAAAGAGAAACGACACACAGCAGAAAAATATTGCAGCCATGTTTTAAAACTTCAAACAGAAATCGAAAATTGAAATCGGAAAATAATTACATGACAATCTTATTTTGAAATTAGGGAGGTATATCACTAAATATGAGATTAACCCATAATGCACGATTCATAAATTTAAAAAATTAGTGATGCTCATTTGTTTTGGAACAGCTGTTTGAAGTTTTTGAACGCATGTAGGCGTCGAGTTAAGAGGATGTTTACTATGGTAGACGAGCACCAAGTGTAAGTATGAAAGCAACTTAGAAACATTTGTTATTTTTCAGCACAACGACAGCAAGGGTAATATTGCAAGGGGACCTGCATTTGTCTGAGGAATTAGAACCACACATGGCCTAGGGACCGAACCTGAAACTATAGTGAGCAGTTAGTAGGTAAGCATTTTTTTTTTTCGGGGGGGGACACCATTGGGAGTCGTACCAGAGATAACGGGCCCGCAAGTTGAAGACGTTGTCACTGCAGAGGCCCTTACCAAAAGTGGTCTTAAGCTTAAGGTGCTGGCTAGGAGGACGGGTAGTCTTGACCTACAATTTAAATAGGAATTCTATCCCCGAATCTGCAGCGGGAAACCGGCCATGAGTAATCACGCATCAAATATATAACAAATTCAAGTTTGAAGCTAAAATACTCTTACCTCCTTGTATTTCTCTTGTTTTTGCAGTTTTACGGAGTAAGGGTCCTGCTGCGCCGGTACCTACAGTTTTACGGAGCAAGGGTCCTACTGCGCCGGGACCTGCAGTTTTACGGAGCAAGGGTCCTGCTGCGCCGGGACCTGCAGTTTTACGGAACAAGGGCCCTGCTGCGCCCTGACCTGCAGTTTTACGGAGCAAGGGCCCTGCTGCGCCGGGACCTACAGTTTTCGAGGAATCTGAAGCTTTTCAGGACTCAAACCGACCTCCGGATTACAGTGGGCAGTTAATAACAGGCGATAAATGCTTTTCAGCACAGTTGGGAATCCAGCCGAAGATGGCCGGTAGGTAGAAGTGCGCATGTCTACTGTGTGTGTGCAGGGTCCTTATATTTCTCAAATTATTTTTAAGTGAATTTAATTGAAATGATATTTCAATCCTGTTATTTTAATTCCTTTTAAAGATTAAATTTCCTGATAATTGCAGTGAGGAAGGCAGAAAGTGGCTAACGAAAGAGTTGTTAAAGTTTTATAGAAGCCCTCACAATTGCGATAACTTTGCATAATTTTAGATACAATTTACAAAATATTGTGTCGTGAAGTCTCAAGTATTTTAAGAAACCTAGCGATTGTCAATATCGTTTGGAAAAAGATAGTACGTGTCTACAGAAACAACTTTTAACGATTCTTAGAATGCTTAAATATTTTACTCAAATTGTGCGAGAAAAAAATAAATTAATTCATATAAATAATGTCAGATAAATTCTACGTAAATCCCTTTGGGGAAATGTAATATTTATTTGAAACTACTAAACCTCATTATTTAAAATTAGGCGCACACAAAAGTTCGCAATCGAATTTCTCGTCCAGAAGAAATATCTTTTAATAAAAGAAACAAATCAACAACAAATCTTTCGCTAATGGCTTCGTTGGTGCCAAAAAGCTTCCTTTTACACAATTTATAGGAAGAAAGTCAATTGGAAAATTATTCACAAAAATAACACCTCCATTTACAGAAGCTAATTTAAGGCGTAAATAAAGTAAACTGCTTAATTTTTAGATATTATTAGAAGCATTTACTTGGGCAATATATTTCGTTTAACCCTCGAATATTTGTTACACGATTCCATTCATTATACACAAGATCTAAGAATTTCGTTATGCGTTATAAATTTTCAGCAGCGAAGGGATGTTAAGTGTTTGAAACTAAATAAGTTTTTAGTAATTACCCAAAGTTTAGTTTGTAATAATGTTTTATAGGCTCCTTATCAGCATAAATTATTTTATGTAGCATTAGTTATAAGCTATATTATAATTTATTACATAATATATAATTAGTAATATAATATATAATCAAACAACAATGTCAATCAATCAACGTTTATTGGCGTAGTGATACGTTGATTTATGACATTGTTGTTTGATTTAATCTGCGTAGTGTTCGATTTATATAAAATAAATACATAATATATAATTATTAATATAATATAATTAATATAATTTTTATAATTATGTAGTATTATTTATGAGCTTCATGATGGGTGAAAACCCCCTTCGAGTGTGAAATGACGTGAATTGGATTTTTTACGTACTAAGGAAGAGCAAAAAATCAGAGAAACTAGAAACTATTGTCTTCAAGAAAGGCAATATAGGGTGTTAATAAAAGTGGTATAAAATTTCAAATTGTATTTGCATTCAAAAAACTACGATATCTAGAAACTTGATTCTTTTTTAATTACGTGGCAAAGAGCAAAAGGTTTTGCTTCATGGTTAGAATTTCCACACCTACGTTCCGATATACCCTATGACGATGATGAAACCATAGTCTAATTCACCCACGTTCGCTGCAAAATGTCGGATTTTACCCTGAGGAAGACTTCATTTATGCACTCTTAAAATATGTCAAAAGATGTTACATTTATTTTGTAAATAAGGAGGTGTTATATGCTATGAACGCACGTGCATTGTTTTTCACTCAGATACATTATAACAATGCAGCAAAAACTGACTATTAACTGCATAATTCAAAAAAGGATTAAGTTCCCAGCTATTTTAATTTAGATTCAAATAAAATTAGAAGTTGTATATTTTTTATGAAGACCCCGTGTATTTTAAATGTATTTTGAAGGAGTGAGTGCTTACTTATTAAATTTTTAACATTTAATTTAAACTTAAACACATTAAAGGAATTACTTTAAGTCAAGTTATGATCTTTACATAACACATTTTGTAATAAAATTAGTATCCGTACAGTAAGTCTTTTCCTAGATTTGATTTAACTAAAATGCTTATACAAAAATATCTAAAATTTAAAATTCCACGGTAATTTGCAAAACGTTAAACGATGTCTTTAAACTTTAAAAGCAGCTTTAATGTAGCAGCATTTCAAATTTTAGGCAATGTTTATAAATATCTACTTATTTAGTTTTTGTTGCTGTGCTTGTCATAGTCATGTGCAAAAAGCCAGTAACGGGGGTTATAGGCTAAGTGGGTTTTACACAGCTACAACTCTACGTAATCCTATGTTAAATATACAAAATTTCATTGCAATGGGGGTTACAACCCCCATCAACACCCCCCTGCGTACGCCAGTGATTCTCATGGACGTTTGATTTCATAGGGTTGTGTTACAAATATTTACATTTTATAAATGTGAAACCATTAGCATAAATATTAAACACAGTAGGAAAGAAATTCTTACGTACTTTTATATTTATTTACTAAATACTATTGTTGATCACGTTAAACGTTTTCCCTTTAGTTGGAAATTTGGCAAGTTAATTTTGGAAATTGGCTAAATGTCTAACCTTTTCATTTCAATTTTTAACGTATTAAGTATTTTGGGGACAATAAATGTCTAATTTTTTAAATGTTTTTCAAAATTTAATACTATAAATTTCTTACTCCGTGTAGGAGGTGAAGTGCTGGACTAAACATTTTCACATTTACTGCTTGCATTATAAATTTCTAACTCAGTTTGTGCATAATCTGGACATGAATAAAATATCTATTCAGATTAATGTGATAAAATGCGTGGCTTTCGCTAGGGACTGAGAGCAAATGCGGACTGAGTAAAGATTATGGATTCTGGAATCGAGTATTTATGATGAAATCGAGACACAGTTTTCAATTACATGATTCTAACTTCAAACAATGGATCTCTTCACATCAAATAGCTTTATATTGAATTAGATACATGCCTGCATAACTTTCGCCGTTCAATAATAATGGTTTAAGTGGAATGATTGTCATTCATAACTTCAAAGAGATTTAATGTACCCCGATCTTTCCTCTTGGATAATACATAAAGCTTTAATAAGTTTGTAGTTAAGCATGTAGCTATGCCTCATTGTGAACAATCCTACGAATATTTTATGCTGTAACCAATAACGAAGTTAGTAGTTTGACGTAGACTGCCACAGTACGTTATATTAAGAAAAGATTTTTTCTTTTCAGATAAATAGTTGTGTATAAAAAAACGATTTTTATTTCTAACAACTTAACATTTCGATCTGAGCTATGAGGGTCATCATCAGAAGAAACTAAACTAAATATCGAAATAGAAATTTACCTAATATACTTGCGGATACAATATTTACTTCAATTAAAAACATTATGCAACATTACAATATTGAGATGGAAGTAAAAGATAAAACAGAGAAAAGGGAAATAGAAAACATAAAAGAAAAGCAACTAGAATAAAGTAGAGGTTCTTGTGTTAGTATCTTGCTAAAATTTCTAACAAAATTGTAAAATAAATCTCCATTTTTTTTTCCTGTTTCCTTTTCCTTTATTTTAGCTTTTAATCCCATCTCAATAATTTAGTTTTCCATAATATCTTTTAATATTAGTAAATATTGTATTCGCAAGTTAGGTATATTTGGCAAGTTTCTATTTCTACATTTAACTTAGTTTACTCTGATAATGATCCACATAGTTCGGGGCGGAACTTTGTTAGAAAAAAAATCGTTTTCTTATACCAGCTGTTTGCCTGAAAATTTGTTTTCTTATTATAATGACGAAGTTATTTAAAATAAAGGAGGTAAAAGTAGATCGCTTGGATTATTCAAAAGTGATTGCAATTTACATTTTAGCATGGGTTTGATAAAATAAAAATTAATTAAGGAAGTAGAAATCTACGATATTGTCACATTCCTTAAATATTAATTTATGTTCGATGAATAATATACAACATGCACAGTTTTTGAAACGAAAATTTATTCGGCTTTAAACGTTTTTCGAAAGCCTTGAGCTTTCATCGAAGAAGCAAGAAACCCTAAGCGTACATCGCTCATAAGGGCGAGTGTACGATTGTTCAAACAGCGATGTACGAGCGATGTACGCTTAGGGTTTCTTGCTTTTTCGATGAGAGCTCAAGGCTTTCGAAAACAGTTTAAAGCTAAATGAATTTTCGTTTCAAAGACTGTGCCTATTGTGTATTATATTATCCATCGAGTGTTTAGCACAGTGAGTCGATCTACTATTACATATTAATTTATGATTTATATAATCTCTTAATGTCAATTTAATGTTTATACATAACTGATCCTTGTGATTTGAAGGTGTCTACGGGTTTCAAATTAATGCTCTCTTTAACAACGGTGTCCTCGGCTAATTAATTAATTACATGTAGCAGTTATAGTGCAGAAGGAATAATTGTTAATCATGAATTGCAACAGATGCTATGTCGTTGTACTATACTGAGTTCAAAAGCACTGTGTTTGAAATCAATTAAACAATAAAACAGAAAATGCAGTTTAATGAAATCTTAAATACTTAAGTCTTTTAAACACTGTAAAAACACTTGTTTAATGAAATAGAGAGTGTTGCGCTTATATTGCATTTGCAAATAAAGTACTACATTTGTGCCATATGAATGTGTGTTAGAATAACGGACTCACAATAGTGGTCCAGAAATTTTTCTACGTTTAACGCAATGTCGTGATTTTGCTATTCGTTTTGCGGACGAATTAGATTTTATATAAGTTAAAATACAGTTTTTCACGAAATAAAGCAAAGTTAAATCATTGCATTATTATTTTTTAAATACAAATATTTTCTGTGATATTCGATTTGTTCTTTAGAAATATTAGAAATATTTTTTATGTTTCGGAACGTTTCGGCATCATTTTCTCAATTTTCAGATGCAAGAGATTTAAATTTTTTAACTACTCAAGCATCAATATTTTTAAGAAATGAATAGAATTTCAGCTAGGAAACAATACATGACAAATATGTACTTATTTCGAATTACAATCTTAAAAGTAGGTTCTTTTAGGTATTAGAAAATTTTTGATTGTAATTTTTTTCGAATTTGTACTAAAAAGGGAATCGGAAAGCGGCAGCATTAAACGCATTACCTTAAAGTTCCTCTAAAAATTGAGCAATTTAAGAGATACCGTGGGGGACTGTGTAAAAATATATATACAGGGAAGGCAGTGAAATTATTTGTAAGAGGAAAAATTAGCATCATCTTGCTCTCGAAAAGGGTGAAATACCCAAACTTCTAGCAGAACATGCTTGGGAGAAGGGACAAGCGCCTGATTGGAATGCTGCAAAAGTTCTTCCTTAAAATGTTACTTCTTGAAATTGTAGATATTTTCTTGAATCTTGGGATATTTTTCAATTGAATAATTGAGTCATTAGTATTCCAAACTCTATGCCTCAATCGTACAAAATCTGTGCGAGAAAATGGGGAAAACCGGGATAGATGCTCTTTAAAAACCTGGGTACTGGACTGCTCTAGGGAAACCAGAACAGAGGTTACAAATGCAGATCGTTCTAGATTCCTTAACATCCCTCTTTATTAAGGGAATTATAGTTCTTTAAACGTTGCAAAATTTTTTTATGTCGTTGGTAAGTTACGCTTATCTTTATTGTTTTCCTCTTTCTTTCTACTTAGTTTTCCTTTCATTCAATTTTTTTCCTCCATATTTTCTCAAGTTTTTTTAATTTATTTACCTCCCTTCGTTACCTTTACTGTTCTGTTTCCATTTCACTTTTCTACCTTATTTAATTTTTCTTTCTTTTCCTTTCCTTGCATTTCGATCAGTAACGAAATTTAACTCATACTAATAAGCTCTCTTTTGTAATTTATCGTTTTTGCTCCAATACAAGCTTCCCTTCATATTAAGCTACATACTGACTAAAACTCTAAAAATGGAGGATTGCCATGCTTTTAGTCATAATATGATGACTGTGGGCACCTGCTCAGACGACATGCCGAAAAAGGAAGCAGCGTAAAAGATGAGGAAAACTGTTGTGAAACTTTATACTCTACTAACACACACACCTTCAGTACTGATATGAAGTGCAACATAAACGAAAACTAACCGAATCAAAAAACAAGCAAATGAAAGAAAATCACCTAATATTGGTATTTAAAATTAGCGGGTTTCAATTAACATTAATTCGCAACTCTCTAATCCGCAACTCTCTAATTCTCAAGTAACTCGGTAGGTTTTCAACGTTAACAACAACCATCATTATTGCATTTACGGAAGACCTTTGCCTTGTCCTTTTTATTGCGTACAGACAGAAAAACCAAAAGCAATAGTGGGTTCAATATCTATTGAAACCCGCTAATCATTGCGTAAAAGGCACCTTTTATTTTTTGCCATTTTTTATATCCATGTGATATTGTAAGGTGTAATATTGAAAACGTCATTGGGTTAAACTAATAAAATGGTAACATGTTGCATTGTAAAATATACCTTAATTCGTCTTTCATGAATTCAAGCGAAGTCAAAACCACACCCTCTTTAATAAGATCCGACTGACCTCTTTAATAAGATCCGATAACTAAAAATATCCTGAAGGGTAACGCACATAAATTTGAGGATATTGAATACATTTTGAAATTTGTCCCCAGCGGAGTTTTTTTCCTCTTTCCAAATGCTGACTGCAATTAATGGGACATGTCATTGCTAATGATAACTTCTATTTACTGTGACATGGAAAAAGGGAAAACGCGACCTCTTCAAATGAAAGTGACCGACTCCCTGTAATTAAAGTGAGTGCACTTAATTCCAAGGAAAGATTATCTAATTTCCGTCATTAATGTGTGCTCGTCGATTTTTTAAAATGCTTAATTTTTTTCCCTTTCCGTAATTGCAGTCATCATTCCCGTTGTTAACAATCTAATGTAGATGGACCCTTAAAATATTAGGTTCAAAATTTGTTAATAGGGGGCGTGCCTGTTCCTACTTCTCCCTAATAGCTTTTTGATGGATCACCGTGGATTGAGGAGCTGCACCATACCACTTAAGAGAAGAATTCAATTCGATCGGGTGATGTTTATTTTTTGTTGATAAAAGAAGAATTTAATGCAAATATTGACTGACGTCAAAGTATGCATTAATCCCCAAAATTGAAATTTCCTTGGTCTTTGTTTTGTAAATAAGATAATTTTTACATAGATTAATGGATTCTATTTGTTCATTGCAATAATTGTTTTACGTAAAGTAATTAACAATAATTGTTAATTGCTTTATGCAGAAAGCTAATGATTCCTAACAAACCGGGAACTCCAACATATAATTGTTAAAATATTTTTGCATATATATAAGACAAATTTCTAAGCAATTGTCTTCATACAAGTCTAAAATTGGCCACCTATTATTGGATACTACTACTATTTATACTATTATTGGATTTACTAGTCTAGTATTATAATATATACTATTATTGGATACTATTACTATCTATACTATTATTGGATACTACTACTATTTATACTATTATTGGATACTACTACTATTTATACTATTATTGGATACTACTACTATTTATACTATTACTGGATACTACTACTATTTATACTATTATTGGATACTACTACTATTTATACTATTATTGGATTTACTAGTCTAATATTATTATTATATATACTATTATTGGATACTATTATTTATTTATGCTATTACAGGATGTATACAATTACGTCATGCAAAGTGAAATAATCAGCATCGTTGTTATAATCTGAGGACTTGCGTATTGAAATAAAATTGATCAGAGGATGATAAAGGGGAAGACTATCTCTTACCTAATGTGCATAAATGATTAATACCATTATATTAAGAATCGCGAAAATAATAATACGCTAATTACAAAAGGCCGCTATGTTTGGAAATGCACGCACGTATATTAAGGATTTACTTATGAAGGTACTCAGGTACTTGCACCCGATATTAAAAGGCAACTCCTATCATCAGAAAATAGCTGAATATATGTGTGCATACTTGTATATTATTATCGTTATATATGTTATATTATTATTATTATTATTATTATTATTATAATGGATTCTTTAATTGTAGGTTATGTAACAAACTTCCTCAGTCTACAAATTTGGACAATTTTAATATTGTTAAGTGTAAAATAAATATCTGATATGCATTCCTAATTAGGCGGATATCAGTATTTCTCAATGGGATATCAATGATTGACTATCAAGTTGATATTTAATATCGGATTAGTTCTGATATACGATTCAGTATTAAATAGATCTCTGATATATAATGAATCATAAATTTTTAATTTAAGTTTCGCGTACTGACGTGAGAGCATAAGAAATGCCATAAATACCATGAACAGAGAGACGCACAACGATGCTGAGATCAGCACCAACTCCATTAGCAGCTTCACATAAGTAATATCCTGCATCAATCTCGTCCAAATCTTTGATGCTAAGCGAGCCATTTTCCAGTGTCTGAATGTGGTAGTTGCTGATTATGGATTTAAAATTCCTCGTCGCTGATGTGTTGCCTGAAAAATATAAAGAAGCACTTGAAAGTGAACATGAATTGCAAAGTGTGGGTGATTTTCTTGGTACATAGATATTTCATAAGGGATTTCTCCATGAATATGCTTAGAAGTACATTTATAAAGAGCCCAAGTGCATTAGTTGGCTCTTTAAAAATGTACTTCTAAGCAAAAGTGCATTAGTTATCTTATGGTTCAATTAGCCATTTACGAGAAGCATTTAGTTATTACTAAAGCATTTAATTCAGATTTATTCTAGTGATTACATCCAGGAGAAGTACCAGTAAAAAAGTACATTTTAGAAATGTGAACTATAATAACAACAGTCTTAAGTGCGAATTTCGACTATTTGCTGCTATTTAATTTAAACTACTATCTTTTCGCACGTTTAGGTTTTCATGATTTAAAGTTTTAGTATTTGGCAAGATTTCACAATCTCCGTTTTTTGCAATTCTGGTCTCACAATTCGGGGTAATTGGTTTGTTTGGTTTTACTTTTATGGAGACAGGACCAGTTTACGCTAAACAAGGTGAAGCAATTGGGTGGAAGGTTTATAGGGGGGGGGGGCAAGATGGGTAAATGAGATTCCATGGGGAAAATAGAAATTTCAAGACAACAAATACGATACAGATAAACGTATGAATACATGCACATATATATACAGGGTGTTCGGTTACCGCGTGTACAGAGTTTAAGGGATGGTAGGGTATACTAAAATAAGTAACATGTGTTTTTTCTTTTTTTCGGAAGAGGTTTTGTTACCGAGTTACGACCCAAAAATCGTTTGGTGGATGGAAACGGGAAATGTTGATGCTCGCGCAAATCTGTACATGTGGGCTGTGTTTGGAATGCGTATTCTACCATGCTGACATTAAAGACAATGTTTTTTTTTTTATTCATTTCCTGGTGGCGAAAAAGAAAAAGTCCAGAAAACAGACATGGTTTATGTACGATTATAAGCACAAACACAATTCAGTCGATAAACAGCAGCCTCCATAAGATGTATGCATCGAGCTTGATGGAGAAATCGATGGAAACGAATAAAAAAAGACATTTTCTTTAATATTCAGTGTGGTAGAACACGTAATCGAAAAAATACAGCCCACATGTACAGATTGGTAGTAGCATCAACATTTCCAATTTCCATCCATCAAATAATTTTTGGGTCCTAACTCGGTAAGGAAACCTCTTCCGAAAAAACACGTGTTACTTATTTTGGTTTACCTACCCCTTAAAGTCTGTATACGTAGTAACCGAACATCCTATATATAACATCATCATCATATTCAACCATTATGTATCCGCTGTTGGATGAAGGTCTCTCCAAATGCTTTCCACAAATCTATACTAGGCAATTCGCTTCCACGTTACCCCAACCAGTTTTCTTATTTCATCCACCCATCTAGTTTGAGGACGTTTTCTAGGACTTCGGTGGAATTTTGGAATCCAGTTCAGAATTTCTGTTGTCCATCGTTGATCAGTTCTTCTTGCAATATGCCCAGCCCATCGCCATTTCAGCCCTTTTACTTTAACAATGATGTCCTCTACTCTAGTTTGTTCTCTCACCCAAGTGTTTCTTTTTGATCTCCTAGTTATTCCCTAGTTATTCCAAGCATACACCTCTCCATACTCCTTTGCGTTGTCTGTAACTTTAGTATTGCTCCAACTGTTAGACTCCACGTCTCTAATACATAAGAGAGAACCAGCAATATACACTAGTTGAAGACTTTTCTTTTTAGACACAAAGGCAATTTTCCCTTCAGGATAAAACTGTTTCTTCCAAATGCACCCCAGCAAAGTTTAATACGTCTGTTGAGTTCTTTCATAATATTGCCATCCATTGAAATCAGCTGGCCAAGGTAAATATATGAATCAGCAATTTCTAGCTCAGTGTTGTCAACTTGTATTTTGTTTCCTCTACAAAATTATTGAACATGATCTTAGTTTTTTGTAGGTTCATCTTGAGTCAACTTCTTCACTTCTAGTTGAGAGCTCTTGTACCATGTCTTGTGTATATGTATGTATATATATAAATAGGTTTATACCCCGCAAGTAATTTTTGATCAATATAAAATACCAATTTAATGAACGCAAGATTAGTTCTTCCGAAATAAAGATCACATGCGCCGATGCGTGCTTAGTAATAAGCTTAATCTATATTCATTTTATCTAACCTATTAATAATTTTATATACCGTAAAATTTATTGATAATGCGCCCAAAATTGATTACTATTAATACGCGCAAAATTATTTAATAATAAAAATACGCGCAAAATTAGTAATAATAATACGCGCAAAATTAATTAATAATAATAATAATAATTATACGTGCAAAATTAATTATAATGATAATAATAAAAATTATACGCGCAAAATTAATAATAATAATAAAAATAATACCCGCAAAATTAATTAATAATAATAATATGCGCAAAATTATTTATTACTCACTTTCTATTTAAAACTGTATAACAGAAAGAATCTCGGCAGTCTCCTCTTCTTCCTTTTCGTCTGGTTCTTTACGACAGATTGATGAATCAAATCTGAGCATTTTTGATGATGGTGTGAAGTTATAATAGCATATATTCCTCTCTTCAAACATCACTTTGATTAGGAGAATTGAAGAGAGAAGTTCTAGCCCCATTTTGTTTCTAAGTTTTATTTTTGTTGCAGTTACTCTCGAAAACACTTTTTCAACTGTAGCGTTGCTAATTAGCAAACTGTAGGTAGTCAGTGCAAACAGACATTTTTTGTAGAGCGAAATCACCAGCCGAATTTTTAATGATTATTGTTTTGCACCAGAAATCTACTCCATCTGTCGGAATGCATAAGGAAAAACTTTTTCCCAGTTCATCGTCAGCAGAGAATGCCACTTATTTTCTATTTCACTAATTTGAGATCTCTTAGATAATTTTACAGGCAGAGCGGAAAATGGTGGGCGTGTGTGAGGCAAACAGATCATGGGACAAAAGTTATAAATCCTCAGAAGTATCTCCATATTTCTGGGAATACGAATTAATAGTTCCTTACACGCTCTTTTCAAGAATTGTAAACAATGCTGTTGTATATGATGCCCTTGTTCTGAAGAAATCTTTCCTGAAGCTAAGTTTGACGCTAATAAATTGGAAAATTTATAACCAAAATCTGCATCCTGGTACGAAATGATGTAATCCTCTTCATCAACATTATTCAAGATACTTTCAACGTTTGCATAAGAAGGGCGAAAAAATTTTCTCCGCAATGATGAAGCAAAGTTGGGTAAATCTTCTAATACACAGCAGATATCAGCCATCTCCTTTTGGAAAAGTAAATTTATTTTTTTAAACTCACTCAGTATCGGCGCCATAAAGGTTAAACATAATTCGTTCGCGGCATCAGAATACATAGAAGATAGTTCTCTCGCGTAATATTTGTCACAACTAGAAGAAACCATTTTAAAATGCAATTGTAAAGCATCCCACTGATGTAGGATTCTCTTTATGCAGTTGCTTCTTGCTAGCCACCACATAGGAGAAAGAGGAAGAATTTTTAAATGTTCCTCGCCATTGTTCCTCGCCTATAACTCCATATAGGAATCACTGCGCAAAGCAGATCTGTGAAACCAGTTATACGTTTCTCTGAGCAAATAATCTATATTTCCAGGCAATTCCTCTGATGCATGTGAACAGGATAAATGAAGAGAATGACCGATGCATTTTATTAATATTATATTTGGGTTACCTTCTTCATGCATGTGTAAAGAGAGTTGTTAATACTGCACAGGTTGGATGTACCATCAGTTGCAATAGCAAAACACTGTTGAATATTGACACCAGCATCAGACAAAAAACGTTTAACAGCATCATATAATGGCTCTGCAGTACTAATTGTAACAGGAATTAATCCGAGGAATTGCAACACCATTCAATTGCCCTTTGAATTATCTGATACACAAGCACAAATATTTCACACAAGAAATATCAGTTGATTCGTCAATGGTTAGCGAAAAAATGTGATCCTTAATATCCTCAATCTGTTCTTGTAGCAATGCAGGAGCTATGACACTCTTAACAATAGCAGAGCACTTAGTTCCATGCATTTTTAAATCTTTTGTGTTTACCGCAGCTGATGATGAACTCGTCGAAGGAAATTCATTTGTTATTAACTCGGTAAAATGATCAGCATTTCGAATGCTTGTATGGTAAGAAACAAGCTCAACTAACTTGAGTTCAAGTACAGTTTCCATACACTTTTGAGAAACTATGGTTGTCAACCTTCGTTGAGGCGGCGAAGTTTACAAGCAACGTTCTTAATATGTTTTGCAAAAGATGCATGTTTGCTCAAGTCGCTTTTGTGGGCTCTAAGATACACTTTACACAGTTTACAGTATGCTTTTTCACTGTCATTCCTCACTTCTTGAATCCATTTGCTAAATTCTTTATCTGCGAGCCATGGATTTTGGAAGTTATTATTGTACTTACTCCATTTACCCATTATGCCGCCGAGTTGTATTGGCCCGGTTAATGAGTGCAGTGATGGTGTACTTTGAAGGCGTAAAATTAGTTTTTTACCACAACTTCCGCATAAAATCGTTACAGGTGGACGAAACCTTTATTCTAATGTCGACTCCACAAACATAAAGAATTTGTCCGTTTCAATAATTCCTTTTTTAATAACATCATCGTAGTAATATAAACAAGGTATAATATATACTTAAAGTTTACAACGTTGGTCATTGGAAAGTTTATCCTTTGATATGATAGCTTTGATAATGAGAGCTCAAATCGGAGAGTTTAAAATAGAGTACTATTAGAATCGAATAATTCTAAAATCGAAGACTGGGATATTCGCATTTGTCTTACTCGTACCTCGAAGAGATTGTTGGATTCAAAACTCTTTGAGTTGCAGATTTTAAATTTACAGGAAACGGCGCCGCCACGTGCTTTAGTAAAACGTAAATTATGGCCAGAGATGATTTACACAGTGAAGAGGTAATGATCAGTTTCACGTATTTGCTTCAGAAAGAACTGAGTATTAGATCGGATGCACACGTATTATTTAAGTTACATTTCTATGTTTATATTAAACAAGTTATGCTTCAATGTTAATATGGGTAATAGGAAAATACAATTAAATTTACAATGTTCACGTTTTCACAACACCGTTCAACTACTATGCACTATCTGAGACAGGAACACGGTTAGCAGTCCAAACTCAATGAAGTCCAATGTTGCCAGAACTGAAGATTAGAAAGTACCAAAACAAGAATCGAACGAGTATCGAACATGTTATGTTTTAGTGAAACTATCATTCACTGCGAATAGAAATGTTCAACAAACAAAATTTTTATTGTATTATGCAATACTAATAATATTTTGTGATTTTATATATAAAAATAAAAAAGTAGTGCATTTTTTAAATTTATAGCCTGCAGATAATTAAATGTAGCCCAAAAAGTAGCATGTCGCCAAAGTCGAAATTTTTGTTGCGAGGGCACTTAAAATGTCGCCCAATTCGAAATTTTTGTAGCGAGGGCACTTAAAACATCGCCCAATCCGCTACTTGTAGCCCAATCTGGCAACACTGGTTGCAAGTAAACAACCCGAATTCTAGTAATCGTGGAACTTATTTTTTAAATCTATTACCATTATCGTTTAATATTAAACATTAACGTAATTTACAGAAAGCGATAACATAAATATATTTTTTCCATTCTCTGTTCATTTTATTCCCCCTCTCTCTCTCTCTCTCTTTCTCTTTTCATTTTTTCTCCTTCTTCGTTCCTCATTTCCAAACTAAGCCTTATTGAAAACATGGAGTCATTTATAGATCCGTAAACTGGAAGAGGTTTCGCCATTTTAAATCAAAAGAAATTTACACAAATTCTTTTTGCAATAATTCGGTTTTGAAAATTCGTTTGACATCAGCCATGTTTGGAATCATGGCGTTCCGTTCTGAAAAATTCTCAGACTCCCATCTTTCGTTTATATATTCAAAGCGGACCCCCTGTCAGAACCTTGTCACGGAGTTTTAGCTTCATGTGGAGCCTCCGGATAGGTCCTTCCTCCATCTCCTCCCCTCCTCTCGGAGACTATTGAATTACCAAAACTCCGAGATAGAGACAGCCATCATTCATCAAGAGCTGCCAAGAGCAACAGATTTCCAGGACGCATTTTTCCTCCGTTTATGCATTTTTTTTCCTTTTGTGGCTACATATTTATCAAGAGGGAGAAGTAAAGGATAGCCTAAGAGAAAACCAAAGAAATAAGGGAAAGTTATGAGGTACTATTTTAAAGATTTATTATACAGCCTATCTTTTGCTTTACCAAAACTCATGGAATCCTCGTGGACATGCGAATTCTAAGCGAGAATACATTGTAAGGTTATCTTTTACTAAGAGCTTATAATTTTGTCGTAGTTATTCATACTAATGTATGTCCTGATATTATTTAAAAGTATTTTAAGAAATGGAAAGGCATTGTTAGTTTATAAAATAAGGTAAATTTGTAGTTCTTTTATAAAGCATATAATATTTCAGTTACCTTATGAAGACCGCAAATACCATCAAAATCATTTTCATTTCTATATTATATAAATTTTAAAATGCCCTCGTTCCTTATGTATGATCTTCCGTTAAATTTTTGGAACTTTGGTTACACTGCGAAAAATGATCAATAATTCCATAAATTATTATACAAAATCCTTCATGCAATGAAGGATTGAATGTCGTTTCAAAAGATTAATATCTGTCCATGAATTATTTTATATTAATAAAAACAGCCCTTAATCGGAATTTAGGCACTAACTTAAAAGCTAAATGTCAAAAGATAGTAGAATGAGGATAAAGTCGCATCTTTTATAAAGTGGCAATTAATTTAACTCAAAACCACAATCTGCAAAAATTGCCACTTTTATCCACGTCTCTGCTTAGAGTTACATAGTCCCTAAAGTATGCTAAATTTTTTTTTACCAGCATTTTAAAATTTTTCTGTCATGATCCTTATATTTACACTAGCCTCAACCACTTCATATGCATCCAGTTTTTACCAACAATTTTTATAGTTTCGTTTGGAGTATTAACTGGTCGATTGCAAACTTGTCTCAATTCGTTTGCAAATGACCTGAGTTTTCTAAACGTTTTCAGTTGTTTTAATTTCAATTATATAAAATTACAGTCCCCATTACATTCTAAAGTCTAAAAAATATACTCTTCCAGAGATGGTGTACAGGTATACAACTAATGATAATAACTTTAAAGACCTGGATATTATCACACAGCTGTGATTTTACCTCGGGCCAAATTTAAAGCTAAATACTCGCAAAATATTTACAGCGAATAGGTTACTTTTATGGCATGTGTCGAAATAAGAAGAATATTTGCAAAATAAGACATTGGAAGGAAGTGATAATTACGTCTACCAATTAACACATTAAATGTTTCTATACTTCTATTTAAACTTTTAATAACTTTTAGCCCATCCATAGTTACTCCATCTTTATTCTTCCCAATCATTAATTAGCTATCTCAGGTACAGCTTATTCTATCGTTAACTTGTCACAATAAAAGTATCTACTGAACGTTCTCTTTATCTTAAAAATATATTTAACATATTTTATAAATATAGCCATCGCCTGAATTTATTATCTAATCTAACAGTTTTCACAGCAATATTTCACTAGTATTGAGAAATAATCCTCTTTTGTGCGCTAGAGTTGTATATAATTGAGTAGAATTACAGCCTATAATGATACCATTATAGCCTATAATGGTATCATTGGATATTTAATTATGTACAAGAAGTTCCTTCCTTTCTCTAAGTATGTTTTCAAAATAAATATATACTAATTTTACAGCAAGTAAAAATCAACATTAAAATGAATTATTTCGTTTAAAACACTCTTCCTTTTTATTTCTGCTTGCGAATCAGAAATAATATGTACAATTTTTTTTGTAATTGATTTAAAAGCATGAATTAGTTAAAGAACTTCCACCAACATTAACGTAGGCAAACAATATTTAACTCTATTTACACTGCTTTAGCCATTAGGCTGTCATATAAGTTTGCATCTTTAGATGAAAGATCGTCAGCCCATACAACAGTTTCGAAGCTCATCTCACCGATAAGGGAGACTTTCCCTAAGATCAACACTCTCTTCAACTTCAGTTTCGGCTCATAGATCTTTTCGTTATCTGACCACGGAGCAAAACTCGCCCATGATTCACTTCAAGCTGTCCATAACGACGTTTTCGAAACAGTTATTGCTTGAGACTTCTCTCCCAGCGGCTTTAAGCATCCCCGAGCAAATCCCGAATCTTCACGCCCGGGAAAATTTCACGTTTCGCTTGAATTATTAGAAGTTACATAAAATTTATTTTTAAAAAATCAGGAAGTGTGAAGTTGGCGGACGGGGACAATTACTTACCCGTAGCTTTCTTCCAACGAATCAGTGGCTGCGGATATCCGTCAGCTTGGCAATCAAACATCACAGATTCCGACAGGATGGCAGAAGTATCTATTGGCTCGATAGTCCAAGTTGGAGGAACTAAATGAGAAAAGAACATTTTAAGTAGTTCCTTCAAAATGGATGTTTAAATTTGCAGCCAACCGTGCAGAACAGTAATTAAAATTTTGTGCAGAACAGTAATTAAAGTTTAACGTCATGCATTTTACTTTTTCTACCTTATATTACATTGAATTATCTCGAAATATCTTGATATAAAGTTGCGTTCGTTCGTAAGTTTTAGGCTCAAGGACGGCAAAGGTCACGATTAAGCCGCGATCTACATATTTATTTATTTTCCATATTTTTGAGGAATGCAAGCGCCTTATGAGCTTGAGAACTAATCCTCAGACCACACCGAGTTAATTTATATGTAAGCGCTCGTAGTTTCTTGGCGCCGCTGGGTGCCGAACCAAGGATAACGGCGCACTAAGCGGATGCGTTAGGTTTGCGCCGCTCCAGTGCTTATAAAGTTATTGTAATCTATAAATTTTGGTTTTTTAGTACTAAAACTCAATGTATACCTTTTCAAAATTCAATGGAAGGCAGAGATGGTCGAAAATATAAGCATATAGCCTATCCTTTTAAGTTACGATAAAGTTTATCCCGTTCTTTCATTAAGCTTTGAGAAGGGACACTAAAATTTGAAGAAAAAGGTTTATTATAAATCACCCGCTATATGTTTATTACTGAATTTCCCAGTGATGGTGGTACAGTGTGTATTGATAATATGGTGTAAAAGCTTGATGTGTAAGACAATGTATTGATGCACCGATGTACTTACAACGCTATATTTTATTTCCTTTTGATAGATTGATATGTATTTTGTTTATATGTTCGTAATTATTTAATGTTTGGAATTATATACTTATACTCAAAGTATTTCTCCTGATACTTGCCGCGTTACTTCAGATACTTGTATTTTAAACTTATTATTATTTATTTAGTAATTTACTCTTTTAGTACTTGATGTAGGGAATTTTTTCACACCTCCACAACAGTAGATAACTCATATAATCATTACCACCTCTTATAATAAAGTCTAATATAATCATTAATATCTCATAATTATTAACACCTCATATAACGTCGGCGTTTTATGAGGATCCAGAGCAATAGACAATAACACAACGACAAAATTTATAAGTAGAAATCAACATTACTAGTGTAAACTGAAGTTAACTTTATTAAAACATTTATTTCTACTTATGAAACTAATCTGCATAGTGCTACGCTAAATCATCTTGCATAATCAAAATATTACTTCGCTATGTCAACCCATTTTTAACCTAATCAGGTCAAATTCCAGAAACCTAAAAAATGCCAAATTGTAGAATTAGAATCGTATAGAAACAGATGTGTCTCCAATAACTGCATACAGGTTTAATAAATTTATTTCTTGTTCTTTTCTTCCAACTCCTGATTCACAAAATTGAAATCTAGGAAATTCTGGTGAAACCAAGATATACTGTAGGATACTGAAAAATCGAAGAAAATTTCCTGTCGATAAGAAACTTTTTATAAGCAAAGGAAAAAGAGGATAAGCTACGTAAATGTCTGTAGATCGTTGTTCTCGGGCAATTGTAGAAGCATTTATAGCAAGTAAGATTTATTTAAAAAGGATAAGTAATCGCCAATTTATTCATTAACGTGGCCCACGTTTTTGTAACAGCAGTATCTGCACCTTCTTTCTGTGAAACGGAGACAAGTTTTCTATCTCGTTCTCGCTGTTTAGTGGCCTAACACAGTCAGGCCATTAACTAGGAATTCCTCTTTAGATAATATCTTCCTTTTCCATTTCTGCAAGACACCAAGATCTTTCGAAAGGCCAAAGTCTTCACGGGCACCTGCCGCTGTTACAAATAACTCTGTCTGCATCGAACAGATGGAACAGACGTTCCTATCCACTTGGCTTTAAAAGATAGGAGAGAACGCAAGGAGAAATGGAAAGGAAAAATCATATTTTCGCTGAAGTGCCGCTTCAATTTCGATCTGTCTAGAGATATTCAACGAGACTCTGAGACCTGAAAACAATTGCAATTCTCCTGCCGCTTAGGGTCAGGTGCATCTGATGGCCCGTTTCATCCAATTCGGTGGTTGGAATGTTTCGTCATGCATACTGAGCAGCAATTTTGCAGGAGCAGACAGAATAAAGAAAGCTATCCAAAAAATGAATGCATGATATGTGCTAAGTCCACATCTATCGAAAAGCGCTCTTTTAACGGATTTTCCAAATTTTAGACGAATTCCATTTGCAAAGTTTAAGAACAGGAAATTTTTGAATAAAGAATTGCGCAAAATAGGTAAAGAAGATATGGTTTTATTGTTATGCCGTCCTCTGTGAATGTAGATCATATTCAAATATATGTACCCCAAAAAACCTGAAACCAATTCAACCCGAAAATGTTATTTGTCATATATTAATATTTATAAAATGCAGCAAACCATTATTTTTCATTGGAAGCCCACTTCAAAGAATAATAATAAATATTTGAATATATCCCATTACGTTTAAACTAAGTTTGGTTTATTTTATTATTCCATCATAAAAGTATTACAGAAGCCTTCAGGCGGAAAACGACCCCATGATATTTCAAACGTTTGTGTATAGTTTCATTTTCTCAGTTTATGTTATCAGAATGATTGTGTTTCCCGTGTTGACTAACGAAAGGGTAGATAAGGTCATTATGATCTAAAGCTTGCAATTTTCAGAGCAAATACTGGATTTTGTCATTTCCAGTACTCTACTAATCCAATGATTACAACCTCGGCCTTTGAGTTTGCAGAACTGTGTTTGGATTCCAGTAAATTCTATTGCACCTAAAACGGGTTATGCTTTACTTGATGTATGTTTTACGGAATAAAGAGAGAAAAATCGTACTGTAGCGGGACCTTTAGTTTTCCGAGGAATCGGAAGCTATGCTCCAAAAGAAACAAATTTTGGTTTACGGAGGATAGAAAAACGGCAAATGTGTTACGATTTCACTGCAGGCATGCAGCTAAACGCTTGTTACAGGTGGAGAGGCTCTGAAAGTTAAAGAGTAGCTGAAAAAAAAGCTGAATGGGGTTTAAGATTCGTCAATATTTTGGTGCATTTTATTAAAATGTCTTATGATATTAAATATATAAGCAGACCATTGTATTTAACATTAATAAATACATTTCTTAAAAGTACATTTTGAATTAAAATTTATAGAGGTGTGCGAAGATTTAAAATTCCCCTTATCCTGATTATAGCGCAGCTGAAGGTTTATATATCTTCAAAAATATCACATACGCAATATATAACATGGGGATCTATTTTGAATAAATTTTTAACGTAAAAAAATTCTGTTGTCATATACAATTTTCTACCAAACAAAAAACAAAATTCTGCAATAATTTAAAAAAAAAAAAAATTACAGGGGGCTCAGCCTTCCCTTTCCCCCATCCTAGCTACGGCTCTGTTTCACCGGCAGGTGAAGGCAGATTGATGGTAAGATGGAATAATTCGTTACCACTACATCATCGTAGCACAATGCATCTATCTATTTCCGAAGTATAAGAACTTCTTACAGTTTAAGAAAGCACACAATTTCCTGAATACTGTAACTAGTTCAATGGAAAGATTTTTTTTTTCCACAGCAGGGAGCCTTAGCATGATTAATTGCACGCTAGGAGAACGCGTTACCACTGATATGGCTTAAAAATAATGGCAGACAGACAAACAGACAGGCAGGCAGATATCTTGTGAACCAGGGATACATATAGGAATGGTACATATCTCGAGCTGTATAAGTGCTACATTTATAAAAATGATGATATGGTCTTTTTTTATTCCAAGCTTTAGGTTAACATTGGCAGAAAACTAAGATATCGCTTCATACGAGATTCTCTTCCAGAGTTGTACAGTAATATTATAAGCCGTTTATCCCATCTGTACATAGTTCACATTGGATCATAGTACTCAGAAGTGCCAGAAAAACTGGTACAGGCGTGCGTATGCAAATAACGGAGCTTTGCAACCAATCAGCGTAACGCGATGCGGTCGGCAGCGCCTATATAAGACAAGAGATGTCTGGCAAAGCTGTTAGATCGGTTCTTGCCGCTACAATGGCAGGTTATCAAGATTTAAGTGATTTTGAACGTGGCGTTATAGTCGGCACAAGAGAGATGGGACATAGCATCTCCGAGATAGCGACAAAATTTGGATTTTCGCGTACGACCATTTCACGGGTATACCGTGAATATCAGGAATCCGGTAAAACATCAAATCTCCGACAGCGGTGCGGCCGGAAAAAGACCTTAAAAGAACGGGACCTTCGACGACTGACGAGAATCGTTAAACGAGATAGACGTGCAACACTTCCTCAAATTGCCGCGGATTTCAATGCTGGGGCATCAACAAGTGTCAGCGTGCGAACTGTTCAACGAACCATCATTGATATGGGCTTTCGGAGCCGAAGGTCCACTCGTGTACCATTGTTGACTGCACGGCACAAAGCTTTACGCCTCGTCTGGGTCCGCCAACACCGCCATTGGACTGTTGATGACTGGAAACACGTTGCCTGGTCTGACGAGTCTCGTTTCCAATTGCATCAGGCGGATGGACGTGTACGGGTATGGAGACAACCTCATGAATCCATGGACCCTACATGTCAACAGGGGACTGTTCAAGCTGGTGGAGCTTCTGTGATGGTATGGGGCGTGTGCAGTTGGCGTGATATGGGACCCCTGATACGTCTAGAGACAACTCTTGACAGGTACGTAAGCATCATGTCCGATCACCTACACCCATTCATGTCCATTGTGCATTCCGACGGACTTGGACAATTTCAGCATGATAATGCGACACCCCACACATCGAGAGTTGCTACCGAGTGGCTCCAGGAACACTCTTCTGACTTTAGACACTTCCATTGGCCACCTAAATCGCCAGACATGAACATTATCGAGCATATCTGGGATGCCTTGCAACGTGCTGTTCAGAAGAGATCTCTACCACCTTGCACTCCTATGGATTTGTGGACTGCCCTGCAGGATTCCTGGTGTGAATTGTCTCCAGGATACCTTCAGACATTAGTCGAGTCCATGCCACGTCGTGTTGCGGCACTTCTGTGTGCATGCGTGGGGTTGGGGGCTACACAATATTAGGTAGGTGTGCCAATTTTTCTGGCACTTCAGTGTATAACGTGGACTTGTGTACAGTGCAAATTCAAACGATACATTTTGTAATATGTGCACGGATAATTGAATTGTCATAAATTAATTGTATAAATTAATTAAAAAGTAACAATTTATTCGCAACTCCCATTGTACAGACTTTTACGAAGCCGAGCATGAAATATGAATTTTTATTTACTCTTTTCTTAAAACGTACTCTTCGGTTTGCAACTTTCAACTTTTAAATTAGTTATCACCCTACTTTAAGGCTTTCGAGGTTCCTCTTCAGAACTTCTCCAAATTATTTCGAAAATTTTGTAAACTCCCTCGCCTTGTATACACATTACGCGACGGAAGAAGAACAAGGCCATTCATCTCCCTTTAAAGAGAATAATTTCCTCTTCACTGAAGTTTCCACGCAACTGGCATTCCTTATTGAATGCCGCTCTGGTTAGCTAAGAGTTATCTCTTTTTCTTAAGCACATCGTAAAAGAAAACATCCGCGATACTTTTGTCGTTAAAAGCCAATGAGCGTGATAAAGTGGTTTCGCTTAAAATACCAAATTAAAAACCGCAAACATAAATCTTCAAAAATCAAGTTTCCGTCCGTTCGTTTAATTTAAAAGTGAATTTGCATACTCTTTCGAGGTATTTTAAAGTAAAGCTATTGTTTCTCATTTATGCTGGTACTAGTTTATTATTATATACAGAAATTTTGAGCGAGGCGTATATCTATTTCAAAGGTTCTGTTTTATTATATTAATGCTGTGTGTATATTTCACTACTTCGTATTAGGCCCGCATTCAAAAGTTTGCAAAGAATGTTCCATGGATCTTCTGAGATTATGTATATGCACTAGTTATGTGTATACATACTATCCGTGTAATATATTTTAAATACGCATATAATTCCAAATAATTTTACGTTCGAAAACCCCGCGTGATATCAAAAAGCAACTCACGAAAAACTGTTGGAAAACATATGTACAATATAGTACTTATTTATATTGTACGTTAATAATCTTCTAATATAGAGTCGTAACCAGGCTTGTGCTAGAGGGGGGTGGGCTGAGCTACTTTTGGAAATGTGATCAGCCGCCCCTTCGGAAAATAAATTTTTAAAACAATTTATCTTAAAATTTATTTTAAGTTTTTGTTTTGTAAAAAATTGTACATGACAATGGAAATTGTTCTTTGACGTCAAAAATATTTTAAAAATAGATTTCTACGGAAGACCTTGTGTACATTATGGTTTTATAGAGGTTTGAGCCATCATGCACTCTGTAATAAAGGTAAAGGGAATTATGAAATTTAGTATACTTCATTAAGTTTTCAATGAAAAGTTTACGTTAAGAAATTTATTCATTAATGTTAAATATATTAGCCTACTTAGATATTTACTATTATTAAATATATCAATGAAAGTGACGATCAGTAACAAACTCCATCCATTCTGCATTATATTGTACAGATTTATATTGTACGAAATATTCAAGAACTAAAATACTATTAATTGCATACAGTTAAGAAAACTTATTTAAACACATGGTTTCATTGTATAGTTTTTCCACTGAGGTTAAATTTCGTTACGGTAAAAATATTAGAGTATCAGAACTGTTATATATTTACCATTCACTAACATGGTGGCTGTGTAATTTGCTTCACCGGCCATATTTTCTGCTAGGCATGTATAGTTCCCATTATGACTTCTTCCAACGCTGCTAAACACTAATGAGGAACCTAGATTCCCTAAGGATGATTCTTCGATGTTCAGCATCTTTCTGTTCAATGTCATCCCATCCTTTAGCCACCGAACCGTAATGGGTGGGTCACCAGTTAAGACGCTGCAAGTCGCTATGACATGCATTCCTTCCGTTAAGAATTTGGGAAACGAAAACGGGTTGATGACAGGTCTCTCTAAAATAAAAATAATTTCCTTATAGTACCTTGAAACGGAGATATTACACGTTTGTTTTATTGCTACTTGCTTATAATTAACTTACTTATAACTTTAATTCGAAGCTGTTTCTGAGATCGTTGCCCTTGATTATTTCTTGCTAGGCAGGTGTAAATCCCTTCATCTACTTCTCTAGTAACATCGCTTAATAAAAAACTGCCGTTAGCATAAACCTGCTGTCGATCGTTGAAAGGCAATTCACGATTATCTGTGGATTAAGCGATATTATTGTTATAAATATGGTACTAATAAGTTTATTAACCTGTTAACTGGGTATGACGACATTTTTCGTCATGCCCGGAAGACTACCAAAATGCAAATGACATTTTTTGTCATTAAAATTAACCGTATTATGTTGAACGCATTACGTTTTATGTAGTTCTTATATATTTAATCCTAGCGTGATGGTGTGATGACATTACTTATCACTGTGAAAAAAAGTCCCCAGTGTGAAACGAGTTTCACAAAATTTTATTCCCCGGTTAACAGGTTAATAATCAAAATATATTATTGATAATGGTTTTAATATTTGAGTATCCTGCATATATTTTAGTAAAAATATATTTTCCGAAAAAGTATTACCAATTTGGCGTTTTCTTCATATATATATTTTAGAGCAAACCTTTTCATTATTGTACTTTAACGAGACAAATATTTCTCCGTAAAAGAGGGGTGAGCAAAAAAGCTGGGTGTTACCGTGAAAAAGTTTCTTATCGGGATATATTTGATTCAAAAATAAGTGACCGTATGTGAGAGGTGTCTCTTAAGAAAGGTTTTGCTCTAGCATTAAGATAATTATAAGGTTATTATATTAGAAATATTGGTAGTAGTATTAGAATATCCTGTATTCCCTCTAAGTTCATGTAGTATTAACCTTAAAAAGGTTCGTACCGAGTTTGAACCCGTAAAATTAGTTTCTTTTCGTAGAATTTTATATTACGTTTTTTCCCTTCAAGCAAACGTTCTAGCAATTTTTTCGTCAGAGCTGATAACGTGACAAATGAACGTGACAAATGTAGCGTTTTAACCTTTAATTTTTTAAAAAAATTATTAAATGTTTAAAGTTCTGAATTTAACGTTTAATATCGGATATCAGTCGGTAATTTATAAACACATAATTTATAAATAACATGGTTAAATTTGCAATGTACGTAGAAACAGATTTTTGAATATTACGATAATTCTAAGATCATATCAGAAACGCATACAGGACATGTACCTATAACAAAATTTCCCCCCGTTCTAGTCAGATATAGAGTAGATCATGCTTAACCTTAACTATAAGGATGAATAGCTTATAGCGATAAATGTGCCGGATCCTTTGAGTGCAGTTATAGAAATTTTACGCTATTAATGATATTAAAATTTTTTTTCGTTACATTTTTTGATAACGGAACTAATGAATACATTATAAGCTCCATTATATGGAAATATACGGCAAAAACAACAAATGTGATTATGTATACATTGTATTATAATTTGTATATTTTGTGGAATGTTTTAAATATAATACTATGTTAAAATATTTAATGAGACTATACTGCATAATATGATACGAATATATATATATATATATATATATGATGTAAAAAGAGGCTTGGGAACATGGCGCTCTGCCCGTCCCAAAGCCTGTTTCCGCCAAGAATGGGCGAGGAAAACTTTTATATATATATAATTTTCATATTATCTGAGCCAGAAAAATTATTAAGCTTTCTATTTCCTTCAGAAAGTTGTAGATTTGTTGGTTGATTGGTTGTATTTTTATGACGCATGGACAGCAAGGGTCATTCTGCACCAAGCAAGGTGCTATCATACATACGGTTTTAAAATGGCAACATATTGAACTTATAATGCCAAAAGATTCATTAAAACTACATCGAAACAAAAAGATATAACAAAGATAGATGAGAATAAAATAAACGCATCAGATTAAACATTAAAAATGCTTTCATGATTAAAAAGAGTCGAATAAAATGTCACTACGTTTACCAGAAGTTTGTAAACATGTTAGTAAATTTCCACTTTTGTACATTAAAATCTTTTAACAAACGAAATTGTATTTAATAAGTAATATGTAAGGTTGATATCTTTCAGTAATTTTCATAAGGAAATGTTTTTTCTCTAAAAAAAGTTTTAAATTCATAAAGACGTATCGTCAATTTCGAACAGAGAACTTATTCCTTATCTTGTAATATCACGTCAATTAGAATACAAAGAAGCTGGAATTTTACGAGGCAAGAACCGCAAGGATAAAACTGCGTCGGGACTTAGTTTTCCGAGGAATCCCAACTCCTTAAGGCTTATTGGACCAACCCCAGGCTAAGATGAGTAGTTAGTCGGTATGTGCCCCGTTTTTGGTACAGTTGAGAGAAATGGAGGTGCAAATCCTGTTGATACCATTACTAGCTCGTTCAAATATCCAGGTGGACAATTGAATCCTCATTAGTAAAATAAAAAAATGAATTGATAAATCCTGCATCAATGGTTATTTTTTTAAGCGAGACACCGATCCTTGATTGAATTTTAAGAATGGGGTGTAATCCTATTTTCATAGGGAAAAATGTAAGGGAAAAAACAACTTATAGAAATACATTTTGAAAAAGGGGAATTTTGATTCTCCTACATGGCGACTGATTAAGATACAAAAGGAAATTTAATTAAATATAATAATTCTATATATTTAAAGTAAAACTCAGA
This sequence comes from Dysdera silvatica, assembly GCA_006491805.2. NCBI lineage: Eukaryota > Metazoa > Arthropoda > Arachnida > Araneae > Dysderidae > Dysdera > Dysdera silvatica. The sequence goes on from QLNU02015003.1 coordinate 53,982,319, forward strand.
TTCACACAAAAGTTATATGAAAAATATTAGCATCCAATAAATTTTACGCCGTTTGGTAAAAATACCCTGAAATTAATAAAAATTTAAACACATTGCTCAGTAAATGGAATGGGGAATTGAGAACGCAAATTTCATTAATTCTTTCTTTAGCCTTTATCTTCCACCGATAAATATTTTATTAGAGTGTCGATTATTCTGCGCTTGTGTTGCTGTACGTTTATTATTATGGTAGAAAGCTGTGTTTACAAAACCTTTTGCTTAAAATTTATACACTTTCATAGCATATATTCGAAATTTTTAGTAAATTTATTTAAGTGCTATTATTAATTTAAGCTATCATCATAAGCAAAGCGATGAGGTACTTCGTGGATTAAAATAGCATGCTAGTATCTTAATAATATCCAACGTATATTTTAGACAATAAATTGTACAATATTTCAAATTAATCTGGTGTTGAATTTGGTACCATATTTAAATTTTATTGTGCAATTTACTAAAGACCATAATTATAAATTTCTAAAGTAGGCTGACATAGTGAAGCAATTCCCTTTATTTCATATCAGCTTTATTTGCTAAATCATTTTATTCACGATCTTTTTCCAGAATTGGACTTAGATCTTGGTTTTAAAAGAAGCATTGTATAAAATAAATCGATTTTAAGGATAGCCACAATGGCTAAGCAAACACTAAAATCCAATACCCTAAGAATCATTGGTCCTTAGCCACAGCCTATGCAATGCCATAGGGATAGCAATTAAGTTGGAAACACAGCCATTACCAGTTGATGAATGGCTGCGTAGGGCACAAGAGCGTCACTTTACAGCAAACTATTCTAGCGCATCCTAATGAGAACCGACGCCCAGCCAGTGCCCACATATTTCACACATCTTACTCTCGTAAAGGGAGACGGAAGAAGAAAAACGATGTTTCAGAAACACCTAATGCAGTTTTAAACGCATCTTATCATTTCACCCGCAAGGCATTTTCCGCGTGATGTATTTGAGCTGTGAAAGCTTATCACACTTTGTAAGGTGACAGAATTTCATGAGTTATACATGTGCCATTCAATTTTGAAACCAATAGGCGTAAGAAAATTTAAAAAAAACACAAAACTGAATTATAAAATTTAAATGCTATACAGACCTAATATTGTGCAAATTGCTCAGTTCAGGTAAGCACGTTGCACTCTAAGAAATCTTTTAGGCAACGCGTTTAATACTTGGCAGAAAATATATATCAAAAATGGCTGTTGAAATAAATAAACACAATTTACTTTATGACTGTTACAAACTTTCTCTTCATTTAAACAGTCCAAGGGACAGCATTGAAAAAATCTCCCATTGTTTACATCAAATTGACAAGCCTTGAAAGTGGGTAGAAAAAAGGCGAAATTCCCACCCATTGTATGCTTGCTTGTAGAATATGTTCTAACACATGTCCTTTTTTATGATAACGTACACTTTATTCTGCCTCACATTCTGTGTCTGCAACTTAAAACCAAACCTGCGTTGGAATTCATAGAAAAATTAGGAAACTGAGGAAACTTATGAAGTCTAAGTGACTATCATCAGCGGTGAACAGTGGATTGTTTAAGTCGAACTTTGATTAGCCAAACCACAGTAGAATAAGTTCACGTAAACTTTTAAGGTGATCATTAATTTTAAGAACATATTCCTCAAGGTAGTTTTGCTGCGGGTACATATTTAGCAAATAACTTTAACTTTTAACCCGTTTTAACAAGCCGTCTTAAAAAGATGGCGCTTCATCTGTGGTTAGGGTTAAACATGCAGCGTTTCCGACGGGAATATCGTTGTTACATTAAGTAAATCCTTGGAGACGCCCTACGATCAGTTTTACTCCGGCCAGAGCTCCGCCTTTTAGAAGATCGGTTGATAGGTCATATTTTTATAACGTAAGGGCAACAAGGATCATTTTGCGCCAAATAAGGTTTTACACACGGTTTTAAAATCAAAATAAGTAAAAGCAATAATGGTAAAAATGTATTAAACGTACAATGAAAGGAAACCGTATAATAAAGTCGAATTAGATTGGAAAAGCCAATCTTTTTGAAGAAGGTGGGCAAAAACTAGTTTCGCGTCAGGCCTGTAGGCGATCTTAGGCCAGCAGTAGCACGGTCCCAGTTGCCCCATGCTTGTGTGCCAGTTGCCCCACCGATATACGTATATCCAAACATTAATATTTGCTTCACAGGCACACACACACACACAGATTTTCCAATAGGGCCTCAAGGCCTAGGGATAAGAGAGCCATAGTTAACCTTCTTCAGCTCTTACCCAATTCTCCCCTCATAAAATTTAAAATACGAAAGCCATCAGAGGAGCGTTAAAATTATTTGGGTTTATTGTAACATAATATCTAAATTCTTTACCGCTCCCGGAAATTACTTTATATTCTCGAGTCCTGTATGCACTTTGCATTGTCTCGGTTGCATAGTGCCTTATACATTGCTTCATTTGCCCCTTCATCCTGGTCTAAGGCGTATAAACTGCTTTAAATGTAGGCAAATACACACCAAAAATATCTTAAAATATCTATTGAGTTTTGAATGATTTTTGCGAGTGTTTTTTATGACTGTAAATGTGTTTTATGACTGAAAAATTCCTCTGAATATTTCACTATGTACGGTTTCTGTGAAAGTTTTATTGCAAATTCTTTCTATGGGCTTCTTTCTCTATTTGGAACATTGCTAAATACATGTTTGTGAAGAGAACTTGTAGATAAATAATTTGGAATTTATACTTTTTGCCTTTCACGATTTTATATTTATTTGGTGTTATTCCTTTTCAGCCGTACCGCAAATAAACATAAATTTGAAGTTGAATTCAAGAATTTTTGTTTCCGAAACATCCAAGAATTGGAATTGAATTCTTTGATTAACTGAGTAATTGGAATCTAGGGTCGCAAACTTAACAATGATTGAGTACTTTTCTTTGCTGGAGAAAAAGAATTCTTTTTCCAACATGTCGCTAAATTTTCGAAAGGCAAGTTGACCTAATTTGATTTTCTCCGCAGAAAAGGCTCTTTGTTTAGTGGTTAAAAATTCTTAATCCAAACTGAACGTTTTGTTTTAGTTTTTTAAAGCAAAATTAACTCCTAATAAGATTAGGTCCTTACAGTACAGCAAATTTGAAGTATAATATAAATACATGGAGCAGAAAGCGGAAATTAAATTTTAAGGGGATTCTTACGCTTCACCCACCTTTCACTGGAGCAAAAGTAATGCGTAAATAAAGATATACAGCACAATGTCACTCAAAATTCGACGATAACTTTCAAATTTGCACATAGTTTACGGCATATTGCAAGAAGAGAAATTAAATGTGGATAATATATGAACGTACAAAATAATTTAAGAACTGATTAAAAATCTAGTAAACTAATTGCCGAGAGAGAGCTGTGTTCTCCGGGCGATTCTGCCACGTATTGGCATTTCATATTAGAGCGTGCCTGTTTTGCCCTCCTTCTGCTCCTATCTGTATTATTTTTAAAAGTCTTATATCAATATTTATATTTCGCTTTGATTTTCTAAGAATATGTTCAATTTAGAATCCAATGTTTTCTTTATATATATATATATATACATATATAACAGACTCTCACTATAAACATGCATAATCCGACCCACGGTAATGCTGCCTCTCTATAATACAAGCTCTAGCTCTGCCGCAAAAGGAGCGGGATTTAATCTAATATAACGCCGTGGAAGACGGTTGTTCTATGCAATGGCATGAGCCAGATATTTAGTAAAGAAACAAAGTAAGTCATCAACCCTCAGTAATTAGGCACTATTCAATGCAAAGAATGTTTTGATTAACTGGAGTCTATTATGTATGTATCTAAGGCCAGGATTTGTAAATGGGCACTTTAGGCAAGTGCCCAGAGTGCAAAATTTTAAGAAGGCATACAGTTAATTCTTTAACTTTAATTAACATATATTCATCGTTACCCTCTCCTTTTTGTTCCAATTTGAAATTTTTAAAATTCAGTCAACCAAAACTCCTCGCACCAAATATTGGGGAAAAACCTTGTCAAACGACAGTAGTTACCACTATTAAAATTGCAGCAAAAAAAAAAAACCAAGCAGAATTTGCACAAACTTTATGAAAATATTAATTATTCCATTAATTTATAATATGGCTTTCTTGTTCGTTTTAGAGCGCAAGGACACCAAATTTAAGACAATGCCGGAACCTACAGTTTTCCGAGGAATCCAAAACTGGTAAGGCCCATGAAACAAACCTCCTTGGACTAACAAGTGGTCGATAATTCTTCTATTTGGACATCGAACCCGGGTTATCGGAGGGCTAGGCGAACGCGTTGCCATGGCCCAAAACATACTGTGGGATGTCTCAGCAAGCATCCGTCTGGGAAAACGGCAGAAGTGGCCATGGGGTTTAATGTAGTTAAAGTAACCATTTATCACTTAGTTAAGTTTTTTAATATAAATTCAAACATTATGCCCACCCCGGAAGAACGACCACTTTCGCAAGTCATACGGTTAACTGGTATTCGGTGACTGTTCGTCAGGAATTCGAAAGACGGAAAAGTCTCTTAGAAACGTACTGCGAAACTAATATTCTAACTGTGCTTTGGATGGATGGATGGAAGGAAGGAAGGAAGGAAGGAAGGAAGGAAGGAAGGAAGGAAGGAAGGAAGGAAGGAAAGAAGGAAGGAAGGAAGGAAGGAAGGAAAGCTTGCCGACTAATTGCTCATTGTAATTTAGGGGTTGGACATGGAAGGTTTGGATTAATTTGGAAAATGTAGCTCCTGGCGCAGCATGACCTTTGCTATCCTTGAGCCATCAAGCTCGCCAAAAAGCTCATTATCAGCTCTGGAATATCCAACCTTCTTCCTAATCAAAGGGTGCTGGGTCTCCGCAAGTAGCAACAGAGCTATATTGTACGCCCAAATCACTAGCCTTACGTCGAGTGAAAAGTGGCTTTTGATTAGCAATTGAGAAACGGAAAATTGCCAAGCCTTGTGTTAATTCGGTAAGGCTGCTTTTAAAGACCACATTAACTTAATTAAATCAGATTTTATAAATCCACTCAAATGGGCGAATCGCCATTTGTCGCCGAATATAAATACAATTCTAAATACATTTACTCACCGACAGTTAAATCCAAGTTCAGAACAGTTTCGTTAGTATATTTACTGCATTCATAAAATAGGAATATATATATACAATAAAATGCAGTATGTCTATATTGGCACGGCCTGTAACGATGTTTTCCGCGGTTCCGACAGACGCAGAGTATACCTGGCTTTACTTTGTCTACACTGGCGTAGCCAGGAGTGGGTTTTGGGAATTGTAATCCCCTTCGCAATGAAATTTTGTATATTTAACGTAGGAATATGTCTAACTGTATAATTCCACCCATTAAGCCTGTAAACCCTCAATTCTGAGATTTCTGCCTACGCCACTGCTTGTCCATACCGATAAACTGCTTATAACGTTATCTTGTTTTGATCCCTAGATTATCGTTATGGACAAATTTCGTTGTAATATCTCTCTTCTGTGTTTTTATAGTGCAATAAGAGGAAAGGTCATGCTGCTCCGGAAGCCACAGTTTTCATAGGACTATAAACCTCTTAACGTCTAGGGAATCAACACCTGCACTGTAGCGTGATATTATTCGATAAGTCCCCATCCACAGCTACCATTAGGTGCTGGACAGAGTTAATGACGTGATAGGCGAACTCGCTATTACTGTATATAGAGTTCTTAGGAAACTCTGAATGCTACAAAATAACTTTTGAACCAAGACAGATATTGCAAAGAAAGTTAGATATTAGTTAATAAAATGACTATGTACTATCAGACGAGATGAACAGCAGCGCTCCTGATGGCGAATTGAGGAAGTTAAAAATTTTATTTCGAAAAATAATAAAGATGGCGAAATATTTTCAATCAGAAAGTTGTAGAGCATCCTTCAGTTAGTCGGAAAACGCATATGGCTCGCATTCAGTATGTATGTGCACTACCACACAGTGAGGTGTTTCTAAAGTTTTAATGTATCGCTTTCTGTTAATGCTTTCTGATGTTTTAAAAGTTGAATTGAAGTTCCTATAGGAGAGAGATCATTGTTTCTTTCCTTTAATAACTTAAACTCAACTTTAAAAGCTCTAGAAAGCATTAACTGAAAGCTATGCATTGAAACATCCGGAACACCTTACTTTGTGGCAGTACGTGTACATAGTGCATGTAAGCCGTATGTTTTGCTTACTAACTGTAGGATGCTCTATAACTTTCCAATTGGAAATGTTTTATCTTTATTATCTTTATTATTCTTTGAAATAAATTTTTTAACTTCCTCAATTATCCACCAGGGATGCTGCGGTTTATCTCATCTGATAGTGCAGTAATTTTAATATACTAATACTTAACTTTCTTTGCAATATTTCTCTTGGTTCAAAAGTTATTGGCTGCATTTTGACTTTCCTAGGAATACTGTCTATATATTATATATATATATATATACTTACTTACTTACTGATGTTATTCTAATATCGATAAGAATAAAAGAAAATCTGTGCAAAATATATATAAAGACTAAGTGTATATTAAATAAATGAATGAATGGATGATGAAAAGATTTCGGCCAAAAGGCAATAAGAGTTTTGCTCCAACAAAGTTGCGAAAACGCGTAAAATTTTGACATAAATATATGATATACAACATACGTAAATGATATTTGTCTTTACTTTTTCCCATTTTTTTATCTTATTTTAATGGTAAAAAGGTTTTAATGATTACCGGGATATGACGAACGAAAGAAAGCGCGGAATACTTTTACTCGACGCAAACGAGTTCGACCGTAATTGGGTAAAAGGCGATAAAAGTTTTTCCACAGTAAGAAAAATAAAGACCGATTACCATTCCAGTACGGAAGTTCTGACTTCGGGTAATATTTGCTTGTGTGTGTTTTTTGTGCCTACTGCTTTCTTCAAGAAATGGCGAGTATCGACTAGCCTAGAATAGCATTTGTAGCGATATGAGGCTAGTTCTTCTTGGTCGTCTGCCGTTCCTTCAATGAAGCGAATGAGGTTATCTGGCGTAGGCCAGCTGTGGTCACGGAACAAGTGGACATTTCTCCATCTATCAGGAGCTCTATGAACCGTTCGTATCGAAGCAAAAGGAACAAAAAATAGCCAGAAATGCTCGTAAAGGGAAAGTCGGACACTGTATTCAGAGAAGAAAAAAGGTCTTTCTTGCCCAAAAGTGCGAATAAGACCTTTCCTTTACTATTTGGAATGGAAATTATTGAATGGACTATATTGCTTTGGCTGGTGAACTTTGCAAGTTGTAAGAATCAAGATGAAACTTCTGGATTGCAGTATATTTTTTTTCTATGCTGCTTGACCGTTCTTATACGTTTATTGTACTATTTACCCTCAACTTTTTAACATCAGGCGCATTTAAATAACTGTTTTGAGAGTGAAAATATAATTTAAACGTTATACCTGTCCAGCTGAAGGTATTTGAATACTTATGACCAATACTGTATTTTATTTTTTGATATATATAGTGTATACCAATGGAACAAACTTTCAGGTATGACAGAACACACCGAAACAAATTCTTTTCATCATATAAAGCATGATTATAAGTGAAGAGGTTACATACTAGAGGGCGCTTCCCGTTTTTCCGCAGACAAGCACAAGGCAAATACAGGACTAGCGAAAAACATTAAACAAAAGCTTTATTTAAGACAAAACGTCGGAAACTACTTGACGAAGTGAAATCGAAACTGTAGATATAAATGTACAGATTAAATCACCTGTACAAGCATTGACCAGTAAATATTGCAACGAATTACATTTACAAAAGCTGCTCGAAATAGCAACCGCTACTTCTGATACCCGAATCGTATTTTCGATGTAAATATTTCCGTATGTTTTGGAACATTCCAGGCATTTCTCCGGCAGCCGCGAAAAGTTTGGCAACTAGTTTCTCATTGGAAGCAATGAGAGCGTCGGACACGAGGAGGTTCGTACGTTCCCCATTAAAAAGAAATCCGGAGGGGGCAGATCTGATGAGCGTGAGGTCCAAGTGATAAGTCCCACTCGGCCAATCCATTGGCCTAGAAATGGGGCATGCAGGCAGGCAAGCAAATAGGCACCGGAGTGCTGAAATGAGCTGGCGCGTTATCATGCTGGAACCAAATTTTTCTCGTGGAAGGCTGCTAGTACATGCACCGATATTTCAGGCAAAACTTAAGGACTAGCTAATGACTTAGCATGCAAATTCGTCGCTTTTACACAGGGGCCTGAAAACGCCCTCTGGAGCAAAACCTCTTCACTTACGACCATGCATTCTCTGTTGAAAAGTGTTTGCTTCTGTACATACTATCACCCCTGAAAGTTCGTTCCATTAGTTTTGACACACCCTGTATATATGTTGTATATGTATATTACGACATCTTTTATTTATTTTAATGGTTTATTATTAGTACGTTTTATTTTGCTTAACGTGTTAAAATCAATTAAAACCGTACATATTAAAGCACTGTTTTTATTTAGACCGCAACATTTTCCATCAAAGGTATGGGTCTGAAAAGATTTCCTCAAATTTAAAAAATATAATTTTCACACATACACACAGAGCATGCCGCAAACACAAGCAAAACAATATCTATACAGAAAACATTTTGCTTTCAAGTATATCGTGTAATGAAATTGATTATTACAATGTAATGAAATCGTTTATTACATTGAATGAATTTGGTTATCATGTAACGATATTGGTTATCAATTAAAGAAATTGGGTATCATGTAATGAAATTGGTTATTATCACACGCAATATTGTTTAACAGGTTATTATTATGTAACAAAGTTACTACCATGTGATATTGTCTAACAAATTATTATCATGTAACAAAGTTATTATCATGTAACAAAATTATTATCATGTAACAAAGTTGTTATCATGTAACAAAATTATTATCATGTAACAAAAATTATTATCATGTAAAAAAGTTGTTATCATGTAACAAAATTATTATCATGTAACAAAGCTGTTATCATGTAACAAAATTATTATCATGTAACAAAGTTGTTATCATGTAACAAAGTTATCATGTAACAAAATTATTATCATGTAACAAAATTATTATCATGTAACAAAGTTGTTATCATGTAACAAAGCTGTTATCATGTAACAAAGTTGTTATCATGTAACAAAGTTATTATCATGTAACAAAATTATTATCATGTAACAAAGTTATTATAATGTAGTATTGTTTAACACGTTATCATGTAACAAAATTATCATTTAATATTTTCTAACAGGTTATTATCATTTAATGCATCATGTATCGTGTTACATAACAAAGTTATTATCATGTAATTTTTTCTAACTTGCATAGATGTTGAATAAATTCTATACGAAAAATTATAACGAAAGATTTTTAAATTTTTTTTCTATGTTGGTTTCAAGGAGAATAGAGAATTTAGCTAAAATTTCCTTTGTCCATCTACTCGAAAGTATATTTTCATTCTATCAATTCTTCCATATTTATAAAAGAAATTTTGACTCTTTAACATATATTTATGGGTCATTAGACTTTCGATATTTATGTGTTGTGTTTACTGTGAAACTTTATTATTATTAATAATTATGTTTGGTGTACAGTTAAAACTTATTATCGAATAATAAGTATGCGAATATTAGTTTCAGTGACTGCTGAGCATTAAATGCAAAAAAATGTAAATATTTTAATAGCTATAACTTTTAGAATTGAGTGACGAAGAATTGAAAACACTCAAAATTGAAGTTTTTAACATTTTACTAATAAAAATACTGATATTATATAAAGAATAGATGAACATAACTACGGCTTCACTCTCACTTTTTATTGAGAAAAAAATTTTGCCTGTTCACACTTGGTTAAAAAATGTATTTTTACTCTAATGGAGAATACAATTCCATGCGAAGTTTTGATCAATGTTAATTTTTTGTTTCCTCGTATCTGTTTAAAATCTATTCGATATATAATATTGAAACAAGGGCTAGATGGCAGTTACAGATTTGAACTTAACAGACCAAGTCAATCCCTATATAGATTGGTTAACTTGTTACAATTTTGGGCGTAAATCATCAAAGGTTATCGTGCTCCGATTAAAGTAAAGTTATACGCATGCGGTTCTTCTGTATGTAAATTAAATTTTTCCCATATTATGTAATATGCAATATGTATTTTAGGTTGAATGAATTATTATTAAGAATTATCTAACCTGACAATTATTCTTTATGGGTTTGGGTTATGAATGATGACACGGAGAAAGAAATACAAAATTTCAAATATCTTTTATTTGGGGACCGAACATATTAAAGCAATCCAAAAAGGAGATATTCAGGCAATAGACCAGAGCACTGGTTATTATTTTTATCCAAGGTCTTTTTCTAGACTTTCGGTCTTTAATTTTCTAGCAGCCCAAAACTAGAAATTTCGCCTATTGGAAAACTACAATAGGGATTTTCTACTGAGACTCGAGATAGTAAGAGAAATCGAGATATTAAGTCCAGAAATACAGTGTAGATTGAGGCCTCAAAAAGTACTTAGTTCTGTGTAGTTACATCAAGTCTACACAAGTGGCATATCCAAGTACTGATCGCCTGCATTTCTACTTATCCTTATTCGAAATGGACGAGTGGTTTATCTATAGCGACATACACCAATCAGAGTTATGTGCTGCAAGATTTCTCACGGTACAATAAATTAGCAGTATGTGGGTAATTCAGAAAGATAGAAATAAGATACAGGATACCAGGGCGATAATATACATACAAAAGGTTAAACACTGGTAAATGAAAAGGTCACTCTTTTGATGACCAACCTTTTGGTGATCTTTTTCATTGCTATTTTACCAGTGTTTAACCTTTTGTATGTAAAATTCAGAAGGAACTAAATATTGTTGAATTGAAAAACGTTAACTTACATTGAATCTAATACAAAATATTATAATATTACTGGATATGTTTTTGATGTTTGGAATATACTTGTTATTTGTTGATTTTAGTCATTCATTTATGTCTTCTGGTTCTGTCCAAAAATATTATTTTAAAAAGTCACTTTTTGTCTCAGAGTTATTATTCTTCTTTTTTCCTTTTCATGCAAATGTGTTTTTTGCGCCCTATTAGTTTTAGATAATTTGTAAACTAAATTTACTTTATTAAAAAGTCATTAATTTTTTAGATTTATTGCTAGTGCTTATCACCCTAAGATTTATAAACTGAATTTCTCTCTGACTAGTTACGAAATATAAAAAAAACACCATTATATACTGTTTTTTTGATGATTTATCGCCAACGGCGAAGAATATAAAAGAAAAATCGTTTCTCAATTACCAAGGTTGCGATTGTCCAGCTTTCGTGAAAAGTAGAGAGTCTATGCTGGCGTACCGTGATTTATTTCTTGGTTAGCGATCCATTCCCTGTTTTTCACTTAATGGAAGATAAATGTTGGCAAAGAGAAGTATTTACTAGAAATCAGATACTTGGTAGAGTACACAGTCTAGACTTAGAAATCGGTTTCATAGATTTCAACCACATCGGAAGATTTACCGTATAGAATAGAGAAATAATCCCAAAGAATTACAGTAAATAACTGAATAAATAGCAAAAAATACCAAATAAACAAATAGCTGTCCCTGAACTAGAACTATTTGTGAGGTCCCTTTTTAAACGAACTTTTGAATTTCAAAACAATTTATGCAAAACTTTGTTAATTTAAGGCTTTGAATCGGGGTCCCCTTGGCTCTTACTCGTTAATATAGTCTCCCCCCATTTCCTCAGAATCTACGGCTACAAAAGTTCCCAAAAGGAAAGGAATTTAACGAATTAAATTTAAAAAGGATTTAATTGTTATTATTTATCCTAAACTATAAATATCCACTCAAGAACTGAAATTTTAAAAAAAAAATTGACATAATTTTTCGTCTTTCCAAAAAAAAAATCCCAATGCATTTAAATTAAGAAACAATTTTTATTAACATTTTTTAGGCGTTGTAATAGTAACGCCGATGTTTTGGTATGTTTATCTGGTGAAGAGTTCGTAAAGAAAATAAATGTTTTTAAGCGTCTGGTAGGGTACGATCCCACGACCTTCTGGTATTCGGGCAGGTGCTCTCATGAACTGAGCTACAGACAGCATAACATCGATGCCATAACATCGGAATTAATGTTACTACGCCTAAAAACATTTATAAAAATTGCTTCTTAATTTAATCTTCGTAGTGTTTGACTTGTATAAAAAGGTATAGATAAAAACCCCATGCATTTATTTCTTAGTAAGGGCCATTTAGGTATTACATCCTTTGGGGAGGGGGGTTTGAGATTTGCTTATTTTTGCTGACAACAGAGAGGGGAGTCTAGACCATGCTTAGGTAAGTTGCAAAAAATAATAGTACTAACACATAATCACAAATTGACAACTGCCCTAACAGAACTGCAATACTTTGATGCATGACACAGTGCGTGTAAAGAATATAAAATGAACGCAATCATTGTTAAAAATTTAATTATTTATACTAGTGGTCCTTGACCTTTTTCGCTTGGTGGCCCCTAATATTTTTAAATGATAATGAATATATTATTTTTAATAAATGTATTTTATTAAATCTACTTATTACTTATTACCCATAACTTGTATAGTCTAGTCTGGCCTAGTTCCACCTGTTTTCCGGAACACGTAAGGTCACAATTTTCTTACAACAGGAGAAGTACTAAGAATAAAAATGTAACAACATATTTTATTATGCCCCAAATTAGAAATTAATAGCGTATTAAAATTTCCTTAGGTGCGATAATTTGTTACGATTATTTTCCATTTATAAATCAGCGTTTATATCAAAACGTAGATATAAGTGCTCAATATTACAATAAAAACATAAAGAAGTACTACTGTTTGCATCACACATATTGCATTCTTATTTCAAAAACCTGCGCCAAGCAATTAAAGAACCGAAATCGTTCGTAACCATGAAGGAGTGTCAGGCATTTACTTATTTTTGTTACAAAAGGGAGGGGGGGGAGTATAAGACGGCCAGAAATGTGCTTACCTATATATATATAAACGGCTCGCTATATACTAAATGAAAGCTTTTAAAGAGCAGTAAACTGTTAAATCCATATCCCTTTTATCCTCTCTTTAGAATTGTATATTGTTTTGAAGTGCATCAACAACTTTAAAAATTTCTTAAGGGCCGACTATACGTCTAAACCCACATTAACATTCAATCAAAGGCTATTTAGGATACCTTCCGATGAACATATAAACAAGTACTTCAGAATGTGTACAAATTATATCAGAATGTGACGAATCTGGGGAGTAGACTTTTTCTGGAATCATGGGAAACCTACGGTTTGAAGAGTCGTGCAATAAACATCGCAAAACCTCTACCAGAACCTTACAGGATTTTCGCAAAGCCTCGAGTTAGGGGTAACCATTTGACATCGCCGAGGCGGGGGGGGGGTTCCGGTTGGGGTTTCCCCAGCTGGAACTGCTCCGCACCAGATGACGTCAGATGGGGATTCCCGGATTCCCAACATACGGGTATATAAGCTTAGGACTTTCACGAACTCTTCGTTCTGCCTTCACTTGACAAAGGGAGCAGTTGGCTCCCGAAACGTCGTGTTTTTAAACCTTACGCCAGTATCGAAATAACTGTTTGTTATGGAATCCCCTGGTGAAACTCTGTATTGTTTTGTTGGACAAACAAACGTTATCAAAACAAATTCATAACACATAAGCATAGTACTTACCTTTTGTCCAACTTATTATAGGTATTGGAAATCCAGATACTGGACAGCGGTATAAAATACTTTCGCCAGCGACAACGGTTACGTTACCCATGGCTTTGATGTGTGGTGAACCGACAACATTGACACTTTCGGTGTGTCTATTTGAGCCCGCTTCATTTTCGGCTTTGCACTCGTATTGACCTCCATCCTCAGGGCGAGCCGAAGACACATTTACAAAACTGACGACTTCTCCATTTGTGCTTACGAAATCGCCATACTGGACCCTGTGATTTTCGGGTATTGGCCTGGAATCTAATGACCAGGTGACACGCGGAAGTGGATTTCCCCCGGCGACACATCGTAAGGAAAAACGGTCACCTGGTTGCACAGTTTGCTGCATGAATGCAAATTTCATTTCTGGAGTGTCCGCTGAAAATAATATAACCTGTATATATTAAACTTTAAAATATTTAGGACATTTCATAAAACGTTATTGAACTATTATAGACAATTTAAATGTTTTACCAGTACAACATTATAAATATGTTTTACACGTTACGCATTGCGTTATGAATATGACAAAACATTTTTACACTAAACATTTAAAAACCAATGCTTTATGTTTTCGTTCTAACATGTATCTAAAGAACATTCTTCACGGTATATAAAACAATTTAAAGAAAATGCAGAAGGTCGATAAATGACTTCACCTGGAGCTTTCATCATTGTGGCTAAATTATATTAAGTTACTTATATACCAACGTTTCCCTTTACCGTACAAAAAGAACTATAATTTGAAATTCAATTTGGCAAAAACAGATATGGATAGAATAACTGAGGAAATATTCATTTAACAGACTTTGGATGATAAGCACACATATTAATGAAAAGCTCTTGGCGATATTGTTTATTGTACAAGGCGAACGAAAATAATTCTTCCCTGATTTTAGGTACTCCCTTACCTCACCATCATCATGTTGATATTTGTATATACAGTGTAACAAAAAACAAAATCGACGCACCAAGAAAGAGTTGTCCGATTGTAATGAAATTTCGTATTCAAAGACATTTTGACCGAACATGCAAATGATTAAAATTTGGTGTCCAATTAATGAATAGCGGGAACTCCAGCGCATCGGAACTGCGCATTCAGCAGGTGTATATAAGGAGCGATTCTCAATATGTGGTCAAAATTTCTGTTGCATTTTGACTGCGGATGTCTTACGTCGACTGTAACAATGCCTCGCCGAAAGATTCGTGCTCATTACGAGCATATGTCAGAGTTTGAAAGAGGTCGTGCTATCGGATTGAAAGAGGCTGGTTGGACGAATCGAAGAATCGCTGGACATGTGGGTCGAAGCGATGCGGCGATTGGACGGTGCTGGCAAGAGTGGGTCAACAACGGCAGATGTCAGCGTCGGGACGGCAGCGGTCGACCTAGGGCCACAACAGAACGGGAAGACAGAGCGATTGTCAGAGCAGCTGTCACAGCACCGGATTCGTCGTTATCAACTATCCACTGTGTGGTCCGCACACATGTGTCCAACATGACCCTCTGCAGACGACTGAGAGAGCGGAATTTACGCTCGCGCCGACCGTTACGCCGCTTACTTCTCACGCCTTTACACCGTCAAGTCCGATTACAGTGGTGCCGGGCTCGATCAACTTGGAACTGCGCTGACTGGGGACGTATAGTCTTTAGTGACGAGTCCCGTTTCCAACTGTGTCCTGACGACAACCGCAGACGTGTCTGGAGACGTCCAGGGCAGCGTGGGGATCCTGCCCTTACTATCGCACGCCACACATGCCCACAACAGGGCGTTATGGTCTGGGGTGCCATCTCCTTTGATAGCCGGACCCCTTTGGTGGTCATTTCTGGCACATTTACATCACAGCGGTACGTAGACGACATTCTACGACCGGTTGTGTTACCGTTCCTTTTGCGACACCCTGGACTTACGTTTCAACAAGACAATGCCCGGCCGCACACGGCACGTGTTGCTATGAATTGTCTTCAAGCTTTCCCAACACTTCCTTGGCAAGCTAGGTCTCCTGATCTCTCTCCCATAGAGCACATTTGGGACGCTATGGGAAGGCGATTGCAACCATCCCGGAATGTTGACGATTTAGCCCGACAGTTGGAGACAATTTGGCAAGAAATTCCGCAGGACACCATCCGGGATCTTTATCAGTCTATGCCACGCCGGGTGACAGCTTGCATCCAGGCCAGAGGTGGACCAACGCCTTATTGACTTCCTCCCTTTGTAACGGTCAAACTCTGCAATAAATCATTCAATTGTTCTGACATGTTAATGATTTCTTTTTCTATGTATGTTCTTCACATCCACCAATTTTTATCGCAATCGGACAACTCCTCCTTGGTGCGTCGATTTTTTTTTGTTATAGAGTGTATTTGATACAAATTAAAATACAGTAACCAGCAATATTATAAAATATTCAGCTCTTTTTTTATAGTTCTGTAATAAGTTGTAGAATTTTAATTCTGTTCTATAATTGTGTTTGAATGGACAGGTAAGTGTTTTGATGATTGAATGATATGTTTGTTTAGTACCTCAAATCTTGCCAAAGTTAGATAATGGGGAAGTGGTTAACTATATGTGTAAGCAGATATACATGGAAATTGGAGTCGTACTCAAAGTTGGGGTGGAAGATTACCCCCTCGCATTCGAACAGTTGTTTAGCCCTCAAAATCAAATCCCTTATAATAGAAAGTAAATTTTCTATCGGCCCTCATTTTTCACCAAACTCTCAGCTTCAAAATCCTTTAAATGTATTTAAATAAATCGAAAATCCTTTAAAGGTATCTGGATATAATGAATCTGAATATTTTTCTGAAATGGGAGAATGGTTTAAAGTTTATGGATTGTTAAAATAGTGAGTGCATTTAGGTAAAGACATTTGTATAAGCACCACAGACGCAAAATACGCAGCAATAATTCAATGCGCAGATTTCGCAAAAACGAAGTTCACTTTATGGATGAAAAACTAGAAAATACCACATATACATAGATATAAGCAGAGTAGATGAAACAGGAACCAAATATATTCAAGTACAAAATTTATACTTAATTATATATCCTTAACTATACTATTTAGCAACAATTCTGAAATAGTGTCGCTAGTTCAGAGGAAGATTCTTTTAGCTACGTAGAGACTTCTCAAGGAAATAATAATTAACAGGACACCTTCATTATAATACGGTATCATAATTAATAACTACTCCGAGATTATCGGGCGAGAAATTTTTCCGTGGACCAAAAATGCCTCTTAGGGTAAGAATTTTCCTTAATTCGCGTAAACCTAAACAGTCATGAAATATTTAGGGTATAGCTCAAAGGAACAGAATTTTTCAAAGGCGTAAGCAAGAATTATATTTGGTCTTAGTTATAATACAAAAGGATAAAATCACCTTTAGCACGAATAATAAACAAAATGTAATTTCGTAAAGATAGAAAATACTTTGAATATTTCTAAAGTATTTTTTTCGTGTTACATTATAATTTCCTTGGATTACTTTGATATTTGGCCTTGGGCTAGCTCAGTAGTAACAAACTCACATCATGTACCCTTAACCTGTTAACTGGGTATGACGACATTTTTCGTCATGCCAGGAAGACTACCAAAATACGAATGACGACATTTTTCGTCATGCCCAGAAGACTACCAAAATGCGAATGACGACATTTTTCGTCATTGAAATTAAATATCACTGCGAAAAAAAAAATTCCCCAGCGCGAAACGAGTTTCACAAAATTTTATTCCCCGGTTAACAGGTTAATCCACATTAGAATCTTCCAACGGTGCTAGAAAAAGAAAGCTTGCAGTATCACAACGCATGTTAATCCGGAAATTGTGTGCTTCCCTAGGTTTCAACAGGTTCGGATGCTCCGGGAAAATATAGGTACACTCCACTACCGTGGCATTGTGGCAAAGCATATTCTTATGGTGCCATTAACTGGAATTTGGCACAATGCATCGTTAAAGCACAAGCGTACTATTCAGAATACATTGCTTATTGACTTACTAAACAACCATTTCCACAAATTATATTTATTGGCCTTATCTTGCCGAATGCAGTTGACTTTTCATCTTGTCTCAGCGGTTCTCGCGTTTATTCATTCAAAATTCGTTTTCTGACAGACGAATTTTGCAAGTCATTAACGAAGGTTAAACACATTGAAATCCCTTTTGAAAAGCCAGAATCACAAATTCTGACAGCGGAGCGGGATTTGTTCAACACGAACCAGTCACAAAGGGAAACGACCGATTTTAATGCCTTTTTAGTGGTTTGCGCTTTTATGCCCCAACGAGCGAACACAAAAAGTAACGTTGGCATCTATTTTCGCTCGCTAGAAAACTCTAATTAATTTTCCCAAATATACCAGTGCCGTCTTTCAATAGTTATGAATGGAACTGCGAACAAAATGAATTAGAGCTGGATAAATACTTGCAAACTGTTCAAATTTTTGACTACTCTAACGATGACATTTATTAATGACGAAAATATTGATTAAAAGGCAATCAGTCAAATGTAGAAAAAATGTAGGCATGATTAAGTATTGATCGACTAAATAATCTGGGAAAAAATCTGATTAATTTTGTCAGACGGTACGTTGAATTATTAATTTTGGATTCTCACATATTACATTAATTATCGTAAAATAATGATTACTTAAAAATTATACTTTACATATTCCGCCCTTTATAGATATTTTGAAATCATTTAATTCATTTTATATATTAATGTTTAATTAAATTTATTTATTTATTTCAAATGCCATACATTTGACTATTTAGTCATTTACCTTCGAGATTTCCAATATTTGCTAACAATATCTCGAGAAGTTTTTAGTGTATTGCACAAGTTAAAATGATTCATTGTCACTGATTGGTTGCTGTTGCACAGTTATTAACGGTAATTAAAATGTTTAATTAAATTACACTGATAAATACATGGCTTTATAATTTATATTTTGTAATTATGGACCCTGCAACGGCCTTAAGGGCTATAGTTTTTGACAATACTAGTAATATCTATAAATAATATATGATATAAAAGTTTAAGGCAATACTACAGAGTGACTTTAGGGTTTAGCCTTCAAACGGCCATATGTGGCCTGGCAATTAAGAGATCATTGAAGGCTGTACTATAGTAGCAACAATTTTTTAACAACGTTTTTAGGCCCAGCACTATAAAAGTTTTGGAAAGTAGTCTTTAAATACATTCGTAAGGGATTGAATGTTCGTCGTTCGTAACTCAGTTGGTAGAGTACCCACCCGGCATGTAGGAGGTCATGTGATCGTGATTCACCGAACGCGAAAAACATTTCTTTTCTTTGCGAACATTTCATCGTCTAACTAGGCCATAATATCGTCGTTGACATTACTGTGCCTAAAAAATCTTTGCTTAATTTAATCTGCGTAAGGTTTGACTTGTATAAATATGTTGTATCAGTGGAGATTTGCAATATTCATGGCTAAGTTAACCTGGGGGGGGGGGCAGAGAATTAACTAAGTAAGGGGTGCAAAAAAATTAGTAGGCTCGAATTCATTTCTTAAACAGGGATTGAAATTTTCAAACGAATATAAAGCTGAATTGTTTAAATAAAGAAATTAAAGGTAAAGAAATAATGTTTTTCATAAATTTACTCACATATTTTAAATATTATATTTTTTTAGCTTTGAAATTAATAAACTTATTAAGTTTATCATTTATATGATCGACAAACTTTCACTCTTAGATGTAACCGTTGTAAGTAAAGCAGGCTTTCTTCTTTGCGCTTTGCACAACTCGTATTTATCATGTAAGATTGCTCATTATATCATTGACATTTCTCAATCTGGTAACTCTTTTGTATTAGCTTCAATAACAAATACAAAAAGTGCCATATTTTTGGCTTTTGCACGAGCATTAAAAGTGCAATTTTGGTGATGGCATATATTTGGCTTTTGTACGAGCCTTGAAAGTGCAATTATGGTGATGGCATATTTTTGGCTTTTGTACGAGCCTTAAAAGTGCAATTATGGTGATGGCGTATTTATGGCTTACATGGGCCTAACGAAGAACCGGTAATGTAGTGCTGTAATTCCGGACAGTTAGTACAGTTCTGGAATGGGGCCTTTAGGGAAAATTGTGACCAACCCGCTGGCACTGTTGAGGCGCTTTACCGTAATAGCGGTCATTTCATGTTCGGTTATTTCATGTCGCATACAATTGGGCCCAGCCGCTTTGAGCCCTGTATGGGCCCATAAAGCTTGTATTTATTGGAACGTTAGGCTGGGATCTAAATTTTGCTGACGAATCCGAACATCTTTCAGCTAAGGGAACCAAACGTTGATCCACGATTGACAGAATAACGATACACATTGTACATACAATACCATCGTGAGTCGAATACGGGTCAGTAGCACAACACGTAGACGCGATACAACTATGTCAACATAGGGCCGTGGATATACATATTTTTGAGGAATTCAATCGCCTTAAGAACTATGGTGAGCCTTGAGAACGAAAGTGAGCAGTTAGCATACAATCGTTCTTTTTTTTGGCGCCACTGTGAGTCAAATAGGGCTAAACGACACACTATGTGAATGCATTACCACGGCGCCATCACAGAGTTCTCCATAGAAGTCGGGATGACAGGAACGTATTTCTATTAATTCGATTCTTCCTTTCGGTACTCTCTGCTGGAGTACTCAGTGAATGAACGCCGATGATTTTATGTATGTCTCTGAGATTCAATAACCATTTTCACGAAACAATCTTATAATATGTCGCTAAAATTAAAACGAAATTAAACGATAAAAATCTCATTTGAGACACTCATTTATTTCGGTTTGTTTTTGTTTTTTTGTTCCGAAATGCCAGCAAATGAGATTAAATCCGCCGGATGAAAGAAATATTTATATGAGGTCGTTTGAAATGAAATTAGTCCGTGCATAGGAAATGCCTTTTTTATATTATTGGCTACCGAATAAATTCTAGAGACAACCGTGTATCTTGGAACAGCTAATTACAATGACTAGGACAGGCTATTGACTAAGCAGTTCCCGAATACAAATGCTATTGATTTATTACGTAATTAGTTATTTTAACTTTTTTGTTCATGGGTATTACTCTTTTTTTTATTTCTTTTTTTGTCCATTTGTTTGAAACTAATTGTCCAAAAAAAGTTGCGGGCGTTTCGAAACACCACCAAAAAAAGGGTATTAGGGAAAGATTTACATGATATAAATACGCTGTAAATGCCATTGTTTTTACGAATTTACTTCGAATATTTAAATGAGCGAAACATTGGATTTGCAAAAAAAAAAAAAAAAATAAATAAACACATTTACTGAAAAAATTTAATAATGTATATTTAATGCTTTACGAGGGTTGAAGTTCACGAAATAATGATTATATTTTGTGTTCAAAATTTTGATTTACAAATAACGCAAAATTAAACTATGCCCAATTTGCTAGCGGGATTGTCCCAATTGTTGTTGTTGTTGTTTAACGATTCATTTTAACGATTCCTAATGCGCTTCGGCAGAGGAACCCTAAGGCAGCTACAGAAGTTCCCAAAGAATGCTTTTCAAGCTGGCGCATACGCATTTTAATTCATGCAGAAGGGGACAGCTAATAAATCTTTTATGTCGTTGTGCATTTTCCATCGCATATGTCCTGACACGTCTGGACGGTACAGAGTTACGAATCCGTAAGTTGCATTATTCTATTCATAAAATGGTGTCTAAAAGATGGATCACCTCTTAGGCTTTATATATATTTTGAACTTGTAAAGCAAGGTTGAAAAATCACGTCATTTCAATCGGGGCGGGAATTAAACTAAAGAAAATCATCATAAATTTAAAGTATTATTCACCAACCCTCTTTAGAAGATCAGCGTCACAAAATTATTTAAGACGTATCGTCATAAAACGTGAAGCAAAAATGTAATATTTAAAGGTGTGTTCTTTTATTTCATTTCCTTTCATTTATTAACCAATAACAATAATAATATATATAGGCCTATACACACATACAAACGACCAGTAAGAAAGTGGACAGACCCAAACGGCTTTTAATACGTGAAAAACAAAAACAGTATATAATTTAGTGAAGTCTAGAATTTTCAGACATCGAGATTTCGATACTCGAGTATTAATAATAATTTCATCAGATATGTGAATTATTAGAAAAATTAATACTCTTATTCAATGCCGATTTTAAATAAGGTCCGCAGTTTTTTTTCGGGGTTTGGATGAAAAAAGAACATTGAAAATGTCCACATCAACGTAATTTTCTTATTTTTTATTTGAATTTACTTACTTTACTCAGAGATCTCATAAAAAGATCGCACTGCTCACTGTAGTCCGGAGTTTGGTTCCCTAGGCCTTAAGAGGTTCGGATTCCTCGGAAAACAGTAGGTCCCGGCGCAGCATGACCATTGTAGTCTTTGGCCGAAATGAAACCACAGAACAAACAAACGAACTTACTTTTTAAGGGTAGGTAGGTAGATCTGAGACGAGAAGAATATGATATTGGTGAGATCAGCGTTATTTTTCATGCATTTTATCTATTTAATAACGACGAGTGACATAAATCATCCATATTTAAAGAGAGAGATGATTCCTTATAATAAATATCATTATTTCTGAACACACGGCAGTTCGATAGAGAGAACTGTTGTATGAAATCTGTATTTAGTGTTTTTGTCAAATTTTCAGAGAGGAGCGAATGTTCCATTCGACAGAATTGCGCATGCTGAGAATGTCAATGGAGGTAACCCTGAAAGACAGCAAATACAACACAAATGTAAGGAAGGAAATGGAAACAGCAAGTATAATAGGGAAGATCACAGAAAGAAGTCTAGAAAAATGCG
>QLNU02015003.1:54005069-54017445 GCA_006491805.2 Dysdera silvatica
GATCTTCAAACTCTAAAGTTTCTTGGGTAACTATTATCCCAACCCTTTAATCCTACACTGTTTCAGTGTGTGTGTGAGGACCTGACAGATCAGATTTTACAACAGGCAAGGGCTGATCGGGTGGCACAGTGGGTGCCTGTCCATAAGAACAAATAAATTTACACATGTACTATAGGTCTCTACACTGGCATTCAAACTATCTCTTCTTCACTCATCTCCCCGAATAGCCTACATTTGTTTTGCACTCTTTACGCCCTGAAAAGATTTTACTGGATCTACTCGTCCTTGGTGGTGGTCGGGTGGTGTGAGTCCAAGGAGTCCTGATATCATTCAGCTTATATACCAACGTCGACAAGTTTCCACTGCTGCCTCTCCTGACATCTGTAACCAGAAAAGGCAATCTTTTCCCCTGATGTCAAAACCGTATGTCTCACATTGATTGGTTCAGGAATGCACCATTGTTGTCCAGCAATGCAACTGAACGAAGTACGTTACGTATTGTTGATTATATTTTGTGTTCAAAATTTTGATTTACAAATAACGCAAAATTAAACTATGCCCAATTTGCTAGCGGGATTGTCCCAATTGTTGTTGTTGTTGTTTAACGATTCATTTTAACGATTCCTAATGCGCTTCGGCAGAGGAACCGTAAGGCAGCTACAGAAGTTCCCAAAGAATGCTTTTCAAGCTGGCGCATACGCATTTTAATTCATGCAGAAGGGGACAGCTAATAAATCTTTTATGTCGTTGTGCATTTTCCATCGCATATGTCCTGACACGTCTGGACGGCACAGAGTTACGAATCCGTAAGTTGCATTATTCTATTCATAAAATGGTGTCTAAAAGATGGATCACCTCTTAGGCTTTATATATATTTTGAACTTGTAAAGCAAGGTTGAAAAATCACGTCATTTCAATCGGGGCGGGAATTAAACTAAAGAAAATCATCATAAATTTAAAGTATTATTCACCAACCCTCTTTAGAAGATCAGCGTCACAAAATTATTTAAGACGTATCGTCATAAAACGTGAAGCAAAAATGTAATATTTAAAGGTGTGTTCTTTTATTTCATTTCCTTTCATTTATTAACCAATAACAATAATAATATATATAGGCCTATACACACATACAAACGACCAGTAAGAAAGTGGACAGACCCAAACGGCTTTTAATACGTGAAAAACAAAAACAGTATATAATTTAGTGAAGTCTAGAATTTTCAGACATCGAGATTTCGATACTCGAGTATTAATAATAATTTCATCAGATATGTGAATTATTAGAAAAATTAATACTCTTATTCAATGCCGATTTTAAATAAGGTCCGCAGTTTTTTTTCGGGGTTTGGATGAAAAAAGAACATTGAAAATGTCCACATCAACGTAATTTTCTTATTTTTTATTTGAATTTACTTACTTTACTCAGAGATCTCATAAAGATCGCACTGCTCACTGTAGTCCGGGGTTTGGTTCCCCAGGCCTTAAGAGGTTCGGATTCCTCGGAAAACAGTAGGTCCCGGCGCAGCATGACCACTGTAGTCTTTGAGCCGTAAAACCAAAAAACAAACAAACAAACTTACTTTTTAAGGGTAGATAGGTAGATCTGAGACGCGAGAAGAATATATTGGTGAGATCAGCGTTATTTTTCATGCATTTTATCCTATTTAATAATGACGAGTGACATAAATCATCCATATTTAAAGAGAGAGATGATTCCTTATAATAAATATCATTATTTCTGAACACACGGCAGTTCGATAGAGAGAACTGTTGTATGAAATCTGTATTTAGTGTTTTTGTCAAATTTTCAGAGAGGAGCGAATGTTCCATTCGACAGAATTGCGCATGCTGAGAATGTCAATGGAGGTAACCCTGAAAGACAGCAAATACAACACAAATGTAAGGAAGGAAATGGAAACAGCAAGTATAATAGGGAAGATCACAGAAAGAAGTCTAGAAAAATGCGGACACGTTCTGAGAAGCGATGTCAACAACCTTCTACAACGAGTGAGATAAAGAAACTTGGCCAGCAACGAATAGAAATACCAAAACAAACAATGGATTTTCTTTTGTTTGTGGTTTCAAAGCTCAAGGACTACAATTATCATATTGAACCGGGACCTACTGTTTTCCGAGGAATCCGAACCTCTTAAGGCCTAGGGAACCAAACCCCGGACTACAGTGAGCAGTGCGATCTTTATGAGATCTCTGAGTAAGCGTTCTTTTTGCACTGCTGGGAGTCGAACCCGGATTAGCGGCGCACTAGGAGAACGCGTTACCACACTGCGCCACCGCAGGATGCAAACAATAGAGGCGAAGGTCCTTGAGATATGGTTGGTCTTTATTTGACACCCAACGTTGCCACAGTTCGGCGTTCGTTGAAACAATGTACGTTACGGTATTGTCGTCCAATGAGACATATTCGTCAAATGTAACGGAATCGAGAACAACGCAACAAGAGAGCTATTGTATCGGTTATGTCAAATTCAACCTAACTATGTGCAAAATCGACAGTTGACCGAATCTGTGTGACGATTTCACCTCTGTCAAAGGTGGACAGAACCGTTCATTCAGTCGATCAATGAACGATTTTGCTCAGCTCTAATTCAGTTCTTTCCTCATTCTTTTGATGTCTTCTATGACATTGATTCCCAAACTTTCGAATCTGCGGCCCGCTGTTTAGATTGTTGACCTTTCGCACTCCACTTAGCTCTAACCAGGGACGTACAAAGGTGATGAGTATGCCCTCACGAAAGAAAAATCCTGGATACGTGATTGGCTTCCACAAAATTTTGAAATACGTTGTCTAATTGGTGGAGAACCTCGCAACAAGCTTTTACTTTCTGCTCTCCTTCATTTCTAACCTATTATTTTTAATATTTTCTAAATTCCATCGAACTTAAATTGTATCGTCAGAAAGATAACATAATAGACATATCAATAACTATTGTATATCGGTTGAATAAAAATATCTATATCTATTCTAAAATCACTTTTTTTAAGTCCATTTTCAGTTTCTGAAAAGTGCTTGTGAAAATATGCATGTAAGATATTATTACCCTTCACAGGGATAACACAATTGCCAAATAATGGTCAACACAGAAAAGCCTCCGGGGCGAGATTTTTTTTTAAATATTCATACAGTACAAACTCGATTATTCTCACCTCAGTCATCTGCGTCCTCAATTATGTGGACGCGCGGAAGAGGGCGCGAGTGGTAGGGAGACGACTCCCATTATAGCAGAAGCCCCTTTCACGCAGCACGTGCCAATTTATCGGAAGGGTCATATTATGAGGTTTAAAAAATTTGAGGAGTCATAATTTTTTTATGTACATATAATGGGTTTAATGCACTTCGATAAAGTTGTCATGCTATTTTTAACCTTTTTTTTTTCAAGTTCTCCTTGTTTTTTAATTTTCTATTTGTTTACATACAAAAGGTTAAACACTGGTAAAATAGCAATGAAAAAGATCACTCAAGCTTTCGGACGCATCAGCAGCAGTCCTTCATCAGGAGTAATGACGATGTTATGTTTCTGTCTCTTTTTTATACTTGAAATTTCTGGAAAACCCTTCATCAGAGTAGTCCCGCAGAATGGGAAAACCCAATGAGAACCAATGGGAGGCCTCCAATAGAATCATGGAAGAACCCCAATAGGGACCAATGAGAAACCTACACTGCGGGTTACCTAATTTGGGGATGTCCCATACATTTCAGAGTAAGAGTTGTTTATAAGTTTCTGGAAGTGGTTGTGATGTATTAATGGCTTTCCCATGTAGTTTGTAAGTTTCCCATGGTCTGTTCTATGTCATTTCTAATCATGGGCGTTCATATGGGGGCAGGGGGGGGCTCAAGCCCTCCTCCCTAGCCGTTTAAAAATTTGATTCGCCCGAACCTGCTACGCATTTACTTTCAAAAGTTTTACAGTCACATTTTAAAATAAGGTACTTTTTAGCTCATTACTAATTGTCAAGTAGTATCAATTATTTTTGTAGCGTTTTGGTATCTTGTACATTCACTAAAATTCTCGACAGCTTTGAGAAGGAGGTAATAATTTTTCTCAGACCCCCCCCACTAGAAATACTCGTATGGGCGCCCATGTTTCTAATAAATTTATGATGACCGAAACATGCTTTATTTCCTATCGCAAATAAATGACAAGAAGATATGTTTGTTATGTAATTTTTTGTAAAATTCGCCACCTCAAATGTTTAGCTTGTCAACAACAATCTGCTGAAATTACCAATGTGAACCTCTGATTTTATAAAGCGCGTTTTGTTCACAGTATGCTGAGGGAATTTTCCAAGGACCATTGATTGTTTGTCGTAAAGGGCACTTCACCTTTACAGTGTTTAAGGGAAAAATAACATGGAGATTCCTATACAATTTTACGGGACTTCAGTAAACAATTCGCATTAAACGTAACCCATTTTAAGCGTGTTCGTTTTAACGAGGTTTTACTGTATTTATGACGGGACTTAAGTAAACAATTCGTATTAAAAGTAATTCATCTTCATCTTGTTCGTTTTAACAAGGTTCGACTGTATCAACAACTGAAGACATTCAACTAAACCTAGGAGGACATTTGGACATTTCAATGCAGCGTGGTATCGTATTAGAACTACTTTATGTAACGAGTGGACCAGTAATGTGTTCAGTGCCAAGTTGTGCTTTTGAGCGTTGATGATATCCGATCGGGAGTTAGGAACTTACGTGGTTACAGGCTAGCGTTCACAAGCGTGACACAGCGGAAGAAGTGGCTGGGGGCGCCATCAACGCCTATAGCCTTTGATACGGATAACGTAAATTCGGTGCGCCAATAACTAAATGGGGTGCTGCGTCATGTCTTATTACACTGTTTTCAAGTCATATTAAATTCCGTTTATCAGTAAGATGACATACGGCCGAACACAGTTTATGTCAGTAAACAGTTCCTACAAGGTGTTCAAGAGCTTCTTTGGTATTCATTATCTCTAGAGCTCACTTTAACTGAGAACATGTTGCGTATTACTGGCCATCGATTGATAGACTTTGTCAGACGCCTTCGAAACGAAGATCGATTGTGGAGCCTAGTCAATATCGTAATGAATACCACATAGTCAGCAATTCCTCAGTACATAATAATTTGAGGTCTTATCGTACTGCATGACCACGTCGCCGATGCTATTAAGTCTGTCAGCTTCTCTTTATCGCATATGCATTGAAATAAGAATTCCTCATTCTACAACACGTTCTCAAAATTCGTTCCGAAGGAATATTTCAATATAAACTAAACGACGAAATAAACAATTAAATTTTACCTACATGTAACGACACTCTCGCCTTTACGTGATCTAAAAATGTTCAGACAAACTCGCAGCTAGGTCTTAGCCTGTCACACCTTAACCGTTTGTTAATCCTTTGCAGACTAATTCAATTTTACAGGGGCCACTTTTAAACACGTAGAGAGGACAGAATGTCCCATATAGTTTCTTTCAATCGCTAAGCTTTACCAACCCAGCTTTTTTTTTTCAGCACCATACATTCACACTAGTTTCACGTAAATACCAGGCGTTGATCACATAGAAAACGTTGTGTAGATGGTCCTTCATTCTAAGTAGAACTGTCTTCAAACATATCCGTAACAAAGCCCCAGCCTCTATTTCTGATGCTATGGAGGGCTTATTTAATATATTTATATACAGAAAGCAAGTTAAACTTAATAATAAATTTCGTACGTGTAATACAGAATTCCTGACAAAGTCAGCCGAGTTTTTCTATACACATTTGGTTGCTATGGAAATAATACCTCAAAATTAAAGTTTTTCACTCACGAACTTGTTTATGTCTTCACTAAGTACCATCGCACATTTTGAGTATACCTTTTAAACGTGCAGTATGTTCTTTGCCAAACATTATGTGTATATCTACGTATATATATATATATATATGGTAGATTGCAACCACATTTTAGAATACATTTTTGGAATTAACAATCAATATTAGTTCTCATTAATCATCACTAACGGCTGAAGAGCAGAAAAAGAAATATTCGTTGAAGTTTCGCACTCAGATGTACCTTACACTAGAAACGAATTATCGAAATTCCAGTTATAATACTTTTACAATCATAAAGTACCATTGAAACATAATATAAATGAAATATTTGGGTCAATACATACCTGACAAAGTTATTTGCGCTGTACTCTGAATAGCTTCTGTAACTCCATAGACCATACACTGGTACATGCCTTCATCTTCTTTTAATACTGAAGTTATATGCAGTACTTGATTGGCGATGAGCCGAACTCTATTATTTGTTACCAAAGGTTTCATGTCTTTCAACCAACTTATTGCTCGTACTGGGTATCCAGTAACACTGCAATTTAACGTTGCTGTATGTCCTGATTCTAACTTCAGTTTCGCTGGATGTAGGGTAACTGACAAATTGGCTACAAGAAAGAGTATTTATGTATGAACACTAAACAAAGGTTTGAAATACAAAAAGAAATGCAGACACATTATTCAATCGGAGGTTGCACAAAAAAAAAAAAATACAAACCATATAATAGGATCTAAAACCGTACACCACAATATAAGCATAAAACGGAACTTAACGAAAACACATAATTATTGTATAATTTTATTAAAAAACAACATAAATGTAAATATTCAAAGTACTAATGCATGGATAAAAGATTTTAAATATTGTTTTACTAAGGAAACAAAATAACTATACGCCAGGAAGTTCCATAGAGACAGAAGATTTTTGTCACTGGAGTAGTTTTTATTATTCAAATAAATAATAACGACGTTTCGGGAGCTATCTGCTCCCTTTATCGAATAAGGAAGGCCGAAAGGGGAATGACGTTCAGTAGAACAGGAATGCAAAACAAATGACAAAAAATTGTAAAATATTGTTGATTTTTAAGTGGCGAGGGAATAAGGTTATGGAGGAAATGAAAAATGGAGAAACAATTAATGGTGGGAAAAATATTATCTAGAGCGTTTGTTTGTAAAAATCTTTTAAGGCTCTGGAAGATATTTAGATTGGTTTAAGGCAAGATCTCCGATTCTATGGCTTTCAAATGATTCCAAAAAGAGTCCTCTGCATAGATTTGGGACGCCTTGATATGAGATCTCTAAGGAGTTCCAGGCATGTTGGTGGTTTGCTAGATTTTCCTGTTTAAATTTCTGAAATAAATGTACAGTTTAATTTATCAAATCTTCTGTTCATTAAGGTATACAGTAGACTCTGGTAAAGTGACCGACTTGGTAAACTGACCATCTAGATAGGGTGACCACATTTTAAAAGATAAAATTGGTAAGGACTCAGTCTTACTAATACCATAGTTTGTTGTGTGTAGTTACCACCTATCTCTCTCTCTCTCTCTATGGTAATCATTGCAGCCCATCTCCAGAAGTGGTCACTTTAGGCAGGTTCAACTCTATTATATCTACAGTGGAATCTGGAAAAATGGCAACCTAGGTAAATTGAACACCTGTACAAGGTAACCACTTTTCATATGTGGAGAGAAATAGTAGAGATTTAATCATGCCTAAGTCTGTCGTGTACAGTAGCCACTTAAGGGCGCCCATATGGTAGGCAGAGAGGATTGAACCAGCCCTAGCTATTCCAAAATTTTATTTGCCCGAATATGCTATACATTTATTTTCAAAAGTTTTACAGTCACATTTTAAAATAAGGTACTTTTTAGCTCATTACTAATTGCCAACCAGTATTAATTATTTTTGTAGCGTTTTAGTATCTTGTACATTCACTAAAATATTTGACAGCCTTGAGAAAGAGGTAATTTTTCTCAGCCCACTTCCTAGTAGTACTCATATGGACGCCTATCTGGACACATGCCTATAGTGACCATTGTAGCCCAGTCTCAAGAGTGGTCACTCTGGGAAGGTTTTAGAGTGTGTGTGTGTGTGTGTATATACATATATGTATGTATATTTGGTATCTCTATGTGAAATATATTTTAAAATACTGCGACTTGGAGCTGATTTGTAGGGATTTCCAATATTTAAAAATATGCATATTGATATTTCATATTAATTCATTGTATATTAATATTTCATATATTAATATACAATGGATTAGGTAACAGTATTTGCGTAAACAGTATTCATATAGTTATTCATAATATTTTGTTGTTATATATGTAGTTAAAAGGAATACTTTTGTCTAATAAGTGTTAATAATTATACAAAAGTTAATCTAATCAAATGAGATAAGGCTGAAGACCTCCATCACATTCGTGATTCACTTATACAACATTCGCTTTATTAATCTACTCTTCATTAGAGAAATTTATAAGGGCAGTGGTAGCAAAGTGTAACAAAAAAGGAATACCACAGGAGACCGATGCCCCAAAAGCATCATAATTAAGTACACGGATATTTTGGTATAATTTTTATTCTTTATTATCATAAGTTTGGGATTTAATTTTACTGCATAATTCGATTAATATAACATTTTCAACAAATATTATGTCCACACAAAAAGGACATATTTTACAAAGATTAAATTTTAGTTTATATGGAATCGTGAAATACCATTATTAAAACCATAACTTCAAATATTATATACCTAAAATCAAATATTTAGCCATAATCTTTTACCATAAAACGAACATTTAATTTCAAATTAGTTAAACTTAATTATGGAAATAAAAATATCATTTCCATTTTGACTATTCTATAGAGGTAATATCTACTTTTTATTATATTTTATAATTTAAGATTAAATAAATTAGACTAAATTCAATTTTTCTACCCTTGAAACGGGACAAAGCTCACATTTGATTCTTAACTGTCATTTCATAAACAGAACAATAGATCTAGAATTAACTGCTTTCTGATTCACCAAATAAAAAGAATTCCTTACGTCATGAGGAATGAGTAAAAGTGCAAAAATGTAATTATTACAAAAATTTTAATCTTTCAGCATTTCAAAACTAAACTCAAATACCCTTGACTACGTTGCAATCATGATATAATGATCACTGAAAATGGGTGATCTGTTTCTTATTAAAGATTTACATTCCCCAGGAATGTTATTTTACGAAAAAATAACAAAAAAAAAACCAAACCGTAACCACAATAAATTACGGCGGCTTTCATCCGGCATCCTTTGCGAGAGAGCTTTTCGTTTACACGCGTGGTTAAAGCTCATTTTAATTAGCGTATATCAAGATAGATTTTAAATATTTAAGGAGTTGTACCTTTTGCGAATTAATAACTTGTGCAGATCTATCCATATATTGAATAACATGCTTACATAAATTAATAAATATTCCATGAGGACTTAGTCTTTTTATGCAAGTACGTGCAATAATTCTGAGAAATGATAAGTATTTAGGAAGACAGTGGTTTTAACGACAATAGAAGATATTCCTCATGAAGTAAGGATAGCAAGCGTAGGTGTGGATAACTATTGCATCATATGTAGGTCTTTGCATTAAGCGAAAGGGGAGGAATGGCAATGATACTTGAGAACTGTCGAAAACACATCGCGGAACGCCTTTCACTAATGCAGAAGGGGAATATTAAATAATGAATAATTAAAAGCACAAAAGAAATTAATATAATGAATATATTGAGATTCCTTTGGCAGTTAAATATAATGAATGAAAATATTGTCAGAAAACCCTTCTTGCATAAGAATGGTTATTAATATTTCAAGTATTTATGTATCTAATTTGGTTAGGCAGTATGGAAGTCAAGACGTCTTCGTAAGGCTGTTTTTTAATTGTTTCGCATGTGCCTAAAGTATAATGCATTTCCGATTAATTATAGTTTCATGAAATAAGGATTGTCGTAATTCAATGTAAATTCTTCATTGGATAGACGTCTTTAACGGCCATTCATTAATTAATCTGAATTTACAATGATAATTACCTTTTTAAAGATTATTGTACTTAAAACATTAAAACGTAATTAATAACCTCATTACGTGTAATTTAAATAGGACGTTAATACGTTTCCAAAACAAGGACATAAAGTTAAGCAAATTTTTATTTCATTAAAAAGCTAATTTTTTCACTATAACAGCATACGGGGTAACAAAACATAAATTGAAAGTGATTATTGTATAGTTCATGCATATACAGTGTATGCCTACATGCAGCATATTGTCACTTTTATGAACTGTGTTAAATTAATCGAGTTTTACAAATGATACCTTCGTATATTTCTTTAATTATATGTTTTATTTACTAATACAATATTATTTAACTATTGTTATTCTTATAGTATTTTCTAAACAAGTTATAAGAACGTGTTCTTTGCTGAAGGCAGATTAAAAATGTTCGGTACACGTTGGATTAATTACACATATTACAAAATTTATGTGTGTGGAGAATACGATTACAATTTTTTAGCGTATTCACACTATTTTATAGATTCCCATACATCAGCTTAATAATAGGTATACTATTGTATTGTTAAAATTGAAAATATTTTTATTTTGTACGTGCCACTGGCATGTTTCAAATACTCATTTTAGTGATATTTAGTCGTGAGTCATAATGACAAATATTTTGGTTTTATTCGTGGATATTATAATATTATGATTTGCTTTAATAATTATTGTATTAATTAACTATTAATCTCCCAATATTTGTAGTATAAATGAAATATATTTAATGAATCTCAAAAGCAATTTTATGATAGAATATTTTATTGTATATTACAGCGAAGGTTGAAAGCAATATACAGTAGACCCTGCCGAAAGCGACCACCTCTGGGACTGGACCAAAATGGTCACCAAAGAAAGGTGGTCACTGTACACGATATATTCTGCTACAGATATGACTAAGTCCCCACTAGTGCTCTCTTATAAAATGTGGTCACTTTACCAAGTATAGGATACCTAGGTAAACCTTTGAAAATAAGAATTGGCTCTGACAAACCTGATGTATTCAAAATTATTTAAAAGTAATTTTGGAAAATCAAAAATATAACAATTATTTACAAATCATTTCGAATAATACGCATTTATGAATAATTCTGTAAATAAAAGGTAACAATTATTTGAAGATTTGATAAAATTAATGCCAATACGATGTTTACTTACAGTAAACTGTTAATTCGGATTCGACTTTCTCTTCGCCCACACTGTTATTTACAATGCAAATGTATTTTCCCATGTCTTGTGCCATAATCTTATCCAAAAAGAGGGTACCGTTGGCTTGAGAAATTCTGTCCCCAAGATGCAACTGCAACAGTCTGTTGTTATCCTTTCTGTACCAGCGATACGTTGGAAGGGGGTACGCTTGAGCTGTGCATGTTAACTCGGCATTTTCTCCTTCCATGGTTTCTATTGAAGCCCTACTGCTGGTAATTCTTGGAGGTATGCTACCAGATGGATCTACAAAGAAAGCAGGAATTGGATTCCATTTGTTATTTAATAATGAAGCTTTAATAACTTGCATACAGTTAGACACACATTTTATTTACAACTGATATTTAGTTTTACGACATCGCATGAACAGCTAATAATGAAAAAGTTTTCCTTTTCCATATTCCGAAATGATTGGATTTGTATAATGGATTTTTTTTTTATAATATGTTGAAAAGAAATTTTGTGATGATGAAATAAAATTATGTTTCAGAAATATATGCCTTTACGTATTTCAATTTAAAAGTATTTCAAAAATGAATGGAATCGGAAAACATCACACGTTTAAAATTCTTAGTAAAAAATACATTTTCACGATTGTGCATAAAACTTATGATCTAATTAGTAATAAAAATTTATGTTTTGAATTTTTTTTAAATTATTAAATGGTTAATTGAAACACGTTTTCTAGTAAATTTATATATTCAGTTAAAAATTACATAACATTAAATTGATTGATTGACAGAAGTACGACGCTTCTTTCTCCACTTTTGCCATTATGATTTTTCTAAATCACATTTAAATAATCTGTAGAACATAGAATAG
Organism: Dysdera silvatica; assembly: GCA_006491805.2. Lineage (NCBI taxonomy): Eukaryota > Metazoa > Arthropoda > Arachnida > Araneae > Dysderidae > Dysdera > Dysdera silvatica. Next base: position 54,017,009 of record QLNU02015003.1, read on the forward strand.
CTTATTTGTAAGAACCTGCAATTCAGTACATTTCCACAGAAGTAGATGTTTATTCTTTTACGGCTCAAGGACTACAATGATCATGCTGCACTGAGACCAACAGTTTTCCGAGAAACCAGAACTTTTTGATGCCTAGGGAACCAAACCTCCGACTACAGTGAGAAGTGCGGTCTTCATAAGATCTCCGAGTAAGTTCTTTTCGCAACGTTGGGTATCGAGCACGAGTTAACGGCGCATTAGGTGAACGCGTTACAACACTGCGCCACGCATCATTGTTGATCTTCTTAATTCGCGGGTTTGTTTGTTTCGCTCTTTACTATGTCTGTTACTTATATAAGTTCTTTTCGCAACCCATTTTGCTATTTTCAATAAATACATAAATATTATTATTTATTTCCATTATAGATACATGTCTTATGTATATATATATATATATA
>QLNU02015003.1:54027716-54040115 GCA_006491805.2 Dysdera silvatica
GTGGTTCGGATTTAGCGTTAAGTTGTAGGTCCCTGCCCTGTAATAAATAACTTGCTGGCCATGGTTCGGGTTCTTCAGTGGTCAAACCGCGGTTATATAAATGCACACGTAAACATTTGTGAAATTAGATGGGACTATACAACGATACAAAGTGTTTACTTACATCACTTGTCCCGTTGCCTTGAATTAAGACTGGATGTGGTTCGGATTCTTAATTAGTCTGGAGGTGAAAGAAAGAAAGAAGACAAATTGTTAAAGAATTTAATAAAAAATCAGTAAAATTCAACTTTATATCATAAAAACGTATATTAAATATTACATTTAAAAACAATTGAAGCCCTTCAGGACACTATGAGAGTAAGTCGACTGTCTAAATGGAGGAAGGAATTTACCAGAAAAGATATGGAACCGAGAGAGAAGGTGGCTACAGGACGTGAACTCCTTTATACAGTCTGGAGGACATGGAATAGGACGAGGGTTGGGGTACCGAAATGCAAGACGAACCTGATCAAGTGGTGGCTAGTAATTGACAAAGACATGAAGTGCGACTGTGGGGGAATACAGAGCTCAGTACACTTGCTAGTCTATCCACAGTTAGCAGAACTATATACCATGGAAGACTTTCTTCAGGCCAATGACAAGGCCGTAATGGCGGCAAATTTTTGGAACTGTAAAGTTTGATCTGGACACGGAAAGAAAGAAGACATCGAAAAACATTTTTTTTTTCATTAAAAAATTGCAATTTATACTCGTGTTATTGTAATTGTAGACAAAGAAGAAATCAATGTTTTTGTTATTGTTATATATGCGTAATTCATTTAAATATATTCGATGTCAATTGTCAACCCATTGTCACTTTCGCTTTATCATTTCTTTCTATTAATGATTTAGTAGATCTGAGGTATTTTGTACGATACTCACCGTATTTAATTAATTTAAAACAAATTAAGAAATAAATTTCAATAAATTGATGATTAAATTTGAGTAGATGATTAAATGAATGATTTTGTTTTGTTTGTTTGTTTTACGGCTCAAAGACTACAATGGTCATGCTGCGCCGGGACCTATTGTTTTCAGAGGAATCCAAACCTCTTAAGGTCTTGGGAACCAAACCCCGGACTACAGTGAGCAGTGCGATCTTTATGAGATCTCTGAGTAAGCGTTCTTTTTGAACTACTGGGAGTCGAACCCGGATTAGCCGCGCAATAGGAGAACGCGTTACCACACTGCGCCACCGCAGAGCCTAAATTAATGATTAAATTTGAGTTGATGATTAAAATGAATGATTAAATTTCAGTAGGTGATTAAATGAATGATTAAAATTGAGTAGATGATTAAATGGATGATTAAATTTGAATAACTCGGAAATTAAATTAAATTAAATGATTTCTGAGAATATTCGGTAAAAGATAACGACCACTTGTTACATTTTCCTCCCAAAAAATGGTATTTGAATACACTCCTAAACTCACTTCCCCTGTTCTTTTCATTTCAAACTCCCGAAAACATTATTATTATTATTATTATTATTATTATTATTATTATTTTCAAAGAGAAATAAAAGAAACAAAAAGTAGAAGTAAAAACAATTCAGATGTTTACATCCGTGAAATATATTCTTACTTTCATCATGGGGGAAAAAATTAGGCCTTTTGGCTACGTAAAAGATTTGAAGTGAACCCTTTTGGCTACGTAAAAGATCTGGAGTGAACGAACGCTAGCGTATGAGAAGAATTTTTTTACTAATCACTTTCTTCGCTTAAGAAGGCTTAAAAATGGTGACGATTAACCCTAAGACCTATTTATTGAGGAAGGCTTAAATAGGAGATGCGAAGCTGTTTGGTTTCCTAATGTTTATTTGCAAGTAGTTTCTTTATTTACACAAATTATGAGCTTTCGTTTATAAGCCCATGGGATTTGCCATAGGTTATAAGCTTTGGGAGCTTTCAACTCTATGTAGTTAGTATGTTTTATTAGTCCACAATCCTGGTTACTTGCTTCAGTCAGTAGCGTAGCAATTCAGAAATTATAGGGGGATGCTTGAATAGCTTTAAAGACGACCATGTGATGCGGCCTAAAAGAAAATAATGTGTTTTTATAGCTAATGGGGGGGGGACTTGGTCCCGTGAGCCCCCCTTTACTACACCACTGACATCGTTTAACATGTCATTTTGCAAATGATTTATTCCTTAAAAAATTAGACGCGTTTTAAAAAAGTTATTTTGTTATACAGGGTGTACATAAAATCTGTGATGAGTGTAAGCCAATGAGAGCGCACCGGACCAAGAGCGGTTGTCTGGCAGCCCAGTCCGCCCAGTCCTCCCCTGTATGCAGGGAAAGACCCAATGTCTTCTATAATCCCAGGAGACAAGATTGTGAGTTCAGACAAAGCTTACTGAATGAACTTCAGATGACTGCATTGGATTAAAGGCCTTATCAAACATGAAAATATTTATGTCCCAGCTGTCCAGGCAGATCGGTTCGATCACCCTGGGATTAACAAAAAATATTTAATTAAATCAAAGGTAAATTACAGAGGCGGTTTTAGGGCAGTGCGAACGGTTCCGTCGTACAAGGCATCAAACCAGGGAGCTGGTCGCGGGCTCCAAATGACTTAAATAGCCCAGACGTGCGGACAAGTCCAATTCTAGTTTGATCCTCCAATCATTCATTATTAGATGATTAGATTTTATTTTAGCCATTATTAGATAATCAGATTTTATTTTACCAATTATTAGATTAAATGTTTATCAATCATCCTAGATTGTACACTTGAAGTAAGTTACTTTGAAACGTATTGTTCATCAACCGGTTTGTTGACACATAAAGGTGACGCTGTCAGTTGCAAAGGACATTTTATTGAAATTCAAGAGGCGTGAAGGTCTACAGAAGGTCTGACAAAACTCGTTTCGGTGACTTCGTTAGGAAATCAGAAAAGTGAAAACCACATCAAAATGGATGAGTTTGTTTGTTTAGGGAATAGTAGCGAAATTCCAGATGATTGAAACCCATTTAAGTAAGGCTTTGATTTCCACGTCAAAACAATTCAATTTTTGGCTCATCGGGAAAGGTAATTAGGATTTGGTTGCGTGTATTGTAAGAAAATTCTAATTGTCTTCGTAGCTTTACGTTTTTGTACTAATACAAAAATTCACTAATACAGGCGCGGAGTTACATAAGCAGATGTAGCCAAAGAAGAGTTGTTAAATGCTTTCCTTACAATATTTCCACCTTTGAAGTCCAAATATGGTTGAATATGAATTTCGTCCATAAGAAATATGACATTTTTTTCATGCTCTTCTAAAAACATGAAAATAGAACGTGCGTACACGAGAAACGATTTTCTATCTTCATCGGTTGAATCGATTAAAAATTTATTGCAAACGATTTTTATTTTTGACTGATGAGGCAAAATCAGTGAACTGTAGTGCCGTAAATATTTATATCATGTGAGCCTATTGAGTACATCATCATGTGAAAACATCATTGTATTTGCAAAATAACGATATCTCTTTTTTGAATTAACATAAAGTTTTAACTGTTCTGAAAGAAAGTTAAAAGAAGCACGTTTATCAAGATCATTGCACTCTACTTCCACCAAGACATTTGTTAAATGATCTATAATTTGCTTAAAGCGATTATTATCATAGTTGGCCGAAGAATTTTTTATTAATATTTCATTTATAAAATTCAAACAATTTTCAATAACTTTCAACTTATTAACATGGCAAGGTCTTTTGATTTGGTTGTTATGAACAAAAATTTCTTAGCCATATAAATATGCTTCCATCTTCAGGTTTGAATGTATTACAACAGAGTAATTTGTAGTAGGTACTTGATCAAAACCAATTTTGAAAAAGTAAGCTTTGACTCCTCAATTAGTTTAAACCAACTTTGCTTATGGGGTATTGAATCCAGAATTTGTAGCAGACTATTAAAGTTTTGAAAAGAAATAGATTCCTGATGAGCAATGAATTCAGCTTCGCTTTCTTTGATAGCTCTCAAACTGGATTCCTCAGTTTCACGAATTTTATCTTCCCTGCTTTTACGAACGGTGGGACAAGTTTTGAGAAATATTTTAAGGTAATTTGAAAATATACTTGGTATGGCACCAACTTTTAAACGGCGATGTCTTGTAGAAAAGGTAGAACACTCACCAGTTTTCTTGTTGAATTTCGACAGATTCCGGATGATGTCGTCATTTTGAAAATGAAGTTCGCAGACTTTGCGAGGTTTTGACGGTGTAAAGTCCGCTCGTAGAATCGCCCTGAGCCATATTTTTCTTGTATTTTCATCCTTTAGAAAGGAGAAAACCGCCACTTTTGGTGCATCACCATATCCATAATTTCCAGAGCAAGAAGGTACACAGCATCTAAACGGCATTTTGGATTACCTCGTGGTTCTAAACGAATCGTTCTGGACACACGCTAAACGTGTTGTTTGTCGAAATTTTAAAACCTGAACACTGTAATGTTCTACAAATGTTACATAATAATAGCTAACTGCAACTACACTTACTTTCTTACTTTTACTGCTTTTAAAATAGGAAAAAAAGAAACTTAATTTCGCACACTACGCTAAAAGTAATCCAGTAGTAGCCGGCAATATCGCGATGTTTTTTATGACTACTAGTTAGCGATTCATGTGATTGAAACATCAGAACTATCTGGCCTTGTTATCCCGGTGGTAACGATATAATACGCTTCTGAAAATCCAGTTAAAGCGTAAAATCCTGCCGGTGTAGCACAAGAGGAAACGAGTTGCTTCTTTTGTTTCGCGTTGAGTAGAAAGATGTATTAATTTGACGGTTGATTTTTAAACGTAATTTTTCGGTTGGGTCCTCGTAGGGACCAGATTCCAAAAGCTTGATATTTTGATCAAGAAATCACAAAATTTATTATTACAGTATTTCGGAAGCCGTCCTCAGTTTCCCTCCCTCCTTATGGCAAATCTTGACATCCTATTAAGCAATAGATGGCGGAATTTTACACCTTTGTGTTTCGAGTTGTACAACTTTGTTCAACTCCTGCATTTCTCTCCTAGGAATTAGATGGTTTGAAACGCATTGCTCTCAACAGGGGTTTTAGCCCCTGTTGAGAGCAATATTATCCATCGGGCGTTGGCAAAAATAAGCAGACCTCGCCCTATCACAACTCTCTCCAACTACTCCACAGTTGACTTCTCCGGATTCATCACTCTCCCGTTTTTTCGGAAACTTAATTTTGCGGTGGCAAAATTTAAAAAAGCAAATTTTGGCGTCACATTGTCCCCGTGCAATAAAATTTCTACATCCAAAATCAAAGATTGCTGCTCCCTCACCGAACGTTGGGGAGTGTATCAAATATTTTGCCGATATGGCCTTTCATGTATCGGCCAGACTAAACGTGCCGTGAAATATAGGTTAAAAGAACATCAAAACTACGTAAAAAAGACGAATTCCAAAGTCTTCCATCGAGGTCCACTGTTGGGAAAATAACCACAAATTCAACTTGGCGACCCACTTTACTTTGTCAACCAAAGTCTTCACTCGAACTAGACTTTTTAGAAGCGTATTATATAAAAGCCAACTTTTTCAACATAGTTAATGACCATAAAACCACGACTTTTTTCAGCCGCGCCTGGACCGCTCTGCTACCAGAGACGGCACCAACAACGGAGCCCTAGAACATAGACCGCAGCAACGTTTTAAAATAACTGTTCCAAAGGTTGGCAACACGCCTTATGTTTACAGTGTTTATCTCCTGATGAAGACCAGCGTGTGACTGGTTGAAATACTATTAAGTTTTTTTTTAGTTTTTATTTGTATTATACACAATAAATGTGATAAGAATTTCAATTTATATTCAATTTCGAAGTTTGCGTAATATGTCAATAAACATATTTTGTAAATATTATTTGCCTTATCAAATACAAGATTTGTGCTTTTTACAACTCATGGTCAGTTTCTTGAATTTTGTAACCCAATGAAAACAAGATCATTTCGCGTCAAACCATGTCTTTTACAATTCATGTTTTCACTCCTTGCATTTCATTAATTTAGTTCACATTTACTTACTTTTGTATCTACCATAAGTCTTATTACTGTTTTCATATGCTACTGTACATATTTACTTATTGCATCTACTACTATAGTTAGTATTTGTATCGTTAATAATAAGTTTATTTAGTGTTTATATCATGAATACTACAATAGGTTAAACACTGGTAAAACGGCAAATGGAAAAAACATTTTACCAGTGTTTAATCTTTTATATGTAAATTTCTACCCTGGTACCTTGTATTTTATTTCCATGAATACTATATTCGTTTAGTATTTATGTCTTGAGTACTATATTTATTTAGTACTTTCGTTTGTTTTTTGGTTTTACGGCTCAAAGACTACAGTGGTCATGCTGCGCCGGGACCTACAGTTTTCCGAGGAATCCGAACCTCTTAAGGCCTGGGGAACCAAACCCCGGACTACAGTGAGCAGTGCGATCTTTTATGAGATCTCTGAGTAAGCGTTCTTTTTGCACTGCTGGGAGTCGAACCCGGATTAGCCGCGCAATAGGAGAACGCGTTACCACACTGCGCCACCGCAGGGCCATTTAGTACTTTTATCGTGAGTACTATACGTATTTAGATCGTGAATAAAATGCCTATTTACTACTTATATCAATTACTGTACTTATTTACTACTTCAACTTCAAATTATTCTTGGTCTGCATGGGTATCGATGTTCATGATACAGAAATTTTATTTATTTCGCGTTTTTATTCCTGGTGAAATTTTAGCATTCAGTTGACAAGCTTCCAGACGAATAGCTTGTCGTTATTAGCCAACTCAAACTTAGATGGCTGAGCCTCCTCAAATACACATAGCCATTATAATTATAATTAAAAGACCATGTTTAGGGTAAGCCGTCAGGCAGTCCTTAATAAACTTAGCTCTTAGCAATATATAATCCAAATGTGTTTGTCCCAACGATGCCATTTTAACGTTCAGTTAACAGTTTGACGATGAAAGCTTATCACAAGTAGAATGGATAGAATGCTTATATAACTACACATATCCCAACCACGTGGAATTTGTAACAAAGGCCGGCCATTTATTGTGGAAAATGTTGGTAACAAAATTTAATGTTGATTGGAAATACATGCGTTTCTTTTCCCCACGCAGAGATGATGGCCATGAATAATCAAATCAGAAAATAATTTTTAGATATCCCTTTAATTTTAACCTGGCCGTTATATTACAATGGTCGTGGCTATATTAGCCATTCTCGTACAATAGTCCTTAGTACTTTAACTGATTCAGTGGCAATAAAATTAATTAGTAGCGAACAATCTGCACTATCCGGTGATAACTGGTCCATGGCCATAAGTGATAATGATAATAGTCTATGTTTGTGTGAGGCTTACTGTGCAAGGACAGCAAGGCTGATGTTACTTTGAAACCTAAAGTTTTCTGAGGAATCCGAACCTTTTCAAACCTAGAAAACTAACGCACGGACCGCGTTGAATAGTTAATCAGTAAGCGGTTGTGTTGGCCATAGCTGGGAGTCGAACGTAGGATAAATATACTCTAGGCGAACGCGTTCCCACTACACTACCACAGAACAATGTAATAGTCCTTAAACTGAAATTACACTAACCTTAGTATATAGAAAAGAGGATTTAAGAGAGACAGAAAACGAAGAGGATGGATGACACAAAGGCTTGGACTAGGCTAAGCACGGAAGACATTATCCATGCCAGTAGAGACAGGAAAATGTGTTCTATATTGGCCGCTAACCAGGTAGTAGATGATAAGGTGTAAGAAACAAATTTATGAAAATAGGACAGCAGATGATATATAGCTTATTCTGATCGATATATGATAACATTACCGAACATTTTTGCTGCAGAGGAGACTTTGAAGCAAATTCCAGGTCACATAACACCATCTTCTAAAAATGCTGTAGTACGCATACCTTAAAGTATTTTAGCATATACAGTGGTTGCTAGTTTTAATCATAAGAAATTCCAACAAAACCACCGTCTTCTCAATAAACCTTGGTTGAGAAATACGGAACTACTTTTATGTACCTCTCACATAGCCAAAAATGGTTTCGCAATAAACGCCTATGAAACTGACCATTCCCTTGAGTTTTACTCATTAGAGAACAAAAGCCCAAATATTTGTTTGCTTTATGGTGAAATGGCCACACAATTCGTGCTGCGCGGGACCTGCCGGTTTACCGAAGAACCTCTTGAGGTTTAGGGAACTCCTCCTCTCCGGACTGCAATGACATGTTTCTTGATAAGCGTTCTACTTTTACACGTTTATGAGTCGAACCAAACTTAACGAAGGCCCTGCGGTGGCGCAGTGTGGTAACGCGTTCTCCTAGTGCGCCGCTAATCCGGGTTCGACTCCCAGCAGTGCAAAGAACGCTTACTCAGAGATCTCATAAAGATCGCACTGCTCACTGTAGTCCGGGGTTTGGTTCCCTAGGCCTTAAGAGGTTCGGATTCCTCGGAAAACAGTAGGTCCCGGCGCAGCATGACCACTGTAGTCTTTGAGCCGTAAAACCAAAAAGCAAAAAAAAGCAAACTTAAAGAAACGCTAAGTGGATTACACTTACACCACTGACGTCCACAAGTCAAAGGGAATCTTTCATACCATAGCATCAAGCTTGCTCCAGTGAATGCTTTAAAATTGTATATTTAAAAAAAAACATATTCTAAATCTTGCAATGTTTTTTAAGTGTAGCTACATATGTCCAGAAGAAACTTGTCCAACACTTTAATTAAAATCCTTTGCGAATTTAAACTTAATCTTTGGATGCAAGGTTTTCTCTTAGGGCCACCTATTTATCTATGTATTGCATTTCTATGGAGCAAGAATAGCTGCTTTAGAAAAAAGTGCAAATCCCACGATACGAATCAGTATAATAAATAAAGAGTTACTTTTCCTTTCCAAAATTTACCAATTAAGTTTTTATGTAATGGACTAATTACTACGTTTTATGTCAAAATTCACGGAAGCTAGATACATGTGTATAATTACTGTTGGAGCCCGCAAATTTACACGATGTTACCTTTAAACATTTCAACTTTTTTTCACATTTCATAGTTACTTTCAATTATCTATATGTCGAAATAGGAAGCAGCGGTAATTCCTGACAGAGCATCCTAGTTTGTAGCTTATATATGGCAAATATTATCTGGGAAAATTTGTATTTCATGTTCTTTAGGAAAGTAATTATTTACAATTAGTATTCTTTATGCTTTTAGAAAGAAAAAAAACAAAGTAAATTACATTCGATGGTTACAGCAACTGACATTAAAAAGAGAAAAGGGCAGTCAGGTTTTAAATTTGGATCACGTAGTCTTTTGTATAGTACGTAGTATTGAAGAGGAAGTACAAAAAGGAGCTTTCTTTGTTTTGATTGTTATAGACCAACGACCAAAGACTTTCGGAATTTTAAACAGTAGCGTGACGAACCACAAAGTACGAACGGATTTTGGAAAAGCCCTTGGTTCTTCGTTAACATTTTTTAACGAAAGCAATATACGCTTTTGCCGTGTCTAAATTAAAGCTAGAAAAAGTAGAAATGCGTTCAATTCATTGATATTTAAATGACAACCTTATATATGCTTCTACGGAAGAGTAACTTGGAGATGCAGCTTTCTTTTCACTCTTTAGTGTGTGGCGGGTTACTTAAAACTTCGACATTTCGTTATGCTGCATCTCCTGGCAGACGCAAACAACAGGCTCTTTGAAATTGAATTTTTCGACTTCAAAGGAAAACAACTTCTACTGTGTATTCGCGGTATGTTGCCAAGATTTCAACCTTGTTTTGGCTTCTGGATCATATTCGAATTCTTTAAGAACCCTAGCTATTAGAATCCAACTGTTCTACGCCTTGGCATGAATGTAAAAACTTTATCAATTACCGATTTCAATTTTAAATTGGATTCAGGACCTTTGAAGTTTCTATAAAAATGACATTTTTCAATGGTTTACCAAATAATGACAATGGTTTAATTTTTTCTTAAAATAATTTAATGAACGTAAGGAAAGTCGCATATATACAAATATAAACATAGCAGTTTCAGCATTAGTCCTGTCATTTTAATAACATTAGAAATGGATTTCACATAGGGCTTAGGTGAAATTATTTATCTTCTTGTAATAGAGCTTAATAGAGTCTGTGAAAAAGATGTAACAGTCATCAAAATTTTGACATATTTACTGGAGGACCATCACCACCAGCTTAAAGAACTTCTTAGAAAAACTGGACATTAATTACAGAACGACAGTAGATCTAAAAAAACGCCTTACTGCGAACCGCCTATATATTAAAAAAGATTCATTGGCATGAGACTTGAACGGAACCAAGGATTATGGATTGAGAGGATAGCTTTTATATCATGGATACTGCAATCAATACAACGATTTGTAACATAAATAATTATAATAATAACCTACGAAAGGCAGTTTTAAGTACTTGACACTGCCAGTCTCAAATATATACCGTCAAGAGCGAGGACACGTAAAGATAATAACAAGGGGCTTTTAGCAGTTGCTTAGTTTTTTGGCTACTGTCGTTACACACGTTTTATCAGTTACTCAATTAATGCCGAAACACAGTATAGTCTATATCACAGTTTCCAGTTCTTAGAAATATAAAACTTGAAGCATTTCTTTAAGAACTAGATAAAACAAATTCCTACGGTAAATATCGTTCTATGTCTTTCTGGTTTGCATCAAAACTAGTGTATAAGCGCAGTTATAAGCAAACTATAATTTGAATAAAGGTGTGATATATATGCATTGTCAGTATATAATACGAAAATCTGTATCGCTGTTCCTTGACCAATGGCAAATCGCAATTAAAATATCTAACCAATTACTGCAAAGTTTGAATATGGCTAGTCAGAAACAATTGCTGAATACATATTTAAATAAAGGATACATTTTCTCCACATTATTACGACGCAAGGACAGGAAAGGCTATGCTGTTGCGGAACCCATAGGTTTGCTAAGAATTTGAATCTGTATTTCCAAGGAACCAAAACCCCGAAGTATGAAGGGTTAAAACACTAAACGCTTTCTATGATAAGATTGGAAATCGGACTAGGGTTAATGGTAAGATGGATAAACGCCTGACCTCTAGACCAGGGTTGTCCAACATATGGCCACAAACCGGTCCGCCAACAGTGGTAATCCGGCCCGCCGAAAACCGTTTGAAATAACAAAAATTCAAAAACAAAATATTTAAATTTTTTTCCCCAGAAATAAACAAAAACTTGGGAGTGATCCCTTTCCATGTCTAAAGTGAACGAATAACCGAAAGAAACTTTAACGGGAGTGTGTTTTTTTTTTGCGAAACCGCTCGCCCGCAAAACCTGTGAAAAAATTTTAAGTGGCCCGCTGTCCAAAAAGATTGGACAACCCTGTTCTAGGCAATGGGCCTATATTTTTCTGAGGAACGCGAACCTCTTCAGGCTTAGGAAATCAAACCCCAGAGTACAGTGCGTAGTAAAGAGGGTTTTTTTTCCCACCGTTGGGAGGCGAATACAAATTGACTACCGGCTAGGCCTACGTGCCAGATATGAGCTAGCGCAGCCGTCAATAAATGAAGAATTAAAAGACCGTTTCGATATGCGGAATCTCTATTTGTAGTTGTTAGTTTTCCTTGCAGCTAAAATAAGAAGTTTCAATCAAAAATTTTCAAATCTCAGTCTGAGTTGATTATTCCACCTATCTCCATTTGTTATAACCTAGTTGTTATCAATGGTCTGAAACTGTCCCTCGCAATTCGGCTCATGATACCAAGATTTCAATGCAAACTATAGTCCACACGAATTCTATCAGCCTTCATTCAAGAGTCAATGGATTTTTATGGTGACAAAGACGACCGAAATTATTTATGTGTTTCTATTATAACGCACCCTAGAGCAACTTCCGTGACCACGATTAAGACTTTTCTCACAAAACTTGCACGCAACTCATGCGACTTTCTATAACTCAACCGAATATCTCCATTTTTCTAAATATCGGTGCGTAGCGACAGACTTAAACGGGTCCCACGTTATATTGTAGTAAACTTTCAATTGTATGAACTCATATAGACACCAAAACAACTCGTAGAATCGAACGTGTTCATACGTTGGAATTAACATTTCTTTTATGAACTACTTTTCGAGACCAATGTAATATTTCGCAAATTAAAGGTTCGTAGAAACGGGAAATTATTGTAATAAGGTGTTTGGCTCCATTAATATCGAGTAAATGTAATTAGTGCTAAGTATCAACTTGCAGTAATTTTGATTTTCCGGCATTAATGTATAATGGGCTCAGAGAATGACTTTGCGAATGTGTTGAGCTTAAGTAAATAAATGTACAAGGTGAATCAATGAATATTTGAACATT